>JAVLVB010001098.1:0-65926 GCA_032876305.1 Orestias chungarensis
GCCACCTGGATCCAGCAGGCCTTATCAGAAAAGTTATAACTCTTATTATATGCAACCACTTCTAGTATTAAAAGAAACATGAATATATTTGTTATATGCAAACACTTCTATTATAAAAGAAACATGAATATATTTGTTATATGCAAACACTTCTATTATAAAAGAAACATGAATATAAATGTTTGTCATTCCACAAAACACATTTTATGATATTAAAAACATCACAGCTACACTACATACATTCTTTTGAAGAATTGCTTCCTGTCTGTCACTGATAATATGAGGAAGACAGATGCACTTCAAAATATTCCCATTAAATGAAGTAAATCGTAAATAGATTAAGGCGGATGATTTTCTTAATCATGTGATTTATTCCCATAAATAATAGTTTTAACAAATGATTAGTGGAACTGTTCCAACACTTTCTGTTTGTATTTTGTTGAAGTTTTTCTAATGAAAAATTATGTATTTTCGAGTTAACATTGGTTTTGAAGGAATAAGTCAATATTTAGTCCTCTTTCTTTTCCTATATTTCAGATTTCAACGGTCATGCATGTCTTCAATATAGAGTTGCACACATTTTAGTAGAGCATGAAAAAAAAACTCACCAAGAAATTCATTTTTCCTCATTGATTTTATTTTGTTCATGTTCATTCTATCTAATAACTGAATAGTGAAATTAATCGACTTACATTTTAGATACAAAGTAAAAAATATTAAACAATTAACATATAAATATAAACATAGATAAAAAAATCTTTGTGTTTTAAACCTTATTTCTAACGCTATTTCCGGTTTATCGCCATTGTTCTGAGCGTCGGTACTTCGCTTTATGTCGCTCTCTGTACGTGCTTCTTACGCACAACGTGATGACGTGAGCGGAAACTAGCAGGAGCGATTCTTTCTAGAATTCTGTAGCTTCTTCTAGCTCGCAGTCGCTGGGAAGGTTCAACTGTGGCCAACCTGGCAGAGAAGCAGCCCTGTTTCTTCATTCAACGTAGACTCGTTTTGTTAAGTGGTTTCGCTCCAAAGGGAATTTTTGCTGCAGAATCGCGTTCTCTGGCTTAGGTCTGCTTAACCTTACAACTTAAACGACTTGTAGGGTAGCTAACCTGTGCTTAGCTTCGGGTTGTAGCTTGCAGGATGTCCAGGATAGACTACAGCGTGTGGGACCACATTGAGGTCTCAGATGATGAAGATGATACCCACCCAAACATCGACACACCCAGCCTGTTCAGATGGAGACACCAGGTACAGTTTCAACTCAATTTAGACTGCAATAAACATAAATATTGACTATTTTTGCTCATGTTGTTTGATTGTAATTGTATTGCGATGTCCTGCTCCGAATATTCCACATTTATTTATTTCACCAGGTCTAACTAATTTGATTTAAAGCTTTGGGTTAGTTGCTAATCTGTGAAAACAGTCGACTCCTCTGGATGAAGATAAAACTTTACTTGCTCCCCTTCAGGCTCGCGTGGACAGAATGGAAGAGTTTCAGAAGAAGGCCGAAGACATGAACAAGACTCACGTCGATTGTCGGCGCAAGCTGGCGGAGACGCAGAAGAAACTACAGGAGCTGAGCGTTGCCTCGTCGGACAGCGCCAAAGCGGAGCTGAGCAAAGTCCAGGCTGAGGAGAAGAAGTTGAAGAAAGAGGAACGGGATTGGGCGAAGAAAATGGAGGAATTCCAGAGAGAGGAGAAGAAGATGCCCTGGAATGTGGACACGCTCAGTAAAGACGGGTTCAGCAAGGTGACACAGATCATTCGCGCTGCTTAACTACAACAGATGGCATTTTCAGCAGATAGTTCACTGAATCTCCAAAACATGTGTTAAACGCGTGTGTTTTGGGATGGGGTTAGTTTTATCTTCATTAATTAAAATTCAGAAAAATGTGGCAAGGTCGTTGGGAAAACTCTTTAAATTAGTTGTCAATGAGAGCTATTTGAAAACAACAGTTTAACTTCTTAAAGTTATTTTCTGTTTCGATTACAGAATTTTTTTATTTTGCTGCTTGGATATCAGGAGGATTCTTGTTTAATCTGAACAGTAATTACTAATTTATTAATTTTCTTAGTAAAATTGAGCTTTTTTGAAGTATCACAGCGACACTAACATATTTTTTAAACGACTAACGTTGGCAGATATCTGCATTAATGTCGACATCTCGCTCCACCCATGTATAAACCATGACAATTTCTACAGCTAACCTGTTTTTTTTGTTTGTTTGTTTTTGTTTTTTCCTGACAGAGTGTCGTCAATGTCAAACCCGAGGCTGGAGAGGAGACAGAAGAGGAGAAGGAGCAAAAACATAAAACCTTTGTGGAAAAGTATGAGAAGCAGATCAAACATTTTGGTAAGGACCACTGACAACCAACAAGTCTTTTTTTTTTGTATGTGTGTGTGTGAGTAGAAATTTACTGCTGGTTACAGTTAAAAAAAAAAAAAAAAACAGACTTGTATAATTATTACTGCTTTACAATTATAACTGCTTCACTTTAGGCATGTTGCGACGTTGGGACGACAGCCAGAAGTATCTCTCTGACAATCCTCATCTTGTTTGTGAAGAAACTGCCAATTATCTTGTAATTATGTGCATTGACCTTGAAGTGGAAGAGGTAAGCATTCTTCTTTTCTTTTTTGTTTAACATTGTTTGATTTGTCAAACTTAAATTGCGTTCTGTTTGGATTGATTTGAAATAAAAATGAATGTTAAATGAATATGATGTTAGTCAGAATGTCACTTGGTAATGCCCTTCTTTTTTTCCTCAAGCCGTTTTCCTCACATGAATGCCCTTTTCAGTATTGCAAGTTTATTTTTTTTGCTTTTGTAGAAACATGCACTTATGGAGCAAGTGGCTCATCAGACTATAGTCATGCAGTTCATACTTGAGCTGGCAAAAAGCCTGAAAGTGGACCCCCGTGGCTGCTTCCGGCAGTTTTTTGCCAAGATTAAGGTAAGGAGACTTGCTTGTTCCAACTAAATACATTTAATGCTAATTAGAAGATGCTTTCACCAAGAAACGACAAATCCTTACACAAGGAAACTACTTCAAACTCATCAAACTGCAAAAGTTTCGAAATTTTTTATTTTTGTTTGTTTAAATATTTCTTTATGCATTTTTCTTCATAGGTCACTCATTAAATTCTGAGTTTCATCATCACTTCCTTTTTGTCTCCGTACTTCATATAAATACCATATTATAAAGTGCTTGTTTAAAAGTGGTTACTCTAAAGAAGTGAAATCTAAAACAAATCTGTGGGCTGCGGATAAATATCTAAAAACATTGTCCTCATAATGAAATTGGCTAGTTACCATTTAACCGACAAAAAAATATAGAAAAAACATCCAATATCCAAAGGTTAACCAATCAAAACTACCAAAAAGAAGAAGTTGGTTGGTCAAAGGGATTTAAAGAATGTCTGACTTTTAAAAAGCCAAATATGAAGAAAAAAAGAATACTGAGACAAAAAAATCTTACTTAATACGATTTCTTGTCCAAAACAGATGAAGATCTCTGATGCTTATTAAACAGACTAAATTTCTTCAAATACATGTGCTATAATTCCTCAAATGTAATTGTCTTTGTCCCGTGTGTGATCGACCAGACGGCAGATCAACAGTACCAGGATGCTTTCAACGATGAGCTCGAGTCTTTTAAGGAGCGAGTTAGAGGAAGAGCAAAGATCCGCATCGAGAAGGCCATGAAGGAATTGGAAGAAGAGGAACGGCAGAAGCGCCTGGGGCCTGGTGGGCTCGATCCCGTCGAGGTTTATGAATCTCTGCCAGCTGTAAGTTGAAACATTATTCGTGTTCCTTTTTTTTTTTCTCTTGATGCTTATAAGGCATATTGGTAATTTCAGGAAATGCAGAAGTGCTTCGATGAAAAAGACATCCAGATGTTACAAGATGTCATCAGCAAAATGGACCCAACGGTAAGTACATTTTTTTTAAACAAACCGTCTTTGTTTGTTCTTTTTTTTTATTCTATAGGATGTATGTTTTGAAAAAACCCTCTTGTTTACATATAATTGTTGTCCTTAATTCCAGGAGGCAAAACAGCTCATGAAAAAATGCATTGATTCTGGGCTCTGGGTCCCTAACGCCAAGGAAGAAGGGGATGTCAAAGATGAGGAACCCACTTATGAAGAGGTGAAACAGGAGGAGGAAGAAACAAAGAAGGAATGATCAGTTAGCCCAAACTGAAGCTTTCTGTTGTGTTTTTTTTGCAAATGTACCTACCCACTGTATTGAACCATTATGTGTACAAATAGTTTAAAGATCAATTAAATAACTTCTTCGAAAATGTTTTGCTGAAGATCTACTAGATGAAAGCTCACTTACCATGACAACGTGCTGGCAGCAGTGACTCCACTTGGGACATGAATTTGCTGGTCGTGCTAAAAGTTGCTGCTGCAGCCTTGCTCTTTCATTTATTTTAATACGCTTGTGTAGGTGTCATCAAACATTTCTGGTTCTTTTGCGCTGAAGAACAGCTTGCAGCCATTTCTGGGGGTTTTCTGACTCTTTTAAATGCAGGGGTTATGTTTTATATTTATATATGTAATCTGACGTTTTCTACTTTGTAACTAAACGTGGGACTACATTTAGTCACCTGGGGCTTGGTGTCAGTGTGGGCTTTCTGATTTGAAAATACACTAAAAATACCAAGTCGAAATGCGCAAGTAGACTTGTAAAGTAAAAGACCTTCCCTCTACAGAAAATCATTTGCAATACAAGATAAATTGTTATTATCCAATAAACTTACCGCCAGTGTTTTTAGTTTTTCTGCTAATATCTGCTCGGTGTAGCCAAAATCTAAACATGAGCTTTTCTTTTCCTTCCATCTCTAGAATTGCTAAGAAGATGGAGCAAGTGTGCATTCAGTCCAAATATCTATTATTGGGCTCTATCAATGTATATGCCACTGAATGAGTCCCAAATCTTTGCTTTTGTTTTAGAAACTAGGTGACAGACATTTGCATGTTGTAACTCCGGTTTGATAAATACTCTTATGTTTATGTTATGAGTCACAAAATAAAAGCGTGGTTTTTATTGTACATGACTAAATAAAGATGAACCCTTGTGAAAAATGTGGGCTGTTTACTCCCATTGGTTTGCGTCTGCCAGGTAAAACTGTCAAAGTTTGCCATCACATTCCTAAAGGGCAGTCGGTGTGTAATAAGTGGATGATGATGGTAGCATGAACAAGCATGTGCAAAAAAAGAATTATCTGAAAAGATTGCCAGTTAATATCTTTCTAAAGCTTGTTGATTTTTTTTTATTCACTTTTTTTTTTTTGTTATCGGGTCCTTCAGTATGTCAATGAGGTGCAAGGAAGTTTAATAAAAAAAAACTCATCAATTTCAATAGTAACGATAAATGTATGTGTTACGCAAAGCAAAAAACAAATCTAGCTTCATTAAGATTAAATGAGTTAAGATGAGTCCTTATACATTAGATTAGATTTATTTCATCAACTAAACCAACATAGTAATAGTAGTTCCTATTTTTAATACGTTTCCTACAAATACATTAAGGCTTTTTACCTAATTTGTTATTATTGGCAATAGTAACCCTGTTGCAGATGAATATTAATAATGGTAGTTTAAACATGTATTTATTTTGTTTAGAGTGCAATATTCTTAGGTAATACATCTATTAAATAACAGCAATAGTATAAGCAGTGATACGGCATTTAAAGTTATGTTAATATAGAAAAATTAGGATGTTATGAATGAATGAATGATTACTTTATTTCGGTTTAAAAACAAAAATAAAATCCTATTTTTACAAAAGGATCATAAGGATAATTCACAATAAAACAACCGTACTAGTACAAAAAAAACCTTTGATAATTTTGTATGAAAAAACAAACTAATGTGACTTTTAGGCTCCTCCCTGTGCTGATCTCCTGCAGGCCTGGCCCCGCCCACCGCGGAAGAAGGCGTGGTCACCTTGTTTACTGGAAGCAGGGTTTCTACGCGAGTCTCACACTTCGAGAGAAACCGAGAGAGAAAGTGAGGAGAGGGAGAGAAACACGCCCGGCCATTAATACAGCTGGACCGACACTTTATCATGATGTGCTGTTTTTGTGTTTTTCGTTTGTAAATAAATAATAATAAAAAAAGGACTTCGACGTTATTAAAGGTAAGAGTCTGCACGGATACATTTCTTTCTTTTTTGTTTGTTTGTTCTTATCACGGTGTTTAGAAACGTGGAATCTAATTTGAGTGGGAATGTTTAGCCTCCCTGATTTGGTGCCATTTTTTGTTGTTTTGGCGTTTTGATGTGAAAAACACTGAACTGTGTTTCTGTGCGTGGGGCTCAGATAGTTAGACAAGTGGCAAACCCGGAAGGCCCCACAAAAGCATAATTATGCCCTCATTGTATTAGTAATTTCACCGCCTTGTTGTTATTTTTCGAGCTATAGGTTAAAAACCCCCATCTCAATTAATAGATATGTAGAGATTAGTGTCTTAAACGATTACAATCATAGTTACTTTCTGAGTGTGTGTGAAAGCTTCGATGTGTACGTGACTGCAGATGACTCACTGTCCTTTTCGTCTGTCTCCCTTAACAGTGATCTGGTCCAACATGCCAAGAACAGGAGGCTGTTTCAAGCCGGGAAAGATCCCAGACCCGAATCAGGTTCCTAAGTCTCAGGGCATCCACGTCTACCTGTTCTGGACCGAGGCGGGGGAGAGGTATTTGTCTCATAGCAGCGGAGATGTCACAGCGGAGGACCTGTGCATCTCAGTCGCACAAGCTGTCGGTGAGAGTGACCTCAGACATCAAAAGGGATGATGTTTTTTTTGTATGCTGTGCTTGGTGTAACCTCTAAAGTTTCTCCTGCAGGAATAACACCACTGTGCCATGTCTTGTTTGCGCTGTACAACCCCAAAACAAAATGCTGGTACAGTCCGAACCACGTCTTCAGTCCAGGGAACAACTCCAGTGAAGTGGTTCAGTACCGCATGAGGTTAGTCCCGCATTTGCATAACCTGTGCATGGATTATTGGCCAAACACAGTGAGGGTATTCATGTGAGCGGCCTGTGTGGCCCCTGTTCAGATTTTACTTTCGGAATTGGCATGGACTGAACGAGAGGGAGCCAACTGTGTCGCGCTACAGCCTCAAATCTGGATCAGATCAGACTGGTTCCCCTCTTCTTGATATCAAATCCTTGGAGTATCTGTTTGCTCAGGTATGTGGGGAAAAAAATTAAAACAACAACCTTTTAGTTATTGCACGTTATGTTGTAAACAAACTCTGCCCTCTGCCTGCAATGTAGGCAAAGGATGAATTTGTAAATGACGTGGAAGAGCCACATTCCGAGGAGGAAAAGAATCGCTTCAAAAACGAGAGTTTAGGAATGGCTGTTCTCCACCTGTCACACCTCGCAATGCAAAAGCAGTCTACCTTACAGGAAGTTGCTGGAAAGATTGGGTAATTACTAATTATGTTATAATTGTATTATAATGCTGCAGTGTTGTTCTTATTTCTTCTAATAATAGAAGTACTAAAGGTATGTGCTGCTGTGTTTCTACCCACAGCTTCCAGAATTGCATTCCAAGAACATTTGCTCAGACAATATCCAAAGACAACTTTCTGACTAAGATCAGGATCCGACGTGTGTTCGCTGAGTTCGTACAGACCTTCCAGCAGCACACCGTAGATAAGCGGCAGCTGGGTCCCCACGAGATCATGTACAAGTACATCTCCACCCTTGAAAACCTGGTTTCAAGTTTTGGAACAGAGACTTTCTCCGTACCTCTCCTGGAGCTGAGGGACGATAGGGAGGTAGGCGTCTCTTTCCCCGTCGACCAAAGCAACGATGTGTCAAAGAAGGACTTCAGGCCTCCGTCCATGCATGAAATAATCGTGTCCGGCACTAAGGGGATTCGGTGGAGGATGCTGAAGACCCAAAAGGTCAGTCGACACACAAGACGCAGTCCTTTATTTTGGGTGCGCATTTCATCCTCCTAATTCGCATTTTCCGTTTTGCTTTTTTCATCTAGGCAGAGGAAAACTCTTACCACAGGGGTAACTATGTGAATACAAAGACACCACAACAGTCTGCATCAAATCCCCTGGATAACTGGACCTCCTTCTGCGACTTTCGTGAAATAACTCACATCGCCATTACTGAAGCTAATGTGTGCATTAGCACTCAGACCAGCCTCTGCATGGTGAGTGTACTTTTTATCTTTCTATGTGCGTGCCGCTAACGTAATTAGCAGATGTGCTCGTGATAGCGTTGGTTTTGCTAACTGCTGTTTTAAATCAGTGGAAATGTTTCGATTCAATCGTCCTTTTAATCCCAAGTGAATTTGTATAACGTCACGTAAAAGAAAACGCGAGTCAAGCGTGTTTCCATCCTCTTGCTTTGAGTCATCGCATTTAGGTTTTAGAGAACATTTTTTCAACATATTCTCACTAAAACAATTGTAAACATTTTATTTAGATGCTCTGCCAGAGTCCCGATTTTGAATGTAAACTCTGGCAGGAGGTTAAGATTAAGGTGACAGCAATGGGGGTTCCCAGTATTAAAAAACCCCCCAAAATGATGAAGCCAAAAGATAAATCTTCAAAATACTAGTGGACACATGCAAACAGCCTGCCACCAACTATAGGAGGATTATTCCTCCTCTAACATGTTTTTATTATATTTTTAGAGATGTCTATCTTATTTCCTTACATAACAATAGCCTGTCTTGGTTGCATGAAACTGTTTTTGTATCGAAAATGCTTTGGGTGTATGAATAATTCCGGGTGTAACTGTGTACATGTTTAGGTTAGCTAAAAGTCTCTGTAATTATTAAGATCAACGCACATTATATTTATTGGATGACATGTTTTCTTCTCTGTAGTATGTATACTCTAATAATAAGTAAAAAATGTTATAGTTTTCAAACTATTTCTAATATAATATAGGAATCTTTACAAGGGTTGACAATAATGTAGGGGTGCTATATCTAATACATTTGTCATATAAGTCACTAAGTTCGGGCTTTGCTTTTTGTTTTTTCGACGTTATGTGGATGCAAAGTTTGTAAGCCAGTGTTGTTGTTGTTGTTGTTGTTGTTGTTGTGTGTATATGTAGGAGGTACAGATGAACTCCAGCCAGGAGGCCCGTTCCTTCATCTCCCTGTTAGATGGATACTACCGGCTGACCGCAGATGCCCACCACTATCTTTGCCATGAAGTGGCTCCCCCAAGGGTGGTGCTGAGTGGAGCAAATCTGCTGCACGGACCTATGAAGTAAGTTCTCTACTCTAATCCAGGCATGGTCAGACCCGGCTTCTTAAGACGCCGTCACGTTATTTGGTGTGCTTGCAGCGAGGAGTTTGTGTTGCACAAGCTGAAGAAGGAGTCAGTAGACGACGGGGCCTTCCTTGTTCGATGGAGTGCCATCGACTATCACCGCATCATCCTTGCTGTGCTAAACAGAAACGAGGCAAGTCGGCACAGAGGATTATTAGTGCAGTCAGGCTCATCATTTTAAGATTCTGTGTTTTGCACCTCTTTGTTAATACACAGAATGGTTCAAAGCCAAGCCACAAGCAGTTTTGCATCCATCAGAAGGGCTCTGTGTTCTGCATGGAGGGTTGGGAGAAAGAGTTCTCCAGTGTGAAGGAGCTCACGGACAACCTCAAAACCTTTGTGCTCAAGTCCGGGTCGGAGAACTACACCGTCAGAAAGTGCTGTTTACCGAGACAAGCAGGTTTGCAGATAAGCCGTGCAGAAATGTTTGAACCACGCCATGCCGCTGACACCACCGGGAGTTTAACTCGGCACGTTTGCGCTGGTTTTTTCGTCTCGCAGAGATCTCTAACCTACTGGTGAGAAGGCAAGGTGTAGACCACCAGACCCAATCTGACTGCACGCCCCTGAACCTGACAGAGCTTCGCTTTCACCAGATCAAAGACAAAGAGATTAAACAGGTGATTATACTTTTAAAAGTAGCGTACATATGAATACAGGCTGCGTGTTGTCTGTTGTTTCGCTGACCAGCTATGCTCTTGTGTTCACGCGCAGGGGCATCATTTAGGCCGTGGCACAAGAACCAACATCTACGCGGGACAGTTACTATTGCCAGACGGAGAAAATGGGTTAAATAACAACTTATCCCAAAGCAAAGGCATCAAAGTGGTCCTCAAAATCCTTGAGGAAAGCCATAAGGACATTGCTTTGGTAAGACAGATGGTGTTTAAATACACGTGTCGAGTTTTTAGAGTGCACTTTGTTTGTGCCTATTTTTATTTGTCCCTGTTCCTCTTTTCTGCCTCAGGCCTTTTTCGAAACGGCAAGCCTGATGAGCCAGGTATCTCACAGTCACCTGGTGTTTGTGCATGGCGTGTCAGTCAAAGGATCTGAAAGTAAGAGCAACAGCACTTCTGTTTGCATATGCGCTCGATTCTTGTTTTGGTGGCTCCCATATTTGCTTCTGTATCCGTCGCGTGTTCAGTCGCCATAGTCGAATAGTAAAATCTTAACGGGATGGCGAATGCAAAACCGCACCCGGTCGGTTCTGTTGGCATGACCGTGTGTAAATTTTTTGTCTGTTGCGTTACAACAAACCCGACGTGTCAGACGTGTTTTTGCCTGCACAGACATCATGGTGGAGGAATACTTGGAGTGTGGCCCGCTCGATGTTTTCCTGCGCAGAGAAAGGGATTCCATCACTGCTCAGTGGAAATTCATTGTTGCCTTGCAGCTTGCTAGGGCTCTCAATTATCTTGTGAGTTTAGAGATATCTTTGTTTGTTTGACTGTATAATTGTGTGCCATTAATTGTTACTGATATCTAGGGGAAAAAAAGGTTCACAGAATAGAGACTCAACTTGTTTCAAGCATGAAATGTTGTTATATTATGTATGACACTTTAAGATAATTTATGCAGATTGTCTGTTTCCGTCCAATTGTATATCCTTATAATTAGACATTAATTTGACTGTTATTTAATCAGTGGCTATGTTATGGAAATTATTCTGTATACAAATATATCTGAACTTTCTTTGAATCAAATCTATCAGAGACTAACTGATTTCTGATTCTGAGAAACCCCCAAAACTGATGACTTGTGCCATGTTTCATATTTTCCCTAGGAGTCTAAGCGACTTGTTCATGGAAATGTCTGTGCCAAGAATGTTCTGCTTGCAAGGGGAGGTTTAGAACCGGGTACTTCTCCTTTTATCAAGCTGAGTGACCCTGGAATTGCGCTAAATGTCCTCTCCCGGGAAGGTACAACTTCACCACTATCGGCTGTTTACTCACTTTGAAGTGCTGTGCTGACTGCAGTCAGATTAAAGAAACCGGAAGGTTTAACTAGACCACTTCCTATGTTCAGTTTCCTGTTGTTTTGCCATCATTACAACTATGTGGTGTTTTAAGGCTGTCTGGAAAAAAAACAACCTAAAACCTTTTTGTGCATGTTCAACTTCTCTGTGGTAAACAATTGTGTTTGATCTAGAAGAGTACTATTTATTTATCAATTTAGTTTTTATTATATTCACGCTAATCATCTTGGTTATTTTTATGCGGAGCTTTATCAGGGTTTCTTTTCTACATCGCAGAACGTTTGGAACGGATTCCCTGGATTGCTCCAGAGTGCATCGACAGCGGCGCTCCTATTGGCAGTGCTGCAGACCAGTGGAGTTTCGGTGTCACGTTGCTCGAAATCTGCAACAACGGTAATATTCCTTTGAGCAGCTGCACTTTGTCTGAGGTAAGCACACGCTCAAACGTTGAAATCCATCTCGCAAATCACAGGGCTTAGCATGTTGTCCCCTTTTTTTTTTTTTTTACCTTTCTACAACAAACAGAAAGAGCGTTTTCATCAGTCGAGGTGTTGTCTGGCAAACCCATCCTCCGAGGAGCTGGCCATGTTCATCAGAATGTGTTTGACATATGAGACAAATGAGAGGCCTTCGTTCCGAACTATCCTCAGAGAACTCACAGAGCTCATCAAGAAAAGTCAGTTGTAACCTGCAAACATTTCTTCTGAGGTTTTGTGGCACGTGTGAAAATGCTATTGGTTAGCAGAGATTATTTTATCCATGCAGATCCAGATTTATCCTCCAAGGACCCTCTCCCGCCGGAAGACCCGAGCGTGTTCCAAAAGCGCTATCTGAGGAAGATGAGAGACTTAGGAGAGGTGAGGTGCAGCATCGTACTTTTCCCTTCCCATCTGTTTGAAAAAGTGATCATTCTCATGGCGTTGTGTGCAGGGACACTTCGGAAAAGTGACTCTGTACCAGTATGACCCATCCAATGACGGGACGGGAGAGTTTGTGGCTGTAAAAGCTTTGAAGCAAGAGAATGGAAACGCACCTGTGACCTGGATGAAAGAGATCGCAATCCTAAAGTCTCTCTATCACTCTAACATTGTGAAGTACAAGGGCTTATGCACAGAAGCTGGTGAGCTCTTACCTGTCATCAAACACACTAAATATGTTTGATAAAGCTTCCTTTGACATTCAGTCCGCCCAGTTATTCCCTGTTAACTGGATGCTTTCGTACAGTAATTGAAAACCTGTTAGCACTCCACAGATTCTGCTGAATGGCAACATTTCGAGCTTTCAGCTGTCAGCCGGCTCAGCATCGGTTCAGGTCAACCATTTTAAATGTAATGAAATGGAAGGGTAAAAACACTGCTGCAATGTGCACTTACAGGAAGACAAGAGGTGCAGCTCATAATGGAGTACGTTCCTCTGGGGAGTCTGCGGGAGTATCTTCCTAAAAATAAAATCAGTGTGGCCCAGTGCCTCATGTTTGCCCAGCAGATCTGTCAGGTGAGTAATTAGTGTATGGACTATAATTTGCTGTTCTTTGGAAAAGTATTCACACCTCTTAAGCTTTGTTGTGTTCTCTCCTGATGCATTTGATAGGAGTTTTATCCAACAGGGTAACAAAAAAATCGTGTGGAAGTTGAATCGTTCCCAAATGTTGTGTTGTTTTCTTCTTGTTTCCAGGGGATGGAGTACTTGCACTCAAAGCGCTACGTGCATCGGGATCTCGCTGCTCGCAACGTTTTGGTGGAAAGCAAGAATTTGGTAAAGATCGGCGACTTCGGCCTGACAAAATACATCCCAGAGGGAGAGATCTATTACAGAGTCCGTGAGGACGGAGACAGTCCCGTCTACTGGTCAGTTCAAGCATCATATTACAGGGGCGCAGTTTGCAGGGTTTTAGCACTTATATTTTCATGCTTTTACTCTTTCAGGTACGCCATTGAGTGCTTGAAGGAGTTGAAGTTCTCGTTTCCCTCGGACGTTTGGTCGTTTGGTGTCACACTGTATGAGATCCTGACGTGGTGTGATGTTCGCCAGAGTCCTCCAACTGTATGTTGTAACTTTGCTTAAAGGGTTAACTAAACGCAACCGCAGTCAGCATTCTTGGACTGAAAAGCGTGTTTCTTTCCTGTTTATTTTAATTTTTTTGTAGAAGTTCATTGAAATGACACAAGATGAAGAAAAACACATGAATGTGATGAAACTAATAAGGCTGTTGGAGAGAAATCAAAGGTTGCCTTGTCCCAGGGATTGTCCGCATGAGGTAACATTTATATTGAGTTTTATGTTTATAATTAAGTAATTTGTCTTATAAATTATTATTACAAGCCGTAATTATTCAAACTACTGTACATAAACCCAATATTAATTTAGTCTGTGTGGTTTACTGGCAAAGAAAACGTTATCTGCTGTTTTACTGATATATAATTTGAAGTGCATAATGCTTAACATGTCTTTTAAAGCAGCAGACGCTCAGTTAATCTGCCAGATAGAAGCTTTTGAACGTTTCAATGCTTGAAACTGCTATAAAATCTTGTAATACGTTTTGATGTCCTGACAAGTGAATGCAGACCCACAGTCTCAATACTGGTAATCAACAAACTCCCAAAAAAACTCATAACATGTTAAACTGACAACTCAAGACTATTCTCGATAAAACTCTTAAATGTTAAATGTGTTTTGATTAGATGCTAGGAAACTGTGGGTACAGAGCTGCTTTTTTTTAGATGATTAAACTTATAATAAAAAAAGTTCAAAAAGCCTTCCTGGCAAACCTATGAAGTCCAACGTTCAACCAAATTTAAGATCTTTGTGCTCTTTGGTAAAGTATATTATACTTGCATTATTGTCGCTGCTTAAAACTCCTGTAATGCATCAGAAATTATGCATTTGTTAAACAAGTGGAATAGAATGAATCTTCAAATTAAGAGTTTTGACATTTTTATTGTTTTGTACTAAATGGTCTTATAAAACCAACTAAATGTCACTTAATAAGAAAATATAAGGGTAAAAATTGTGTCGCTCCTTCTAAAAGGCATTTTGAACATGTTCTTCAGTATTTTCTCTTTTTTTTTTTTCCCTCCCAGGTGAAGTTGCTGATGGATCAGTGTTGGGACACCGACCCAGAAAAACGGCCAACATTTACTGAGCTAATCGAGAGGTTTGAGTACGCACGGAAAATGTTTGACTGGACATTCAACCCCAGCTTCTCCATGTCTCAGATTTGCTGAGTGATTCGGTAAAGATCCATCCGACGAGATTCTGACGATCACAGTGTAGCAAGTTGTCTTACTTCAATGTATAGTTCCTGCTGTAATTATTTATACTGATGTCTTCCTACATGTTTAAAAAAAAAAAGCAAAGCATACATATATGCTCTGATGTGTGCTGGTAGCAGTACCGAACACAATCTTATGACATACACAGGCAAAATCATTCGAAGTGAAGGCGTTGGGTGGTAATAGATCAACTGTTATCTTGAGTTGTAGCTAAAGAGCTTTTCCTTCATCAGGAAGTTGCTATTTCTGTGGGGGGGGGGTTCCTGTACATTTTTTGTTAATGTATCTATTATTTTGTAAACATAACTCAAAATCAAGTAACCCCCCCCCCCTCCTCCTTTTGTTAAAGATTAAAACACACAGACTGTGAGTGTTGAATTAAAATGTTGCGATATTTACCTTGCACTGCATTTATGGTTGTAAATCATGAAACGGGAAGCAGATTAGTAACTTGATTTCATGATGTTTATTGTTATAATCGTCCATGATTTATATCAACAGCAAAATATGGTAAAATTATGGAGTCGGTTCATTACAAAACGGACATTTTATGAAACCACACCAGGACATACAGCACTATGCAGCTCCCTTACTGAGCAAATGACTATAGTGATGGTACCACCTATGCAGTGGGGAAGCATAAATGGAAACATTACCAACCCTAATTTTATTAATACCGGGGGAGAAATGTCTACTCTAAATTATTATTTAAGTGCATAATGTAGCTCTACTGATTATTTTCTGGACTTCATTGCCCCCTGCAGACATACAAGTTGTCCTTAATGTTCTTTCTGTGTGAAGTATTTAGTATTCTAAAATGCAAAGTAAGAAGTGTCAGATTTCTTTTGCATTGCTTTTGGGAGATTGATGTCTCATTACAATCAGTACTTGAACAACAAAGCAAAGTGCACTTTAGATGCATACAGTACCACTGGGGAATACATAGAACCACAACTAAATATAGGGTTTTATGTTACAAATGGATAGTTTTTCATTTCTCAGAAAGTCCCCATGGTCTTTCTGAGAAAACAGCCTTGCGATATTTATTTCCAATAGAAAAAAAAAAAAGGTTGTTGCAGTCTCAAACAGTGGAACAAGTAAAACGTTTTCGATGTAGCAGGTGTTAACCCTCGTGGTGGAGAGCAAGCAGGTCAGGGTAGGGTGAGAGCTTTCCAAAATCCTCAAATATTATTTGAAGGATATTTGTTTTTGTTTGTGTTAGTGTCTCTGGGTATATCCACATTTTTTTAGGGTTTTCTTTAAAGACTTTTAAGATATAGTGGAAATCTGGCATGGTATGAAATTATAAAAAAAACTGTTAAAGATTGTAGCAATGCAGTCATAATTTTATTAAGAAATCTTTTTTTAAAAAGCAATATTTTGTAGAAATATAAACCTTGAAAGGGTTTAATTATCCCTTGTGTAGCTATTAGAAATATGATGTTGCGGTAATATTTTTACAATATTTATTTCCTTAAGAAGTAAAATAGGACATATTTCTGATAAGTAAGATGACTTTTCAGAAATTGTTTGAGACAAAAAGAAGATGAAAAACAAAAAACAATCTGAAGGTTTTTTTTCCCTTCTTTTTTTATCCAGTCACGCATGTTAAACTTGGACTTTAAAGCTGCTCACCTCACTATGCCATAATAATGCTCTCGTGCATTCACTCAAACAGCTCCGTCCAATTATTGAGCCCACACCTTATATTATGTGTATAGTATTTTTAGTGGGAGACAATACTATTGTAGTGACTATAGAAGTCACTCAGCTGGGTGAGGGGAGAGATGGTTCATAACGCGCTTCTTGCAAACAAAAACAAAAGAGGTCCAAAACATTTAACTTTGTGTTGGGTGATGATCCAGTTGTTCTTCCGTTTTTTGTTGGTCTTTTTGCTGGCAGGTTACTTTAAACAAAATCAAATAGAAGTGACAATAACAAAAGGGGAAAGCGGTAAGAAAAAACTGTGTGTCCTCAGACACCCAAACCAATTAAGAGTCACCTGCATCACCTGTGACTGCCAATTAACGAACCCGGTGCCCCAACTACCCGGTACCGCCACCTACTGTGATAAACTAAAATTACATCAAAACAAAGAAGCAAATGGCTCCAACAACTATGTCAAAATTCTTTTGCGTCGCTTTTTAATTTACATTTGTAAAAAAATAAAATAAATCTAGTTTAACAGAAATAAAAGTGTTTATATCCTTGTCTAATAATTTTTGATAAGATTCAATTTACAGCTTATTTTTTTTAATTATTCAGCTTTTCGTTAAAATACTGACATTTAAGTTTCTAAGCTAAAAGTTTTACGGCTAAAATATTGACAAGATTATACAATAAATAAAACTTAACAGTTTATCCTCTCGGGATAGAAAAGTAGCCCCGCCCCAACGGCACGTTACGTCGTAGTCATGGAGAATGCGTCCCCAGCTCGACCAATGAGAAACGTCGCTGGGTCCATGTGTGTATTGTTTAAACTGCTCAAAGTCTGGGCAAGTTTCGAGCCCGTTTAAACCTCCACCTAACTGCGGGTATGGCGGCTGCCGTGGCTCTCAGCACCACCTCAGGCACGGATGAAGGCTCAGACGCCGCCCCCGCTCTCGTCGCTCGGTCATTTAGTGGCAACAGCGACCGAACCAGCGACAAAGAAAACTTTATGGCCGAGTTTGCTCCAGGGGAAGAAGACGCCGCGTCGGGCCGAGACTGCCAACGGAGGCTCGACGAGGATTTGACGCCACTGAGCCGCGAAGACATCAAGAGCCGCCTGGAGAGAACTCGCCGGGAGTTTTACAACCGCAGAAAAATAATAATAAAAAATCTTCCCCCTGCTGTCACCAACCAGGTAAACGTGACGACCGTTTGTCATGCTAAACAAATGCTAGGTTGCTAGCCGTTTAACTTTTGTTGACGTGATATGTAGGCTTAGACTGCGGGTGTCCTTTTCACCATGAATGTTACATTTATTTTAATGTAATATGTGTCTGATATGGGTCATTTAAACCGTGAAATGACATCCGCGGCAACACCTGAGCGATGACTCAAATGTTTGGCCAATAGTGGTCATCTTTAGGCCTGTTGGACCAATTGTGGCCATTTTAGCAGTTTAGCAACTCTTTGACATGTTAGATTACCCCGTTTAAGTTACCGATACAAGGGTGCAACCCGTTGCCATGTTCTCCAATCCTGTCCCGGGGTAACTATTACACCTAGTTCTTAATCTGACCTTATTTATTTTGATGTGATCTCTATCTATTGTCTAGTTTTAGTTTGGAACGTGCCTGACTCGTGGGGGGCTGTAGGGCCCGTGGGCAAAACCATTGTCCGCGGTTAGTGGAGGGGGAGACGGGGAGTTCGAGATGTCAGGGTCCTGAAACAAAAGGTGGAAGGCGTGGAGACAAAACCCGTCAGAAAATGCTAGAGAGCGTCAGTATTCTGTTTGTGAATGGGCAAAAGCAATGCAGAATTTCTGCCTCAACAATGAGCCAACTGCTGCTGCTGCTGCTCCCCCACCTCTTTCCTTCTCCACAGGTGCTTTAGTTTTACTGTGGGTGTGAAAGGGTTAACTTTCAAGCTCAAAATCACAGTGTAAGCATATATGTGTCAGGTCCAATCTTTAAAACAAAAAACAGGAGGTTTTGTTGTTTAATCCTTGTATTGTAAATAAATATAAGTGTATTAATTCACGCACACACACACACATATATATATATAATTATATATATATATATATATATATATATATATATATATATATATATATATATATATATATATATATATATATATATATAATTTATATAATTTTTTTTTTTTCATATATATTACAGGAGGTCCATGAGCTTTTGGGAAGCTATGATCTGAAGTACTGCTTTGTTGACAAATACAAAGGCACAGGTTGGTTTAACTTATTTCCTAAATAAAAAACTCCTTAAATTAATAAATTTTGCTTTTTGTGCAGCTATTAATACGTTTCTTTGTAGCCTTTTAAAGGGTTTAATGGAAACTTTCAGTTGATTCAACTTTAAGAAGCCTTTTAAATGATTTTGATACCAAGGTTAAGATGCATTATATTTGGTAGGGGCATCACTTTGATGCTTCAGTTATTTTATGGATCAAAAGGTAAAAGGATTAAGAAACCCCAGATCTACGTAACCTTTTTACATCAAGGCAAACTACCAGATTTTTCTTGTAGTTCTAAATTATTGTAGCAATAATTCAGAGTTCATCGAACTGTTTCGCTCTTCCCATTGTTTTTATAGTGTTTAAAAAATTTTTTTTTACATGAATAGCTTTTTGTTTTATAAGTTGCTGTATAAATAAATCTGACTGAGGCATTAAAGATTAGCATTCAAACTTGAAGTAAACTGCTTTGGAATCGAAATGACTTTGACATAAAAACCCTTTAAATGGTTTGTGTGTTTCAGTATTTCATTGTTATGGCAGTCATAAACTCCCTTTGTCACAATGTCCTACTGCTTTGTCATAAATTTAAGTAGAACTGCAATATCAGCTGCAAACATTTGATAAAACAAACAGAAGCTACTAAAAGATGCATTTTTAGTATTATTATTTATACCAGTCACAAAGCCACATGCTTCCAGAAGGCCGGCAATAATATTAGGCACATTAATAGCTGTAAATACTAACTGCCAAACTGTTGTAGGACAATTATTTTTTTTCACATTAGAAATCTGTCACATTTATTATAGTGAAGGTCTTTCTAAAGTCGCTGACAGCCACTGTCAGCGACGCTGAGCCCGTTGTCAGTCACTGTGAAAGCGGTCAGGTTGCACTGGCAGTAGAGATGGTGTTTTCTGACATTTTGCCGTCAGCGCCTACTTTTGTCTGACGAGCTTAAAGGGTAAATGGTGTCAACAACAGGGTTCACTGCTTGAATCCCTGTATAAACGACTTTGTCCTTCTTTTTTTTTATTAGTTCTCATTTGGTTTGCATAATATTCTGAGGTCTTTTCCCTCTTCCGATCACACCCAGCGTTTGTGACGCTTCTTAACGGCGAACAGGCTCAGTGTGCCATCAAGGAGTTCCACCAGATTACGCTACGGGACAGGGAGATCTCCATGCAACTGCAGCCTACTGATGCCCTGCTGTGCATCGCCAACCTGCCCCGGGCCTACACCCAGCAGCAGTTTGAGGAGCTGGTGCGGCCTTTTGGCAACCTCGAGCGCTGCTTCCTGGTTTACAGCACCTCTACAGGCCACTCCAAAGGCTACGGCTTCGTGGAGTACATGAAGAAGGACTCCGCTGCCAGAGCGAAGTCCGAGCTGCTCGGGAAGCAGCTGGGCTCCCGCATGCTGTACGTCCACTGGACTGAAGTGGGTTCGCTCACGTACGTGCAGCTGCACTCGAAGTGCCTGTGTGTGGACCGGCTGCCCCCGAGCCTCCTGACGGCCCAGGATCTCCTGACGGCGTTAGCAGACTCCCTGTCGCCGGTTTTCTGTCAGGTCAGTTGTGGGGTGCACAAATGCTCTGCTGCATCTTCTTCTCACTCAAACAAATATGTTTATTTAATGCGTTTTAGGAAGGTGATATGCTTTCGAAGCCAAGTGAATATTAAAGGCTGTTTATCACAAGTTGGTGTTGGAATTCATTTATTTTGGTTTCGCATACTAAAATGGATACTTAAGGGCCACCTTCTTTTACCTTTTAATTTACTCCCTAGTTGGTATTTGGTCACTTGGTTTCTATAGCAATCGGGCAGACTGTTTTTTTCTGTAAGGACCAGCTGACTCCCCCAGGTGATGTCCTTCAGCTTGATTGGATTGAGGGAGGAGAATTTTACTTCTTTTTTTTTCTCAATCTTTTAAATCATCACAACATGTTGGGAACATTTAGTACAAAACAGAAATTGAAAGCTAAACAAAAGTGTGTGTGTAAAACTATGTAATATAGTTTAATTACTTTTATTTGTTCCAGGATGTCTAGAAACATCTTTTGAAATTTGACTTGAGCTGTCATTCCGTTCAATAAAAGGCCCAAAAATGTTTTATCCATGTCTTAGCTGTATTTTTCTGCACTTTTTTTCAAATTTTTTTACCGGAATAATCTCGTCTCCGTAGTTGGCTCAGGGACAAGATGGGAGTTTCCGCCGTTTTACCGTCCTGGAGTTTGCGACTGCAGAGTTGGCCGAGGAGGCACAGCGACTCGCAGATGGCAGACCGCTGGGTGGGACACATATCAGAGTTTCCTTCTGTGCCCCCGGTCCTCCTGGAAGAAGCATGTTGGCTGCACTGATCGCTGCTCAAACTATGGTATTATGATCGAATCGATTAATTTTCAGTGTCTGTATGGTCAGTCATATGTGTTTGGCTGATTTTTGTTTCTGTTTTTCTTGCTACCCACAAGGCTGTGAGCAGGGGTAAAGGTCTCCTCCCCGATCCTACAGCCATGCAAATCCTCTCTGGGCTTCATAACCCTGCTGCAGTCAAGATGCTGCTTAACACTCTGTCACAGGGACACAAGCAAGGTTAGGAGCCCTCAACCTGAGCTCTGTTGGTTACCTTCCTGATGCCTTTTATATTGATGATATTTATCTGCAGGTCTTCTCGGAGCTGCTCCTGTGATCCCGCTGCTGGCCAACCCTGCCCTGTCAGCAGCCCTGCTGCAGCTGCTCCTTCAGAACCAGGCCAAGGCCCAGCAGGTACAGATACCTTTTGGCCTCTGCTCTGTTATGATCTCTGCTCCCGCTCCTTCATCTTCTGTTCGATTCGTCTTCACCCCACTCATGCAGACTTTCTCCTCCCTTTCTTCTCTCTGTTCTGCTCCTCTGTACCATTAGAAAGCCTTTCTGGGAAATCACCTTCTCTGGGCTCAGGTGTTGCATTATAAAGAAAAACCCCTGTTGTGTTTTGTGTGCGTGATAATGGTGTGTGAGTTGGAGGCTTGATGGGTTCCAGGCTTTTTTAAGTAAAAAGGGATCAGATTTTATTTATTTTTTTCCCTGGTCGGTACAGTAAGCTCTCAGGGAAAAGTGAGCGTTTTATGATTCTGTGTGTGGGGTGCTCAGCTGAGTGATGCTGTGGGTGTGCTTTTTTTCTTTGCATTATATACCTAGATAGGCAAGAGTTGGTGAGTGAACTTAACGCCGGTTTAGAGTGTTGCTGTGTGTCTGCAGTTTTTATAAGCGTTGCAGCCAGATGCAGTGACCCTCGGGTAACACTGATCTGTCCTTCGGCCAGCAGGCAGGCTTCATCGGGGACAATCCTCTGGCTGCTCTGCCTGTCCAGCAGGGAGTCCATCTGCTGGGAGATCTCCCTCAAGGTTTGGCATCTTTTACTTCCAGCAGTAGCTCCTTGAGCGACTGACATGTTTTTTTGCTTTTCGTCTGATTACAAACATCTGCAGCCTCTTTATCGTGTTTTGCACTTCGCACATTAGGCAATGCTCAAGTATTCTGATTAATCCCAAGTTTTAATCATGTTGTACACATCAGCATTCCCTCATAGTACAATGTTGATTAGTGTAGCTGGCTGTTTAGGGGTTTCAAAAGCATCAACATCCCTACAACGTTTTCCTTACTTTGTCATTTCCAAACTTTAATCTTCAGTTGTTTATTGTGATCTTGTGATTGAACAGCAGAAAGAAGCAAATATTTTTGATTTAGACGTTATTATACCTTTTCTTAAACCTTTAGTCCATGTTCCTCCTTCCATGCTATGCTATGCTAATTCCCAAAAAGTAACATTCTGTTTGACCACTTGCACTCAGAGGTTTGTTTCAGAACTTTGGTAAATATCATTGAGACATCATTTAAAAAACAAACAAAAAAAATGCCACAGCTGCTCATGACCTTTACGTGAACTTTAAATATGAATTGGAATGTTTGCAAGATGAGATTTGACCATTTGTATAGTTTCTAAGTGTAGAAAAATGCGTTGTTTATTTTCGAGTACAGGAAAGCCCATTCCCTTTCAGAAACTGAGGAGAACCTCAGCGGGTAAGTGGAAATCTCAAAGTGGCGACCAGACCAGCCATCCACTACGAAGCCACACCTTCAGTGAAACTGCAGAGGAAATTTTCCCAAAAGCTGTAATTGGAGCAACGGTTGTCTTACAATGTGTTTATTGAAGCAGGCAAAATAAAATGACGCGCTATGTTTTTATGTAAAGAACTTTGCTAACTTTAAACTTATGCAGGACTTTTTTCATAAACATTTATAAACAAAATGTAATTCATGAAATCCATCAATTGCTGTAGTGGGTGTAGTCCCAGGATTGGGTATGCAGTCAGATGCGTTGACCTCGGTGAAGCCAGTGGCACTTGGCAGAGGCCTGACGAGGGAGCAGGATTCTCCCACATCAGCATGCAGCTTCCCTCAGACTCCTTCCCCTCCTCTGCCAAGCATCTCCTTACCCCTGATGGGTGGCATTATGGGGGCAGATGGTCTCGCTGTGCAAGGGGTATGTTTCAAAGTCATCTAGATCAGTATTTGTTTTTGTAACTCCTCGAATTAAGAAGCAAAACAGAAACCCTCCCCCTCTCTGCCAGCTATCTATGCTGGGTGATCTTCCTAAAGAGGTGAACCATCCACAGAGCGCCTTTCTCAATGCCAGCAACGTGTTTCCTTCAGGTGGGAATCCATTTTTATTTTCTCCTTAAGTGCATGGTTTACTTCTAGTCTCTTAGTGCGTCCGATGCTTCGACAGAGTCGGCCAAATGTATCCAGCTCCTATTTCTTTGTGCTGCAGCAGCAAGCAGCAGACCTCACCCCTATCGGAAGAGACCAACACTAAGCAACGTGTCCAACCAGCACAGGCATCACAACATTGACCCGAATTATAACCTCCGTTACCAGGATTCCTACAGCCCGGAGTATCCTCCTGCGCACCAGGTTATCACTTTTTACTTCTTCACCTTTTGAGTTTCACACAAATAGATGTTGCTACACTACCTGTGGGTGTTTCTGCACATTGTTATTGAATTACCCGTTTTTATGATGTAATTTGGTCCGATGCCCATCTGCTGCTTCTCCTCAGGATGCCTTGGCACACTTGTACGAGCAGCAGGAGAACCTTGATGCCAGAGCCTGGGGGGAGTTTGATCAGCAGGTATTGTGTCCGTTCAGCTGATTGAACTTTATTTAACCACAGTAGTGTTTTTTTTTCTCTCATGCCATCGAGGTAAATTGGTTTTAATGTTGCCCGACTCTCTGCAGTTTTCTCATCAATCCGACTACTATGAGCGGTTTTCCCACTACACTTATTCAAGCAGCCCGCCCCTCTGCTCATACTTCAGCTCAGGACCTGAAGCTATCGGTAATGGCAGCCTCCCTGCCACCCACCTCAACAAGGTGATTGATAAAACTTCATTGATATTTCAAATAAAGGCGTCTCAAGATTGCAGTTTTAGTGAAAGTGCCAAATTCATGTTTGTCTCAGGCTGTGGGAATGCCACCTGGAAGCCACAGTGCCCACTACCCTCCAGGTCTAGGGAATGTTTCCAAGGTAATTGGCAGATTGCCTCACATCCCTCTTTTCTTCCCAGGTGTTGGTTGTACAGAAGTCATTCTTAAGCCTTCACCTTTTCTGTGTTAATAGACGCCAATAAGTAGCCAGAAGCGTGTTTTCTCCCGGCTGATCCCGTCTCCGGAGCCAAGCCCGGAGGGCGGCTACGTCGGCCAGCACTCCCAAGGCCTCGGTGGTCACTATGCAGACTCCTATCTCAAGCGTAAGCGTATATTTTGAGCCATTTTGCCTTTAGAACAAAATCGGTAATTCCTGCAAGGGATGCGAAGCCCCCTCAACGCTCGTCCTTGGATCCGTTTACTCCTGTGAGTGACCACTGGAGGGCGCTGGCGAGTGGGAACTCTGTATGGTGTGTGGATTATTAGTATTTTTTTCCCCCCATTCTTTGCTTTATGTAAGTGTGTTTTATTTTATTTACCGTTTGTAAATTTAACTTTTATGTTATGTTCAACTTGTACAGTGAGAAAAAACAATAAGCAAATGTTTCTAATTTTTATTTCTTGAAGTGTGATGTGCTAGATACAGATTGTTTTGGCCAGTTTAACAGCGCTTCTAGAATATTTGGCTGTCGTACTGTTCACACTTTCCAAACTGACGTGCAAAGTATTGAAAACAAGCTTTATCTTGGAGTTTTTTTCCCCCTTATATTAAAATAGCCTTTATAAAAATGTAAAACGTTCAGTATTTTAGTTTTTTTTTTTTTTTTTTTTTTTTTTTTTTTTTTTTTTTTTTTTTTTTTTTTTTTTTTTTTTAACCACGTGTTTTTTATTTTATTTTAATATAGAACTGGTTTCGCTCAGGTTTTTCTTTGCTCAGCATGCAGCTGCCATCCACCAGTGATGGGTTGTATGTGCCTGATGTATTGCGTAACAGTGCTTCATTATTCTGGGATTCGAGGCCAAACGGACCTTTTTCACGTTGTTCGTCTTTTTGTTCTGAGATGTTTCAGCACTGGTTGTTCACCAGGGAGGGCACAGGTCACTGTCCTAACCTGTTCTCACCTGTTAGATTGTTACAATTTTTTTCTGGAAAAAAAAAAACTTTTAGGAGGGATTTATTTTTTTTTTTTAAACATTAAATCAGAAATCCCCAACCTGTTGGTGCAGTTTGGTGGTTGGGCCAACCGTTTCCACTCATCAGATGTTGGAATACGTCTTATGACGAGCTTGAATACTGGAGGTAGCCTATGTTAGTTTTGATTCCGTTTAAGGACACGCTCAAAGTAACAGAACTGTCGTTTTTTTTTTTTTTTGTAATCTATGGTTGACAGTTTGATTGTGAAAACCCATTACCTCTTACTTCTGCTATAAATGCAGCGATACTTGAGCCTTAACGTTTTCTGTGGTAATCATTCTACGCTGTGTTTGCTTCCATCTATAGTTTCATTTCTGTGTTGTGTGCTGTGTAAATAGTTGAAGCTTGATTTCTTTTTACGAGTCCAAAATGTATTTTCCTCATTGACTACCTGTGATTGGGTAGAGGTTCATTTTTTATTTATTTTTTTTCCTGAATGACTTTTTCTGCTTTTGTTTTTGGTTGTCGTGCTCCCCAGTATGTTTGGAAAAACTTGACGTTTTGAAGAGTGCCACCACGGTAGACTATTCATGTTGTGTATGGACCAAGAGATGCAGCTGTAGTGTGTGTTCATCAGCCGATATTCATATAAATGGTTATGTTTCCACTGCTGTCCTCTCATCTGTACCACCATGATTGTCTCTGTATGTCTGTGTGACGTGCGCAAGTAAATGTTATTTAAATCAATTTGATGTTGTTGACTAATTATTTCTAATATTTTTGAAACGTAGATGGTGGTGAATGTATGTTAATTAAGCATTTCTCTCTGGATTAGTGGGCTATGTGATTCAAGTCAGTTAATGGGGGTTTCTTTTTCAGAGAGCATCTCGATATTGATTGATTTATTTTTTTTGTCATATATATATATATATATATATATATATATATATATATATGAGACATTGTGGTAAACTTTTGATCTAAATATTCAAAGTAATTTAATCTATAACAGGGCACTTTTCACACCACTGTAATGGGCTTTTAAGCCAAAAACCATCTGCACGTTTGCTATCTTGTTAGGAACAATGTACAATTTAATGTTTAAAATGGTTTTTCTAACTCTGGAAAACTTTCCAGGTAACTTTAAACAAGTCAAAGCTGTCTTGAGATGCAATCTTCCTGCTTAGATCAGGTTGGCAAAGAAAGGCGGGAAACAATATGGGTGCTTTTGATCCATTGTCTAAAACTGTAGCACAACATAAATGGACAAAGATGGGGGCTTAAAAAAAAACATCCAAGGCCTTAATATGGGACACACATTAAGTGTTTTTAATACATGCTGCACGCATGAGTTGACTAAAAAAAAAAAAAAAAAAAAGTTTAAGCAGAAAACTAAATTGGATTGGAGCATCTATCGCCTCATATTAATGTATGTGTTTGAAGATTAAAATTGCATTTCCAAATGTACAAACAGCCAGATCCAGACTCTTAAGGCACAAACACACTATCATGAATTATGGTACTTTTAATGGTAGAGGTAATAACAAGCCAGCTTGTGACGGAATCGTCGAAGTGGGGAAAAAACAAAAAATGATTTACTTTCTCTCAACATCTTAGATAGTCTTTATAAATCTTTGCTCAGGAAAAAGCAGCAATGTTTCTCAATCTTCTTCTACTTCTTATAAATAGCTCATGTTCAGCTGTAACTGGAGTCAATGAGCTAAAAAAAAATGAATTCAACAATCATTTGCATGTCAAAAAAAACTTCTTTTAAATAAGTTTTTAAATTAGTCATTTAATTTGATCCATTCATTCATTACATTAATCATTTCAAGAGAACTTAACCAAGTTCTTTATTTCAGTTTATCAGGATTCATTGTGAGTGGACATTCTTACAGGAGGAAGTGTTTATATTTACACGCACATAAACCCACCATCATTACATTTATGTAACTACCGACTGCCCAGTGGAGACTCTCCCTCCTGGTGTAGGAGCTGTGGGGTCTGTCATGCAGTGTGTCGCCCGTTCTCCTGGCCGCGTCTGAGGCCGACTTGTCCTACAAATGCAAAATGGCACCAGTCACAACAAGGAAATACACTAAATTAAATACTTTGCCTGGTGAGCCGCTGTTTCCACCTCGCATCCTCTTCTCTCCCTCATTTATGTTTGACGCCTTGCACAGCTTTTGTTTTGCTAACATTCACAATTTTTTTCTGCTGTCGGTAGAAGGTTCTTAGTCCGGCAATTCTTTAAGCAACAATCACAGTTGCTATTTCTTGTTTCACATATACAAAACACCACTCTCTGTAGCCTTAACTCGACCCGTGGCACTATGGCTCTCTGAGTGGGAAGCCATATCCTCTTGTTAAAAACAAGAGGATATTTTGTTGTCTAATTCCCCTTGTTGGCCCCTGTATGGCGTCACCAACAAGCAAGAAAGAAATATTGATCTAGATGCTTTTCTCTCGGTTTGCATTGATTAAATGTGCAGGTGGTGCATATTTCAGGCTGAGACTCTGCATTTAATGTCTTATCCAAGAAAATATTATACATGACTTTAGGCTTGATAATCAAATCCTTAACCAGGCCTCATTCATGTACTCAATTTGCAATGCATGTCTCGGGTAGCACTAATAGACTCTGATAGGGGTTCATTGCCGTGAATGTGACCTGTCTGAATGTTAATCACATTCCTGCAGAGAGGATAATTATTTAACAGACTCACAAATCAGCCACAGAGGCTGATAACAGGTTGCTTAAAGAAAAACTGAATGTGAACTTGTCAAAATGAGATTTAGGCTGAACATGTTTTTCTGATTAGACAGCCTGATGACATTCAGATATGAGAGGGGAGAAGAGGGGGGTACTAACAAAGTGGGGAAATTGCTCTAAATGTCACCCATGCTCTCACTGGCCCAATATTTTCAGCTCACACTGGAAGTGATGGCAGGTCAATACTGATCTTAACAGGCAGAAAAGAAGTGCTTTAATTGTTGTGTTTGACTTGATTGGCTTTGGGGGGATTCTCACCTCCTTTTGCACTGACTAACCCTTTAGCCTGTAGGAGAAGATGCGAGGGGGAAGGCAGCAGTCCTCTTCCTTTCAGCAGCTGTCAGAATGAGAGGCTTTGATTAGAAGTTATTTCTGTAGTCCCACTGCGCTGCTGAGGGAGATTGTCCCTCGCAGCCAAAAGCGCAGAAAACTCCCCATATTTTTAAACACCACCCCAGTTCATGACATTTCTCGAAATGACTGCTAACTCTAGGTCTGTCGTGGCGTTCGTATGCCGTTTTTAGCATCGATCTGTGGAAGACAAAAGATACAAGGGAATTTTCCAGCGCTGACTGCTAATGTGCTTTTCGCCCCCTCTGGCTTGATTTCTGCAATATTTTCTCTTTTTGAATGCTTCCAGCACCTCGGAATTGTGCTTCACGTACCTGCAGCCTGTCTACCCAAAGTTCTCAGAGGGATACGCCGAGGGTTGGTGGACTCTGTGTCAGACACATATAGATTTCTGCCTTTCATTTTTTCCACCCACACAGTTACCCTGCTCAGTTGCTATTGAATGTTGCTGAAACCTGTTTTTTTTTTTTAGTTCTTTCCAAATACACACTGAAAGGCAGAGCTCTGAAGAAAAATTACTGCAGCACCGTTTACCACGGATGAAAAACATAAAAATAATATGTGATATGTTCTCCCTGTGCTCTAAATGCTGCTCACTTTGTAGCAGCATCTTAAAATTCATTTAGATGTGGAATCCGCATGCAAAAATAAAGGAAATTCACACATGTAATGATTTATTACAGCTTTATTTTGATGGAACAGCAACAAAGCGGACCCAAATAAGGTATGTCAGAAGAGCTGTTTATAGCTGGATTAGTCATAGAAAGCAGCCCACTCCCCCCCCCTCCTAGTGACAAACAGTTTATAAAACAGAGGAACATCTCGGCAGACCAGGAGAAAGCCACTCGTCTGCTTTTCTCTGTTAAGAGTGGCGAGAGAGCCTTTCAGTTTGAACCAAGCGTTTGCTCATGGACCCAAACAAGATTACAACCTCGTGGGGATTTTAAATCCCCAGCCTCAAAACATCCCTCCTTACCCACCCCTGAAATAAGCTCGGCTATTGTTACGCTCTTCATTTTCATCTTTTCCACTCAATCCCCTGTGTAACTGTATATCATACTGGCTCTAGAAAATTAGATAGTCACTTGGTAATGTGGACAAAAAACCAAAAAACATCTTTGAAAGATATTCTGAGAAAGTAGGACAGTTGATACAAAACTAAAACAAAAAAACTATCATTTATCTTTTTACTTCTTTGAAGCACAACTCTTTGAGTCCAGGGTAGTCATTATGCAGCTAATTCGACAGATGTCGTAATAGCCAGCATAAAAATCCCAAGAACCTGGCTTTAAACTTTCAGAAAGCTACGCAATTCCAGCCTCGGATTTCAAAACTAATTCTATTCGTCTTCCTCTTTTGCCAATTCATCAACGCTAACCCGTACAGCTCAGTTCAACATTAATGGAGCACTTTTATCTTGCAGGGTTTTATTCATTCCTCCTATTCTTCTACGCTGCCATTAGTCACTTTCTTCTGTTCTTATTTTGACCACCGCCGTCTCTGTTTCAGACCCATCGGCTGAAGAGTGCTGCTCCTCTTCAGTTTTTTTGTGTGCTTCTCGACACACATGCGGCCTGAAGATCAGACAGAAACCAAATGAACATTGAAAAAAAAACAAAAAAAACACAACTTTGAGTGTGCACATATCTCAGCCACTGTTTCAATCAAAGCTCTGTTTTCAAAGAAAATAAAAGAAAGCCTCGAAGAGAATAGTTATGGGGAGATAAAGGGTCATTGAAGGGGCTGGACCTTCCGTCCAGGATCTGTTTTGGCTTTGGAGGAACGAGGTTCTGGATATTTTCAGAGACTCCTCACAACCTCTTCATGAACTTAAACTATAAACTGGTGCCCCGAGGCAAACAGTACCTCAATATCAAAAGCCTAATCTGACTGCTGCCTCAAGCTGGTAAAATGTTGAACTGTTTCTAGGATTGTACACTTTATAGTGTAATTATTTTTTTATTTTCTAATACCAATCTATAATAGATCCAATGCAATGACAATAAATGTATTATGTTTGTTTTCCTTTGGGTTACTGTCCTCCTGTCCGTAGCTTTATTTTGCATTAATACTGATTCTTTTCAATCAAAAATATGATCAAACAATTTGACCCAAGTGAAAGAATTAAGGTTTATGGGAGAGAAACACGCAGGAGAAAGAGCAAGACCCTGTGGTTATTCTGACACTTGACTCCCTTGTCCAGTTTGCCATTATGGCTCCACAATGCCATTAACAGAAGGTTTATTTGCTCGGAAATCTATTTATCACGTCATGCGAGGTCTCAGTGGTGCCCGGCTTGTCCCTAAAGTGAAACACTGCCTCGCTTCCAAGTTGCAACATTAACTCATTGCCTCCACTGCCTTCAGCTATGCAGACATTCCACCGAGAGCTCATTCGTTTGGAGAAAAAAAACAAGAGGAATACTGTGTGGCTGTGATTTTCATTTTGTTAAAAAGGTTGAGGATTTTTCTTCCTCTGCTCCACAATTTTGTCTATAATTAGAGTGAGTCTGTGCAATAGGACACATTTTATTTTAGGAGTCATTTTGTTGCTTAATATAAATAAAACAAACAAAAAAAAGTCTTGCCTGTTCCGTTTTTATCATCTTACCTAATGTGTAACCACAAACTTGGACACACACACACACACACGCAAATGCACACACATTAGCAGCCAGATTATTGCTCACTGTCAGGAATGAGGTGAGAATGAATATTTAATGGCTCTCCCCTGGTACAGATCGGGTCTATTTCTCGACATTCCCGGCTGTCAGGTGTTTAGACTTCAACAAACCCCAGATGCCGAAGACCATCTTCCTCTCGGACACTCGCAGCTTGAGGCCTTCTTGTGAACTGCTATAAAAAAAGAAGCTGCCACTGCAGGTCATATTAGAGTTCTTCCGATCTTGTGCACATTCCTTCCAAGCAACATTAGAATCAAACCGTGAAGTACGCATAAAACTTACTGTTTTTTTTGTTTTTTCTTCCAGAGGCTGCACAGCCATCTGTTCCATGTGGACTACTCAAGTCAGACTGCTTGGCATTTCAATTATTTATCACGAAATGAATGTATAATACGGAGAGCCATTTGACAAGGGTGGTCATGATAAATCAGATTCTCACCAAATGAAGTACTCTGCTAACTCAGGCACTAAAGCTCAACTCCCCCACTTCCCCCATCCAATCTGAACTGCAGCCTGCGGTCATTTTGCATTCCCGCCCATCCCCTTTCATTATTCCTATTTTATTTATTCAGGGAACATTAAAATTATGCTAATGGTCTGGCACCGTTGTGTTTCTGTGACTTCCAAAGATGCATCATTTCATTCGAATTGCTCTTTACGTTTAAGTGAGAACAGTTGAGCAGCAGGGCATGTTTCTGAAAGGTCTGAAATTGGCCTAAATGAAGCTGAAAGCAGGCCACAGTCTCATATTTTGCATTTGTTTGGGTTTGTTTGTTTTTAGGGATTTCATTAAATGACCTTCTATGATGCGGAAGCTTCAAATCCAATGCGTACGGATTTTAGTAAACTTATTTTGTTTCTGATGAAGCCATTCATTTAGATGTTTAATGGTCTGGAAACTTAAAAGGAACTCTTTACAGGGCAATAAAACTCAACTGAAAAATAATCTAATCTTTATAGTTTTAAGTTGCTCTCTTGGTGTTTTTGCTGAGCTCCAAACAACCATTTAAGGGGAAACAGGGGAAGCAGTTGAAATCATATACTTACTTACAGTGGTTAAAAATCAAAATACCAATTTTTTGTTTCACAGTTTGAGCTTAAATCAAACCCAATTTTGCTCTGTTTTAGGTCAATTAGGTTTGCCAAAATAAATTTGTTGAATTTAGAGTCCTTTTGAATTTCTGAATGATAAATTTGCATCATCTGATTTAGGGGATTGTTTTAGAGGAACATCTCGGTAAACGTACGAAAGAAATCAGCCCCAAAAATATCCGAAAGAGGATTTGGACTTCCGATCTATGGTACAAGTTCTTACAGGTGTCAAGTTTACCAACCTTAATCTGTGTAGCATTGTGGTGCAGCGTTGTACACATCAGCTTGTTTTGGTGCAAAATATGCTAAACAACCAGAAAACGTTTTGCACAAAACCTTGTGAAGAGGCTCACTGAAGCAATGAAGTTCTATAACCAGACGGGCTGCGACGCCATTCAGTCGGGAGAAAGCCATGACTATAAAAATAACATAAGAAGCTGTATTATAGTTTGCATGTAAAATCAGAGATAAAGCTTAATCCTTGGTGATTTTACCTGTGCTCAGAAAAAAATGTTAATCACTGAGTTATTGGCATCTGGCTATAATTATCTTTCTTACTATTGTAGACAAAAAAGGTGAATATTGCAAGCTTGAGAAGATCATACCCCAGGTATGGGCTCGGCAGCATCCTGCTGTGGTACCGTTTAGCTACAAGAGCTTATCAATTTTATTAAAATAATGGCATTATAAGAACAAAAAATGATGTAAAAATTCAGTCCAGAAAGGCGGTCCTCCTTGGCTTTACCCCTCTCATGCATCATCTTAATGGTTTAGGTTATACTGAGCTATCACTGTATTTATGCTGATATAGTTTTAGTTTGCTGAGGACATCTTCTATTAATTTACATTAGATGCTGTTATTTTATTTAGCATTTAACTTTATCTTTTCACCCAGTGTTTTCTCTCAGTATAGGCTACACTTTATTTAGTTTTCTGTTAGCTGAGACGGCTTTCTAGAGGGAACATCAGCTCAGTGCTGCCAACAACTCAACCTTTCAAGTGTTAAAAAAAAATCCTTAATACTTGAACTAACCTGATTTATTATTTGATTATTAGGGTCAATTGGAATAAATGTAAGATTGGATTGAAATTAGTTTCTTTAAAGTGCCTTAAAGATGGCATGTGTTGTTATTTGATGCTTTATGAATAAAGCACCTAAGCTCAGCCAGAAAGCTATAACATGGACACAATTTTTTCTTTTCAATGTATAATGACCCAAAGTGTTCAAATAAATTAGTTGGAATGTGGTTTAAGGGCAACAGAGCCTCTCATTCAGAAAATTTGTGGGCAGAGCTACAACTGCCCGTGCAATTAATGAAGCCCATAAACCATTGGCATTTAGGAAATACAAAAATAACTTGTACGTAACCAAAATCAGAAAAGTCTAGTCTAATTCCATCTTTGACAGTGAGAGAAAAATTAAATCTTACAGTTTAAAAATAATTGGCTTCATCTGCTATCCTTACTGAATACTGTTTCAGCTTTCTAAATATAAATTTATTGCACTGCAACTGACAAGCTTCTGTCAAAGATATATTGTTCATGTCACCTGTGGAAGCAAACATTTATCTACATTTTTATTCACTGACTGAGCCGACATGTAAACTGCATTAAATCTTAACCGAAGAAGGTATGGATGAACCAGACTGAAGACATTAGACATGCTAGACCTAAGTCGGGGGTATTTTTTTTTCTTAATTTTTTGGCTCAGAAGCTTTTAAATGATGTGAAAATGTGAGGGATGACATACGAAGCCCGAGGAAACATTGGCTGAATGATATGCTCTGATCTCTAAATCCCTATTGTGAGCCATTCTGCACTATCAGTTTATGACAGTATTTAGCATGAAGATTTCCCTTAAAGCAATGGATTCGGAGCAAGGCTCGGCATATTTGACCTGCACATTACACATGGAGAAATATCAAGAGTGTCTGAGTCTTAAAATAAATCACCATCAATTGTAGTGTTCTCTGAACAGCTTGACATTATCGCTGTTCAAGGAAAAAATGCAGCAAGAAAGAAAAGGATCAGAGTCTCTTCAGCTAAGAAAGAGTGTCTAATATTAGGCCTCCTCTGGCTCTTTAAAGACTGACAAAATGATTCATGCTCTTCTGCACCACTGTGTTCCCCCTGCAAGCTTCTACAGCTCAGCTTCTTCAACCATAATTTTCCAAACTCATTAAAACTTTTGTCTTTTACAAACATATATATTTTGGGGATTTAGAAGTTAAATAAATTCGTGGAACGCAGTGAAAGAAAGATCACTGTTGAAGAACTCCACTTGGGAATAGAGACTCACTCGCAAAACATCCCTGAATGATTAAATCCAAGTTGTGAACAAAAGTGAGGCCCGTTAATTTTTACAAAACAGTTTTACGTCATTTAAAACTGCGATTGCTATTGTCAAATCTGCAATATTTCTGTGTTGTTTGGGTTTCATTTTCCACACTACATGTTCTTGTCATGGATGTTTACCTGCATGATATTGGTTTGAAGTTTAATACCTCAGCAGAAAGCAATATTTGCACACATAAAGCAAGTGAAGCAGGGAGACAGTGCGTGTGAATGTGTCTGTGTGTGTGTGTGTGTGTGTGTGTGTGTGTGTGTGTGTGTGTGTGTGTGTGTGTCCTCTCCCCCGAAATCCAGGTTAAAATGCATGTGAAATATTGTCTTAATTTGAGCAGATCTAGAGAGGAGAAGGGACTGAAGTCAAACGAACAAGAGGGAAACAGCTCCTTACGGCGTCGGCCTGCTACGAAAGGGCAGTAATTACGGCACAGACAGCCTAGAAGCCTATACCACCGTGAGGCTGCATTTCTTACCGTGATCCGTTTGCTTCGCTCGAGAACACGAAAAGTACAAGTTCGATTGAATTCTGCTCGATATTCAGTGCCAACGGAAACTGTTTCAGGGTGCTATTGAACAAGTTTAGCTACAATGTATGAAAAAAAAAACTTCACAAATCAATCAAATCATGAGCCAGCTCAACTCAATACATTCACATTTGGTAAATTATTAATTATAGAAGGCCAATGTATGACTTTTGCAGCTGAAAAAACATATTTTTACTCTGATTAAATCCCTCCACCCTTTATGTTGAACAACAGTAGGGATGAAAAACTCTCTTTTTAAAATAAAGGAGCCCCACAGCAAGCATAAGAATTGTTGGCCATTTGCTTTAGCAGGCAGATTACCTGACCTGGACGTTAACGTTTGTTTGGAAAACAAAAGTGTCAATCAAAAAATATTGAGGAAAATTCTTCTCGTCTTCTTGTTTTGCTTATTCATCAACACTAACCCGTACAGCTCAGTTCAACGTTAATGGAGCACTTTTACCTAGCAGGGTTTTATTCATTCCTCTTATTCTTCTACGCTGCCATAAGTCACTTTCTTCTTTTCTTATTTTGACCAAACTGATACCCTGGCAAGAGTGGCAACAGAAACAGTGCAGCTGTTTCAAGTCACAAAAAAAACTATATCCTATCTGATATATTGTGGGCATCTTTGCTAGTCAGAGTTTCCAACAGGAAGCAAAGGTATGGTCAGATATGTCTGCTAGTAGCAATATTACTTAGGCACTCATATCAAAATACTTTTGAAAAATATTTTTGTAAGTATTTTAAGTTTAACGCAATACGTTTTTGCCACTCTAATAAACTGGAAACTGGTTCCTTATGATGGGAACATGCAAAAGAATGTTTCATTTTATTCTCGATTCTGCTGCCAGACCTTTTAGTTTAGTAGAACTACTCTGACTTTTCTGGGACAAGGCAAAACAAAACTTTTAAAAAACAAAAAAAAAACTTTAAAAAGATCTATTTTTAATAGTAGTCTTTGATGCTTTAGGCTTTCAGTGGGCCCCGAGGAGAAGGTGAATTTCCAGGTAATTGATGCTGACCCAACTTCCCAAGAGCAGCATTTTTCTACTTTATACCACAGATTGGAGCGCACAGAGCACCGAGGCTGTGAGCAGAGCGGAACTATTCATTTGGTATTCCGAATGCAGTCCTGTCCGATGCATCTTTCTCAATAAAGTTCCTCAAATTAATATATAAAGATGTTGTTTTAAAGCACAAGAGCTTGTAAAGCTATGAAAACCTCCAGTTTGAGCTTTCAGTAATCAGACTTGTTAGATCAAAACAAGAAATAGACACGCCCTGGTGGCTCTGCTTGTTATTTTGTAGTGTATGATGTTTGTCTATATCTTGTTTAATTTTTGGGGCAGTGGTGGCAATAAGTAGAGCATTTCAGCTGGCCTGTTTCCCTGCAGCCCCGTCCCAGCCTTCAATTTCAATCCAGGTCAAGTCCAAGTCCAGAGGTGTGAAGTGAGTCCAATGAATTACCAATAGGAAATGTTTTAGGGAGCAGGGACATGTTTTACTGACATGTGTTTTTTTTAAATTCTTGTTTATATACAAAAACTTCAATATGTCTGTGTTTTGTAACATCAATTTTTATGCTCCTTTCCATAAATCCAAATCTGTAGCTGACCTAAAAGTCACGGGGAAGCTCGGTAATTTCAGTTACTTCATTGTAAAAAATGTGATGAAGCAGAAAAGAGGATAAACGTTGTAATCCGGCTTTTGCAAATGATAGCGTTAATTGCAAAAGTGTCACTTTCAGCACAAAACCAGCAACTTATCAGAAGATAGTTTGAATTTGAGTTTCTATAACATAATATGCATGACTTTCGCACAATAACATGGAATTCTTCTGCATTATTAGTCATTCTTTTAGAATCAATTTTGCCTGGAAATGAACCTTTTTACCTAATAAACTGGATAGCTTAACTGGGCTGGGATCAGCTCCTTGTTGTTAATCCAAAGTGTTAAGCGATGTTTAAAGGACTTATTTGATAGAATTTACATATCCAAACAGTCATACATTTTTTCTGTTTTGCAATTTTATGACAGATCAACACAAAGTGAACGACGTCTGTGTTTGACATATGTACATTTCCAATTCCAATTATGTGTACTATAAGAAATATTAAAAGGTTGACAAACCATGATACCCCTAAAAAAAAAACAGCGAAACAACTTGCTTTAAAAACCAAAAACAGTTTCTGAATGGGGTCCGTATGGATGCAAGTTATTGCCAGTGGAGGAAAGTCTAAGTTTAAAGCAAGTTTTCAGCCACAAGTAACAAGAAGATAGCAAACCTGGAAATCCAAATAAACTAACAGGTTGGGTAAAGACAGCATTGCTGGAGATACAACCACAAGTCCCATCCTATGGAGACACAGACATCCAGGGCTCATTCTAACAAGGACAAGTAATTCAACACGGCATAGTAAAGCTCTTTCTTTATGGAGGAGTAGCAAGAAAATAGGCATTGTAGGAAAAAATTATTTAAGTAAGTAAAATGTTGAAGCTATACAATTCTTCTTAGTGATTTGCCTTAAGACATGCAAGATACAGAGCGAATATGAGGAGGAATTTTCTCTGGTCCGTTTCCACAATCGAAAAGCTTTTATCCATCAGAAAAGTGATTCAAAGTCTCAAAAAAAAACCACTTTACAAAAATCAAGAATCAGTTAATTTATATAGCGCCAGTTATCAACTAAAGACACTTGAAAAGAAAATCAACTCAAATCATAGCTACAACTTAAACAACGCACTTTAAAAAAAGTTTCCAAGCTGAGAAAACCCAGCAGATTGCATCAAGTCAGTGAATTGCAGCATTCATTCCTCCGGAATCAGCACCGGAACAATAGCTTGTGTTGTCGTTGATTTTACAGAAGTCTCTTATACAAAAATGGTGATGGCAGCATTATGCCGTGGGGATGGAAGCAGAAAGTCTGTCGGAAGCAGCAACATACCTAGTTTTGGGCAAGTATGGCACAAATTTAAGAGTTTTTTTAGTTCTACACCATCAAAGTTGAGCACTTCTTTGTTCATTCAGTCTTTATGCTTTTGCAATGCACCAATAAATGTGATGCAAATTCTGTACATTTAGGAGTGATGATGCTGCACGGCCCAGTAAGTTTGTTTTCTGTTAGAAAATTGCGCAGTGTGTGGGTTTGGGGCATAACGGATGCGCGCAAAGAGGAACAACCATCCGTCCACCAGAGAGAGAGAGAGAGAGAGGGAGAGGGAGAGAGAGAGAGAGAGAGGGAGAGAGAGAGCGAGAGAGAGAGAGGAGAGAGAGGGAGAGAGAGAGCGAGAGAGAGAGAGGAGAGAGAGAGGGGAGGGCGCGTTATGAAGCCAATGTTTGTCGTAGAACTCCTGCAAATATGAGGATGGAGAGATAATGGTCCACACCGAGAAAGGATGACTGAAGCTCAGCAACTATCAATTTTGCCCTTTTTTTTATGACCCAACTGGACTAAACGCCTCAATATTGAATCTGGACCGCAAAACAGCAAATGGTCACATCTTGGTTTTTTGGAGAATCCGTCGGACCATCCTGATTGTTAATTTTAAAAAAGGGAGTTCAGTTTTTTTTTCCTTCTTTTTTTTTTCTAAATCCTATATAATTTTTCGGATTTGTCATGTCTTTGGAGAGAATATAACGTAGACCTGCGCTGAGTTTGCACACAAAGATGCCTTGGCTCCAAACGATTCGTGATAGATAAAAGTACTTTTTTTTTATGAAATTGGGTTTGGAGAAAGACGCACGCCGGGCAATAATAGAGCAAGCACGCAGGGAGAGGAGACAGCGTTCTTTGTGTGCTTGCAATAAGAGGCTGATATATTTATCTATATATATAAAAAAGAAGAAGCAATAAATTCTCCTAGAATAAACACTGTCATCCGGTTGCGCGCCATGGGCGACGAGGCGTCAAACTTCAGGAGACGTAGCAGGACCGGCGTCTCATCCCCAGAAGCCCAGACTAGTGAGGATCAGATTCAGGGATGAAATGAATCTGACCACCACCGGAAACAATGTGGTTAGTGGCTCTCTGGATGGTCTGACAGGTTATCACTGTGACAGTTTTTGATGTTATTCCGAAAACAAGGTTCAGATCCGGGCTGTGCTGGACTTGGGTCACTTTGATTTTATTTCGCGCAGAGATCAAGAGAGTAAATTGACACCAACTGGGTCATATTTTATTTTATTTTATTTTTGTTGTTGTTTTTGTTGTTTTGCACAATGATGGAACCAGCACCATGTTCGAAGAAGAGCCTTTCCCTGTCGCTCCCCGTTCCCCGGGAGGGACAGGCGACCCTGAAACCCCCGCAGCATCTCTGGAGGCAGCCTCGGACCCCGATCAAGATCAAACACCGGGGATACTCGGACACCGACCGGCACCACCACCAGCGGCACATGGAGCGCTCCGACGCGGTGGATACGAGCGACCGACCCGGGCTGAAGAAGTCTCGCATGTCCTGGCCGTCCTCCTTCCACGGGACCACGAACACGTCCATCGGAAACTGTGTCGGGAACAAACGGTGAGGCGAGATGGGGAGACGTGCGCGTCTCTGCCCCACTCGGTTTATGCGTAAACCCGGGAAGGAGGGGGTTGTTGGTGGGGGGTGCGTGGGTGGAGAGAGTGGGGCATTTTAATGAGTGGGTAATAACGCCTTGCAGCTGAAGGGTTAACCCATATGCCGGGCTTTCTGCCTGGAGGCATGAGTTATAGGGGGTGTATATATATATATATATATATATATATATATATATATATTTATTAATTTGCAGCGCGTCCACAAGTTAAATGCACCCGCAAGCCTTAAAGATGGTGTTGGAAGCCCGCTCTGACCACTGACCTATCCTGACAGGGTTGAAACGAAATGAAATAAATACACGAGGGAAGTGATTGCCATAGGATGAGTGGAAAATATGCAGCGCTCACCTGGACATGTGTCAGCACACTGTCAACACAGATGGGTTCTAATATGAGCCACATGGTTGCCTCTATGATCAGAAATGACAGTGAGATTTTCTTAACCAGAGGGGCTCTGACTGACACTACAGGACTGATTAAAAGCCAGAAGAATTGTACATCACCCAACTAACCCAAGCACACATTCCACCTAAGCGATTTTGATAAGGCCTGTTAAATTAGATTTAAGTGAATCAGGATGCAGTACAACCAGTTTGTCCTTGTTCAAAAGATTTGGTCTGTTAGCATTGATGGAAACTGGGGTCTTTGTTTCATGTATTTTTCTTAGCTGCTTTTTTTTCACCAGTGCAGCAGGATGCAGAGTCTGTTCACTTTAAAGTACGTTTGCAGTTAAGTGACTCATAAGAGACTGCCAGGGGATGGCCAAGGCCTGTGTTGAGTTTTCAGTTTCAAGCTATTCTTCAGATGTTCTTGCAAAATATAACTAGATGTTCACACGAAAGACAGGTAGAAAAGACAGTCAGACATGTGTTAGTTTTATTTCTCTCATTTTACTTTACGTCACAGGCGGCCATCTCAGTAGGCCCCAGGTAGTGAAGGGAAGAATCAAGAATCAAGAATCAGTTTACTGATGGATAAAAACTTATATAGCGCCAATTTACAACAGGTGTCGTCTCAAGGCACTTCACAGAAAATCAATTAAAAACAAAGATACATCATAACAAATCAATTTGAAAAAGTTTCCAATTTAAGGAACCCCAGCAGATTGCATCGACTCATTGACTTGCAGCATTCACTCCTCTGGAATCAGCAGACCAAAACAATGGCTTGTGTTGTTGTTGACTTTACAGCAATCCCTCATACTGAGCATGCATGTAGCGACAGTGGAGAGGAAAAACTCCCCTTTAACAGGAAGAAGCCTCCAGCAGAACCAGGCTCAGTACAAGCAGCCATCTGCCACAACCGACTGGGGGCTTGAAAAGACAGAAAGCTAAATTAGAAGCACAGGATACTGAAATAATAGAGATTATAGCAGCAGTTGTAGAGTGTCACTGGAAGCATCTCAGCCCATGTTCTCATCCAAGAAGCTGTCTCAGCTAACAGAACGCCAGCCCAGGTGTGGTTACTATGGAGAGAAGAACACTACGAGAAAACAAAAGGTTAACAAGGTTGAAATAACAGTAACTAAGCAGATTGGACAAAGGAAGAAAGTAGCAGAGAGAGAAGTGGTCAGATTGTCCTCCAGCAGTCTAAGCCTATAGCAGCATAACTATAGAAAAACTTAAATAACTTAACCCTATAGAGTGAGATATGAAGAAGGTCGAGTAAAGGAGAACCGTCTGTCAAGACTGAGTTCCTCCCCAACCGGATTACGCTGTCTTCTCTACCTCTTCCTAACTATAAACTTTATCAAACAAGAAGGTTTTAAGCCTAGATTTGAAACTAGACAGGGTGTCTGCCTCATGGACTAAAGCTGGAAGCTGGTTCCACAGGAGAGGAACCTGATAACTGAAAGATCTGCCTCCCATTGTGCTTTTAGAGATTCTAGGAACCACCAGTAAACCTGCAGTCTGAGAGCGAAGTGCTCTGTTAGGGACATAAGGAGTAATCAGATCACTGATATACGATGGAGCTTTATTATTGAGGGCTTTATATGTCAAAAGAAGAATCTTAAAATCTATTCTAAGTTTGACAGGGAGCCAATGAAGGGAAGCTAAAATTGGGGAGATATGATTTCTCTTTTTAAGCTTCATCAGAACTCTTGCTGCATCATTTTGGACCAACTGTATAATTTTAATTGCATTTTGTGAACTTCCTGCTAATAAAGAGTTACAATAGTCCAGCCTTGAAGTAACAAATGCATGGACTAGCTTTTCAGCATCTGTCCTAGAGAGAATATTTCTAATTTTTGCTATATTCCTACAAAGGAAAGAAGGTAATCTTACAGACCTGTTTTATATGAGACTTGAAAGACATTTCCTGATCAAAAATAACACCAAGGTTCTTTACATTGTCACCAGATGCCAACCTGATTCTCTCCAGGTCAAGTGGCTGTCTAAGCAATTTCTTTCTTAGAGGTTCTGGTCCAAAGATAACAACTACTGTCTTTTCAGAGTTCAAGAGCAGAAAGTTTAATGTCATCCACATTTTTATGTCACCTAGACATTCCTGTAATCTACCAAACTGACTGGGTTCATCAGGATTTATAGATAAATACAGTTGTGTATCATCAGCATAACAGTGGAAATTAACACCATGCTGTCTGATGATTTTACCAATAGGGAGCACGTATATAGTAAATAGAATTGGGCCAAGTACGGAACCCTGTGGTACTCCACAAGTAACCTTACAATGCGGAGAAGATTTGTCATTTAGATGAACAAACTGGGATCTATCAGACAAATACGATTTAAACCAGCTTACTGCTGTTCCCTTGATCCGAACAGTGTGTTCGAGCCTTTCAATGAGGATATTGTGATTGACTGTGTCAAAAGCATCACTGAGATCTAACAAAACTAGAATAGACACGAGCCCATTGTCTGAGCCCTTGAGAATATCATTAGTGACTTTAAGGAGAGCTGTCTCAGTGCTATGATGAGCTCTGTAACCTGACTGAAATTCTTCAAATAGGTCATTATTCATCAAATGCTCTCTCAGTTGATTAGCAACAATTTTTTCAAGGATTTTAGATAAAAAAGGAAGATTAGATAGTGGTCTGTAATTTATTAAGTCTTCTTGATCAAGAGAAGGTTTCTTAAGTAAGAGTTTTATTACAGCTACCTTAAGAGCCTCTGGTACATAGCCATTCACTGATGACAAATTAATCATATCCAAAATGGGGGTAGCTGGAACCCCTGCTGGAATAACTCCAGCTGACTGGGAAAGCCATATATGTATTTCAGACCGCAGGACACGCGCTGAGGCGGTGCAATGTTTAGTGCTTTGGGAATCACTCGGCCGGTCCTTCTCCCTATGTGGGCGGCAAGAGAGAAAGAGTGAGAGAGAGACGGAAAAAATTTGATTCCAACCAGCTCAGCTCTTTGTGCACTCCAAGCCGACTCCAATTGTGCGTGTTCACATCCATCCTTCACAGCGCACAAAGTGCAGCTTGCGTTTTATGGTGGGTTTTGTGATAAACACTGATCAGGAAGGGAAAGAGCGGCTGCCAGATAAATGTTTTGTATCCAGAGCATTGGTGAAATGAGGCCTGCAGTGTGCGTGTGTGTGTGTGTGTGTGTGTGTGTGTGTGTGTGTGTGTGTGTGTGTGTGTGTGTGTGTGTGTGTGTGTGTGTGTGGGCATGCATGTGTGGGATGTGCACAGGTTGGTGCCTGACCTGTAATCCATATGGTTTCCATTAAACCCTGACTTTGTCTCTATTTATATCAATGAGAGATCAGAGGGATTTGTGTTGCGTTATTGCTGACCTTCTCCTATAGTATTACAGAGACAGTAAATTGTTCTATGATTACCTCGGGAGAGGAATTTTTTTAGGTGTTGCCTCATGCCTGCTTTGTTTTTATTAGCTTTCATGAAAATCCTCCTTCATGCAGCAGCTCTGTGTTTTTAGCTGTCGGGTATGTTGGGTTAAATCTAGGCTATTGAATACAGCTCAGCCTGAACACTCTGAAAAGCATGTGAATGTGCTTATTATGTACAGAGATGTGGGCTTAGCTGGGCGGGAGACCCACAAGGACAAGGTATGATGTCATGAATTCAGCTTGTGAAATCAGAATCAATCTGTTATGGCATGCGTGTAAATTATTTCAATCTGAGGCTTAAATACAGCCAGAATGGGCAATAGTGTCATTATCATTTTGGATTTGCACTGAATTTATTTGCCAGGTTGGAATCATTAGGGCACATTTTCTTTGCTTTTACCAAATCAAACTTTAAAGAGATGAGAAATTTAAAATTCAATGTGTTTTAAAATGTAACTTTAATACACACATCAAAATGATATATACGACCAAAATGACACAGCGTCTGTAAAATGAAAACTAAAAAAATGCTCATAACTGTTTAAGTTATGAGCAACTTTATCTCAAATTACCATCTAGCTGTTTGAAATCTGGATACGGTCGGGGATTCCAGTGATGATGCTAACTCACATCAAACTGGTTTTAGACTGGATAAAGCTGTCTGTTGCAGGAAACCTGCCAATATGTCAGGACCTTGTCTTTGGGTAAATAAAAAAGTCTATGGGTCCAAATGGACATTTGGCAAAATGTTAAGTCTACATCTAGATTTTTTGTCTGAAAGTACATTTTCTACAGTTTGTGCTGAGTAATCAAAAAAAAAAGAAAGATGACTGAGAACGTGTAATTGTCTTATTCAGGTGCTTTCATCTGGCTTTAACCATGTTTGTTATTTTCAGTAATAAGGTATAGTCGAGGAACACTCATTGTTTTCATACAGCGGAGAGCAAGGGAAATAATTGGTCCTTGGTTTCATCGAGAACTGGCTAACCCAGAGTGCGACCTCAGTGTCTCAGAGAAGCAGGTGGTTCAATCAAACCAGGGCTGGTCAAGACCTCATCTTGCTGTGCCAAGGATCGAGGATCCAGAAAGCTGCTAGCCTCACAAAAGGTTCACGGAGAAAGAGACTGAGATGCATAGCTGTGACAGGATCCCCTCAAAAACAAACTTTTCCTAACACAATAATGGGTCTAAGGATGAGGGATTCTTGCTGCTTTTCTGCTTCGCTCTCTAAAGAATCATTCGTTCCAGCTGTTTTTACGCTTGTCTGCTTTTGTGCATATGTTAGAGCTTACAAAATGGCAGTCTAAGTGGCAATCATCTTCCCCCCAAGAGTCTCAGCTTGCTTCCCCCTTACATCCCTGATGCCTTTTGATCAACGATGTCATGAGTGCTTTCATAAAGGGGATGCATATATGAGTTTATCAGTCATAAGGTCCTATCCCTCTTATATACTTGCCAAAAAAATGGTAATACCAAAATAACTAACTGACCATGACAGAGAAGCAGCTTATTATACAAATCTTCTTCCATGATTCTTTGTGTTTTCAAATGCTTTTTTAATGAAGTGAGAAAAGATGCACTGCTAAGAAGGGATGTCTTCAAAAAGTTGAATCACAGCACAGAGCTGGATTTCTGTTCTGTTATATGTGGCAATTTTAAAACCAAAGCTTTTCCTGCTTTTCCTCACCAACCACCTCAGGCTAGTTTAACACATTTTTGTAAAAATCCCACAAACTACATATCCAGCTCTGATAACCTACAGCTGCCCTTAGTTCCTTTCTGTTTCTTCCCCGACTTACCGGCCACCACAATAATTTAGGTTATAATGAGGTACAGTTTCAGCTAATTACTTAGAAGCTGCATCTTGAAGTTGATCGTATGTTTACATTCCAATAAATACTAATACGTCCCCCACACTGAGGGTGTTACTTCAAACAAATGTGTTTTAATAGCACTAAGTAATGGACCTATTATCTCATTTGTGCGCTGAAACCATCTGTTTAAGATACAGATTGTGCTCCTCTGTGAATACATCATGCTTTCTCTTTACTCAGGGAGCTAATTAAGATCCGGAGGCGGTGCATGTGTTGGAACGCTGCTAGTTACTGGCCGGCTTAGCCAAAACCTCTGGTGAAATCGCTGCTAGCAAACACACGTTTGATACCAAACAGGTGTATGCTGGAGGGCAGAGCATGTTGTCTCTTTTTTGTGCCCGAAAACCATCTCGCGTGTAGCCTCTCGCTGACGCTCAGGCTGCTGTTTTTTGCACATTGGGCTTGTTGTGTAAACCCAGCGGAAGCATTTGCGTCCTTGCATTTTAATTACCTTAACACCGAATCCCATTAAAGAGGGGATTGGTCATTTCTGCTTTTCAAAAGTGTGACTAGGGAGCGATCCCCGTGGGAGGAAACAAAAGAGAGCAGCGGCATGAGGCACAATAAGTCTATCTCTACTCTACAATTATCTCCCCACTCTATGTGGAGCTTATCTGCTTTCATTTTATTTCAAACAAGTCCTGAGTCCCTTCTCATATAGTGTTCATGTCCATTTCTTCCCCTTTATTGAACCTTCTGTCTTTGTTATGCACCACTTTCTCCTCTTTCATTCAAGATAGCGTTGTGATTTCAATAAGCCTGAAGCCATTTTTATCTTTTATCTGATAATATTGTTTAAATACGGCTTTTGTCCATTCAGATCACAGCTTTTGATTCCCAGCTCACTCTAAATGGGATATATTGATTCCATCTGTTTTCACTTTTTTGTCCATTTACCATGAGCTTTTCTCCACCCATCTTCTCATTGGCTTCCTGTGTCCTCCGAGACTGTTTCTGAGAGCTTTCCTGTTGCTTACAGCGGTATTAAGCACTTTATCATCAATCTGTTATTTTATCCCACAGGCTCTCTATTGTTCTTTGACTTTCTCTGTTTCTTGTATTTCCCCCACGTCACGCACACACATGCACCCCCAACTTCTTACTAAAATATACTACTCGCAAAAAGTTCGGGATATTTGGCTTTCAGGTGAAATTTGTGGAAAATGTAAAAAGTTCCCGCTACAATGATATCATATCACGAAAGTAGGACATTTAAGTAGTAGGATGCGGTGGTGATTTCCTCATCTCAAACAATTTGTTGTAACAAAAGTTCACAAGAATGGAGTGTACACCACAACAAAAAATGTCAACGTCTCAATAACTCGTCATGTGCCCTTGAGCATCAATTACAGCTTAACAAGGACGTCTCATGCTGTTCACAAGTCAACTTATTGTCTGCTGAGGCAGGGCATCCCTTTCTTCATGAAGGGCAGTCCTCAGGTCATGGAGGTTTTGGCGTGCAGAGTTTTGAGCCTCTACACGGCGACTCAGTTGATCCCACAGGTTTTTAATGGGATTCAGGTCTGGAGAAAGTGCAGGCCATTCCATTTGAGGTACACCAGTCTCCAACAGCCGTTCCCTGATGATGCGACCCCGATGAGCTGGAGCATTGTCGTCCATGAAGATGAAATTAGGCCTGTGTTGTTCATGTAGGGGGACAATCACTGGATTAAGGATGTTAGTCAGGTAGTCAGCTGTTATCGGAGAATATGAGCACTCATGGAAAGTCCTCGTCCAATCAGATTACTCGGTCGGAACTAACTGTTGTATAAAAAATAAATAAATATATATATATATATATATATGTATATATATATTCTGCTGTGAGGATCACATTGGGAACAAACACTGTCTTTATGTGGCTAGAAACCAGCAGCCATAAAAAAGTAGTTCAAACGGACCGACACATCAAAGCGAAGACTTTTTGAAGCGCAAAAACAAACCTCCTTTAAACCCAATTTCAAATCAATTTTGTCGTTGGATTTATTCTTGGTGTGACATAAAATAAACCCGTTATTCTTCCATTACATTGGTGAAGAGTAACTGAGAAAAAATGAAGAAATAAACCTTTCGACTGAAATCAAGTTGCTTTCTTCAAATCAACATAAAGTTCCTCAACGTTAAAAAATGATTTATATGTCAAAATGTGCAGTTTCAAAACAAGGGCTGGCTTTCGTTTTTGCTCTTAGCAAATGTTTAGTTGGTTTTTCAAAACATGCAAAGCTACATACTGTTTGAAAATGTTGCATTACATGGACGCTGTGCTTTCAGGAGATGAGATCACTTAAAAACAGCGGCGTTCTGTTTTAGTGGCTTCAAAAAATGGTTTTCCTCCTGATGCTGGGACAAAGAGCGATGCCACAACGAGAGGGCAGCCCCCTCTGAAATGGGCTTCAGGCTGCTGTCTGAGCTAAGATCTGTCTAAATGACTGAGACTGACAACCCCTCTGTCAGCTGTGTCAGAAAAGCGTGCACACGGCGGAGCTGAAAGAACAAATGTAAGGCTTTGTGGCGGAGCGTTGTGTCCGACTGGTGAGGGAAAGTGCAGAGTAGTTCAAAGAAGAACTCACAACAAATCTGAGCTGGAAAGGATGAAGGCGTGCACCTGGAGACCACGCTTCCTGCTGAGAGGCTTGGTTTTAGGCGGCTGAAGCCAGCATCGTCTCATCTGAGGTCTCAGGCAGATCTCCTGCCCGTGGACGCTTTTCTTGCCCAAAATCCCTGGCAGAGAGTCAGCTTTACTGGAACGGCTTTCCTGTTTGATGTAACCAGACAGATGGCTTTACTTTGTTCACTTTTGCCGTGTCCAACATTTCTGACAAAAAAAGCTTTGATTAGATTGCCCTTTTCATGTTTTGCATGGACAGTTTTTTTTCTCTCGCATCATTATTGCTGCTGGCAGACCGAGTGTGGCCCAGGCAGGGTTATAGGACAAAAAAAGTTTGTTTTACCCGCTCCTAGTGTTATACAACTTACTAAAAGTGCTTTTATTTGAGCTTACACGCTGTTAATACAAACAGTTTGAGAATGAGGGCTCCCTAAATGTGCCAATGAATATTTCATAGTGTGCTAATTTAGAAAACAGGCAAAACAAATCAGGCATTGAATGCTGATTGCTCTCTGAATCTCTTAAAGGAGAGAAGACAGGTTTTGCATTCTCCATAGGAAAAAGAAGCTCAATGCGACGTTATACCGAGAAAGTAAGAGTAAAAAATGCATTTTTCCTATATGTTATCCCACTTATGTGATGTAAGCCATAAAACATTTTCTTATCTTCTAAAACATGGTAGAGAGTAACAGTTTTATATAAGAATTGTTTCTCAGAAGGCGCTCTCAGTGCAAAACAAAAAGGCAGAATCCTCCTTTCCAGTTTTTCTCTAACAATCCTGCCATCAATCTGTCCCTTATAAGAAAAAGTATCATCAAAGCATGATGCTGCCACAACCATGTCTGGCTGGGCTTGATTTTAGGCTAAACAGTTACATATCAATGCAGTCTAACATGAGAGTACCTTTGTTTGCAATTACCAGAAAAGGTGACTCCTTATGGCACTTCTTGCCACTTTTTTGTGAAGGGCAAATTTGTGGATGACACAACCAACTGTAATCTTGTAAATAGATTTTCACACCTGAGTTGTACCAAACAGCCAGGGAGCAACTCTGCGACTCCTCTAAAGTAGCAATTGGCTTCTTGGCTTCTCAGTAGATTTACAGTTGCACTGGATGAATTGGATAGTATTCTCCAAGATGTCCAAAACTTTAAAAAAAACCCTCTGCTAAGTGAAGTGTGAGCTATACAACCTGCCAAAACATTTCTTGTAGGTCATGTTCATGTTCACACATTAAGGGGAAATGTGCAGACTGTTGGAGGGCAGAGAGAGGAGAAACACATGCCTTAAAGGTTTAGAGTGGTATTTTTATGTCATGCTTCTTTCCAGTCTGACTATTTGACATTTTGATTTGTTTTTTTCTTCAGTTTGAGGTGAAATACTGTCCTTTAATAATTTTTTTCATTATACAGTTTACCATGTTTGAATGGAATTGCTGAAAGATGCTTCTGCTGAATGATAGATGCATTTTACCTCCAACAAAGACAGAGTAATTAGGACGAATGAGGCCTTGGGTTTCCTTTTTGTGCGTGTTTATTTGTGATTCAAGGTCTTATTGTATGATTACTTGTGTGGATTGGGGTTTTTGCTGCGTGAGAATTAATTATTGGAAATCCAAACTTGCTCCTATTCCTGTGGCTTTTACTTCCCCAGAGCTTCTTGTTTTTGTTTTTTGGCTTTTCTTCTCAAGGAAACCCTAAAAGCTTCCTGATGCAATCCTCACCAGAAATGGTACCCATACAAATTTTGCAATATTCCTAAACCGAGCTCCTGTTTTCAGCAATAAAGTTTAAACACAAAGGTAGGTATTTAGCTTAAATCAGCTTAATCCAAACAAATCATATCTTGAAGAAAGAGGATACCCCTGCTCAGATAACGTCAATATTGTCAACTTTAACTGGCTGACTTCATCGAACAGGTGGGATGATAAAATCCGTAGAGGGGCTGTTAAGAGAGTGGAGATAAGTAAATTAAGAAAAATATTAGACATGGTTGAAAATGAGGATGGCTCTCCTTACCGATTATAGGCTATTGTTATTTTTGTTGGAAAAGAATGATATTTTATTATTTTATGTGCCCGTTTCCACTCGTGGACGCAGTTGCACAAACCTGTGATGTTTTGTATATAAACGCTGGCGTTCTTCTCTCCCAGACTGCTATAAATACGAGGAGAGAAAACCGGGGCTCTCAGTATAATCAGATTAAACCAAACCAGCCTCAGCTTGCACTGTTTTATTGAGCTTTATTTCAATTTCTATTCCATTTTCCAGTATGTATGTTGAAGACATTGATTAGGGCTGCTGCCTCTGCTTTCAAACTGAGACCATAGGAGTATATGGTGTGTGTTAGGGAAGACGTGTTTATGGGAAGGCAGATAAAGCACAACTGAGAGATGAGTGATAATGTGCAAGACTTGTACGAGTATGAGTAATGTCCTCACTTTGCACCCTGTAGGGCATGGCACATGAAGACGCGTTCATCATCATGGTAAAGTGTTTGTCACCATGCAGGACCATCACAAAGCTTAAACCTCTGACATGAAATTAAATCTCCTCTTAGGTTCCTGAGGTTTTCAAGCAGATTTCCTGTCTTTCTCTCTCTCTCTGCCAGTGGAAAAACAAAAGCCAAATGCAGTGCGAAAGGCTACCGCACTGCTTTCGTATAAAGGCAGACGGTGAGTCAATTTGGCAAAATTAATTGTGGCTGCCTGTGCATGAGCATTTGTTTGGGTGAATGCTCGCTTTTGTAAGACAAAAAAGTGTCTGGGGACACGCAGAGTGGGAGACATGAGTTCTGTTAAAGCATACTGCAGACTCTAGCAGCCCATATTCCCAGAGTCTGACATTTTCAGACTGTCTGCTAGACTCTGACTGCTATTTCTATCACAATGCTCAGGCCTCATTACCCAGTCTCAGCATCTTCCTTTATCATACCACCATCAGTTATGAAGAACATGGCTCCCTAGGTTCAGTCAATTCTCTGCTGATAAATAAACAACAAGTCCCGAATATACCCCTTCTTTTCCCATTAGCAGCAAACACTGCACTGTCATGCATCTTAACGGCCTCGAAAAATGAAGAAGAGGATGGAGAACGTCCTCAACATCAGCAGCAATCCATCTTTGGATTTAAAGCAACCATGCAGATGACTGGAAAACATTAATTTCTCACATCTTTATAGGCTTTGAGATTATATTCATTGCAAATTTAATAACCGGTCCCTAAGAGAGCAAATAGTGGACATTGCATCTCTTCAGGTCTTTGTGAAAAAAAAACACAATCAAAAAAAAAACATTTTAAAACTTTAGTTTTGTCACATAAAGTGAAATAAATAGAAATAACAGAATGAAGGAAATCAAAGTGTTCGTGCTTCATGTAGAGACCGAATCCAAACGAGGCACAAGAGGGCAGCGAGAAGCATAGCATTAAAATGACAGACAGATTGACTCATCAGACAAGCCCCGCTTTAAGGTAAAGCCCCCGAGGCGGTTTCACCATAAATGAATCTCTACTGACAAGCCTGCCTTTTTCCTACTAATGCCGTTTCATTGCTATCTAGGATAATCATGCTAATTTCCTTATTGTTCTCTAACTACAGTGACTGTATCAAGTAGCACCTATCATTATTTCTTATTAGAATAGGAACAGAAGTCAAATAGAGCTAATTTTGTGTGATCGTTTAATCGATCGTTTCCGGCTATCCTTTGTGGATATATATATATATATATATATATAAATATATATATATATATATACTTTTAAAGGCATATAATGGAGATGTGCTGCTGCAGACCTGTTGGGGCGGTCAGGTTGTATGTAAAGGTGGAACTGCTAGATGATTCCAGATATGGAGGCCTAATCTAGAAGACTATAGCTACGTTCTGGTGTGACGAGGAACAGTCTGTGAAGAACCATAAACTTGGAATAGGGTAAGCTCAAGGATAAAATTCAAAGACGGAGAAAGAAAGATTACCTGAGTTGCAAGGAAATGCTCAAAGTTGAAGTTAACTGTAGGGTGAAGACTACGGATAGGTTTGTGGAGGTGAGACAATGGGGGGTGGCTTCAAATTCCTGATTAAGAAATTCTATCTGGACAAGGGTGGTGATCTGGGGTGGGACAGATCTTAGCCCCGAGAGCTGAGCTGAAGTCTGTTAATACCTCAGAGATTAACTGGGTAGCAAGACCATTTAAAACCTCCCGAGGGATACTGTGGAGTGGAAAGACATGTTTACCAAGTGGCTTGGCAGTCTGTGTTGATGATGGGGGTTTCCCCAGATAGACCAGGTGACAGGCCTTCAAAATTCGTCATAGATGGTTTGGATGGTTTGTCCAACTTTGTGAAGTGGCGAGTACAGTAGCAAAGTCTATGGTGATATAGGACCAGGGCGCTTGGTTACTGTGAGAGGTTGTAAGAGGGAGGCTGATTGGAAGACTTGTTAGGGCACAGATGAAACAGGCAGGGACATATTCACAAACGTCTCTCCGTACGTGTATCTACCAGAACATGGTCTGGTTATGGGGTCTTTTTTATTCTGGTGTACTTGATTGACAATGTTCTCAATTTTTATGACAAAAACAAAGACCAACAGGATTGCAACGCCACCACTCTTCTAAGATCTATTTAATGGCAAGGAGATGCCAGTACCTCACGTTGTAATTGCTTCATGGAGGGGTGAGACAGCGGGGGATGAAGCTCCATGGGTGAAGGTTTTTTTTGAGGCTCAGAACATTGTGAACATGGTTGCTTGAGAGAATGTGGATTTTAGTTTCTTAAAGGTTGCATCACCATTGAGGGTCCAGGGAAACCTGTTTTGTAGAGGTGAGTGCAATGAGAGGGGCTCAAACTGGCTACAATTGTATATTTCTATAAAAGTTTTTTAAACCACATAAAATGCTGTGTGTTTGGAGTTCTTTGATCTTTACAGTATGCGTACATACCTGTTCGCATTAGAAGAAAATCAAAATGTAACCTGACACATGTTCTATTTCTTGAGGTCCATTTTTTTAAAGTTTTTTTGGTTCCTATTTGTTTGACATCATTGCAAAGCTTTCTAAACGTGTTAATAGCACAAAAAATCCCCAAGGGAAAGTTTTATCATGGCCAGTTACACATGTTCATATCTTCATCTGACTTTTGGTCATTTAAAACTAGTTTTGAGCGTATTTCTGTCAGAGATAAGGGTCTGGCAATCAAACAGGGTCCAACATTAAAACAAAATCTTATGTTACAACTGAAGCCTGCTTCTTGTTTATGTGCGCATCCTTTACCAAGTTTATTTAATCTTTAGTTTTAGGGTGATCATTTTACCAAGAATTTAACCGGAGTTGATGAGGGATATCTACATTTGAAGACTTTTACAATTTATCTTATTTATTTAGTCCCACTGGTAACCTGATTTTAGCTTTTTCATAAAATCCAAACACCTAAATAAAATCCACTTTCTCATCCCGTTCACTGAATTGACTTAAATTACCAAAACAGATTACGCTTAAAGATTGCTTGACGTCAAGTAAAAGAACTTGCTTCAAGCACTGATTTTGGATATTACAGCACCCATTAATAAGAAATAAACAACTTGCTATGTATATCTTTCTGTATTTTTAACAATTGAAATGTGCAATAAAGCAAAAATGTGCAAATGCCTTCTCCCTCAAAACCCAAGGAAGGCATCAATCAATTTTTGAACAAAAAATGCCTCATTTGATTTTCTCATTTCTGAAATTATAACCAGAACAACAAACCTGCTAAATGATAGGAGGATCGAAATTAAGGAATTCGCTTTAAAAGTCCAGCGCAACAGAGCCTGTAGAGTCAAAAAACAAAACATTCAAAATTACACGTAAGAGGTCAAAGGATAACTCAGCAATGATACGAACACAAAAAATGTTGCTTCCTGTGTTATGTATGATGGGTGAAGCTTTAATTGGATCGTTCAGCAGAGAGGATCAGGAGATAAACACAGATGTACAGTTGGAGTATGGCCTTTTTTGGCAGTATTTTTCAACAGACTTTGAAAGCCTAAAATGGCACTTATTTACTGCCAGGGAATCAGAATGGTCTAAAAATACTTGTTCACTTTGTAAAGTCGCAAAAGCAAAGCTCTCCGACATTTGAGCATTCAAAGACACATCTATTTCAGACAACTAAGGCTTATTAAAAGCAAAGCCTAATAAAAAAGTCTGAATTATAAAACTTACAACTCTACTGAGCTGTTAATCAAGCTAATGTACAACTGAGGACCATTTCTATAAGCTATGTGTGTCCTACGAAAACAATATATTTGAATAAACTGCAATCAAGGCAAGGAGGTTATACTATATCCAGTAAAAACAAAGTCATGATGTTGCTTATGGCTACAAAAGGCTATATGCATAGTTTCACATTCTCTTAAAGTGAGTGAGATAATCTCTATGTTCACGGCTCTATAATCATGTGGGAAAGATTGTTCTTTCCTGAAAAACACTTTGAAAACTAAACATGTTTTATGCATATTTCAGCATTTTTTCCGAGAATCTTATGAAAAACACAATGCAGACTAACTCTTTCTCAGTGCAATTAAATTGCCGTTCTGATATCACATAACATAAACTGCTGTTAAAGTTTGGGAATACTAAAGTTGGATCTGCCTGTTAGTATCACATAGCATGTTTGAATTTTTTATTTCTTCTTAGGTATTGAGGTCAGACTTTCAGTTCGTTATCATACATTTTCCACAACGGTCATTAGATTTTTATCCGGTCTGAACTTTATTAACAATAAGCGTTTGCAAGCATGGTCTCTAGTAATGTGGTTAACATAGAAAACATAATGCAGCTCGACAAACATGTTTAATTCAAAGCGCTGGCGCGCATAGTAACAGAGCTGCTAGCATGCCTGAAGATTCTTAATGCTGTTATTTAAAAATGGATATAATGACTCTGACAGCTGTCACATGACAAGGAAATTATCATCGAAATCTGTGGATGCCCTCAGGCCTAAAGGGTGCACTCAAGAGTTCAGTCCTAAAACTTTTTCTGCTGGTTTTATACTGAAGCTCTTAGATTTTTGGCTACCTTCACATCATTTAACTGCCAACAGACATGTCTTCCTGGTGGACACAACGGAGCAGCATAATTCCTCTTAAGAGCCATATAATTCCCTAGGGGGTTCGCTGAGAGCGGGACAGGCCTGAAAAAAAAGATTAAATTGTGGACAGAGGAGCGGCTAACATGCTGGCAGGTCAACTTTTAAAGTGTAACACTGTCAGTGATGTCCATTCAGCTCATCTCTGTCAGAGAGGGAGGTGTGACTTCTTTTTAGGGCTTTAAAAAAGAAAAGAAGAACCGTACATGTTCTAAATGCCTAAAATAGGAAACAATATGCAAAACAAATAAGCAGGAAACAAATGCTCAGTCTTGTGACAACATCAGCCACAACATCAGCGCTTCAAGGTACGATTCAGAGCATGAAGCTAAATGGCCCATTTCACACATGTTCAAATCGACCTTGAACGCTTTCGCAATTGACTGCACTGCGCCCTGCATTTATTTATTTTTCACATTACAGACATAATTATCTGTCATTCGCAGGTAATATTCACCAAATCGCCTTTGTTCTAGAAAAGAATGTCTCTGACGAATGGGATGCCAAGGCTGCTTATTAGGCTGTGGCACATATCTAGATTGGATTCAATATGACAAAATGTGAAATTATAGGAATGATATGAAAAGTTGTATCTCATGAAGGTCAGAGTTTCAACACCCTCCACCCCCACAACACCCCCACCCATGCTGTAGCATTTTGTCACTGAGAGGTTGTAAGGCCATCAAACCTGGCAGTGAATATTATTTTCTCGAGCCACACACGGATCCGAATACTGCCAGACCTGTAGACTTAAGTAATCGCTTTCACTGCATCTTTCTTACAATAGGAAGTAGGCCAGCAGGATTCAAAGAAATCAGAAAACAACAATCAGATGAGAACTTCAGTAAAAAAACAGCAGGAGTCATTATCCACAAACTCAAGAAAACATGGAGCATTTGAGAACTTTGTTTAGAATTGACATCCTGCCAATGTGACTTCAGAAAAGACTCATTTGTTAGATCATGCGGAACTCAAAACAATTTCTAAAGAAGTGTGGAATAATAAGGATAAAAAGATAAAAGTATAACTTTTGTGAAGGCGAGCATCATCATATATGTATATTTGAGAAAAATTAAATTGTTCTTACAGTCAATAATACAGGTGCCACTGTTATACTATTATAATACTTGCTACATCTATTGGTACCATGAATTCTGCGCCCTTCTATGAAACCCTGCCAGAAAGTTAGCATTGTCTAGTCTGGTGGCTGACAAAGTACTCAACTTTAGTACCTGAGTCGAAGTATTGATAATAATGGAGTAAAAGTTGTTCTGTCAAAATTTAAGGTTTAAAGTTAAAATACTGAAGCACGTAATTTTAAAAATGGTTACCTATTAAAGTCTACATAGATTTGAAAATATGTTAAAAAGTACCAAATGTATTGTCCTATTAGAACAATTTTTTGTATTGTTTTCTGAGTGCTTTTACTCTAGTGGCATGGAAAGTAGTATATTAGTCCCTCAAATGTAGTGAAACAAAAGTCATACACTTCCAAATAAATAAATGGTCAAGTAAAGTACAGATATTCAAAAATGTTCTTAAATACAATTCTCAACTAAATGTACGGTGTTACTGTCCAACAGTAACTTAGATACTGTAGGACGACCTTAAACAGACTTTTTATTTTTAAAAGTTCTCCAGTTATAATTAAGGCATCATTTGAAAACATCATTAAGAAATACTTTTTCACAGCACTGTTAAGAGTTGAGTACGTGAAATTATAAACAGATAGATAGATAGATAGATAGATAGATAGATAGATAGATAGATAGATAGATAGATAGATAGATAGATAAACAGACAGACAGACAGACAGACAGACAGACAGACAGACAGACAGACAGACAGACAGACAGACAGACAGACAGACAGACAGACAGACAGACAGACAGACTAAGTAAAGACATGATAAGAACAAGGTAGTCTGATGGTGGAGAGGAGCGGTGCCACAGTGACATGAAGGTAGTTCCTCGATGACTCACACTTCTCTGTCTTTGCTCATTTCTTTCCTCTCTTTCTCCCATCTGGAATAAAACATAAAAGGACCAGCTGCCTCAGCCTGCAGAGCCTGTAACGGGTGATGTGCTAAAACTCCTACACCTTTGGTGGGCTTGTTGGGGAAGACTGGTTGGTGGGGCAAATGCATGGGGAGTCAGGCTGGTGTTTTTTGGATGCATTGCAGAGATGTTTGCGCTCCCCAAATGTTTCTCGCTGCTTGTGTCCGTCCTCATCACCTCAAAATCATCGTGTTGGACTAATTGGAGTTTGTCAGGACACCCATTGACTTCTGGTCGCTTTAATTAAAATCTAGTTCATTACACCTCCTTTAATCTTTCTGACCCATGTTGCCTCCTTCCATAGCACGTCCTGCTGGTTGCGCTTCCTCCCTGAGAAATTCCATTAAACATCAAAAGCAAATCAATTTGATGAGATTGCTCTCGCTGTTTCAGAGTAGTAACTCTCCCCTAGAAGAGTTTTTGTCTCTTCGCTCTCAATTAATCTGAAACTGAGTAGCAGGAAACCAAACAGAGCACTTATTGATTACTTCTTACCATTTTTCATTTCTCTGGATGGTTCAGTTAATCCATCTGTTTAGCTCAGCTTCCGTCTCAAGTGGAGGAGAAATAAAGTGCAGTGCCTGTAACAAAACCCAACCAGCAAGGTGGAATAATGCCCCTTATACAACTTGCTCTACTGGCTCTTTATCCTGCTATTTTGAATCTGGAACACTGTTTAAGAAAAAATGCTGGCGTTTTGGAGTCACGACTCTAAAATACTTACATTTCACTCTCGGCAACAGCTGCTATAGCTGGGTGGGGGGACATTTGCATATAGAAGGCTACAGATCTCGATGGAGTAATAAAATATTTGAAGAGTGAACTGGCAATAGGGGAAAAAAAAGTGTTCCTGGTGCTGCTGGTTGTACATAATTGAGCTGTTATGAATAATTTTAAGAGAAAACATTAAGAAAAAAAATAAGAGAAGGAGAAAATACAAACAGAGTAGAGATGCATATATGAAAGAGGAGAGACAGAGAAGGAAAATCACCATTTTGTCAGCCTAGGCTGACCCTGTTGCCCCCTACTGTATAATATATGTAGCAGACAACAGCAAAATAGCTGGCAGGTAACACAGGCAGTGAATTTATAAAGAGGTAATTTCCAGCTTTCAGGGTTTTTGAGAGAGGCAAGAATGCTCATTGCTCCTTGAAAAGGAAAAATAGAAGAATCCCTTAGTTTTAGGAGGTTACATGGCAATAATCTTTGACATTCAGACCGAGCAGGAAGTTGTTTGATTTGTAAACAGTCAAACTATGTTGATCCTTCAAGCTATTCCTGTGACCTCAGTTTAATTGAACGTGTGTTTTATTTGCCAATGACAGACTGCAGGCAAAGAGGCCCAGCAACAAGCCAGGAGTGAGTAGGGGTGCCTTACGGGCTCAGCAGAGCGAGAATTCATTAGAAATTTTTCTTAATATACGTAATTACTATTTTGATGCTTTTCAGTGATTTTGCATTTACTCAGTATATATATATATATATATATATATATTATATTTATATATATATATATATATATCACAAATTGAATAATATTCTTTGTTACATCCTTTCTTCACTTGCTCGTTACTAGTATTTCTGTGACCATCAACAAACTTTAGCTTGATATTTAACTGTTTTTGGTAGAGTGTATTAAAATGAGTTCATTTTTTATACAGACCTGAATTTTAAGCTCAATCCTCAAATCCCCAATGTAAGGGTTTTGGCAAGATCCCTTTAGATGCTTAGTGTTAACCTTCTTTGTCCTGTTAGAATACCTAATTTGGGCAGTCTGGCATTTTTTAGATGAAACCCTGCTTCAACACAGTTGCATCAAATGATTCAGCTCTATCAAGTTTGGAAAAAGCCTTGAAAAGATTCAATTATTTGATTTGCTGAAGCACGGTTGCATCTGAAACCTGCTGGGCAGTAGCTCTGGAGAACCAGGGTTGGAAATCCCTGGTTTAAACTATCTGACTCTCAGATACAAGAAATTAGGTTATTATGTTTGGAAGTCACTAAAGCTCAGCCGTATAATAAATGTTGGGCTGTGTCACACTTTCTGGTTAGCACTCCCACCAGCCATTTCTGCTAGCTGTATCACTAGAAACTAAAATCAGAAGGTGGTTAAAATATTCCACTGAGTAATGTGACATTCTGCCAAGAAGCCCAATCAGTTTTCACTTCCTGTTATGTAAACAGATGCGACTTAATAAGCTCAGATGTATTGTGTAAGCACTTATCAATCCTGCAGCACACATTATTTTTATGCTTGTTATGTAAGACAATAAATGTAATCTCAAATGTGCACTACTGGTAAAAAATCTTGTCGTATTTGTCAGTTTTTAATAAAGTAAAGCAAATGTGCTTCATGCCTAATGAGTTTTAGCTATAGCAACAGACTAAATGACGGTGTGCGTATTTATAAGTCTGCTTTTTTTAAATTTAAACCTGGCAGAATAATGGATTAAACTGACCCTAAAAAGCCAGAAATGACCTGAAGTCTCTTAGAGAGATGAAGCACTCTTGAAATCACTAGGTCATCGAGACATGATCAAAAATCTATGAAACATTCTGGTCCAAATAATCAGTAGGGTTGCAAGCAATATTTTCAGAAAATACCAAATAAACTGCTAAGGATTGAAGATTTAAACATGAGCTACCAGGAAGTCATCATCTTCCGCTACCAGGAAGCGTAAAAGTCCCCCGACGAGCCTGGATCACTCTCCAAGCGCGTATTGGAGGTCCCAGATGCGCACAATTCAGTGATCAAGCTTGTTTATCAACCTGTGCACTCGTGGATCTGCTCCTGCCCTCGTGGATCTGCTCCTGCCCTCGTGGATCTGCTCCTGCGCTCGTGGATCTGCTCCTGCGCGCTCGTGTGAAGCTTTCGCTGCTGGCCCACCTCCTCGTCCTTTGCAGGTGTTACACCAGATTCTGCGAGCCACTATATTCTGCGACCACAGGGGGCGATAGCGTACATTCCTCTGCATGTACGTGTTGAAGACCATCGAGAAGAACACTATTGACGTAAACTTCCAAAGCACCAAAACATCTGGAGATTGTAAATCTCACGGAATATTATTCCGGTCACTTTGACGGAGAAAATATCATGCATTTGTTTTTATTTGACGCAGAAGACAGCTGGACGGACCGTTGCATTGAATGCCTTTATTCGGTCGTTTAAATAGGCCTATATAAACCCACTATTAACCTATCTTTCAATAAATCGGTAAACGATAAATAAATGTTTCCAAGCACTTTGATGGGCAGGGAGGGGTTTGACACGGTTTTTAATATGTCTGCCCCTCAGATCAACTCTCTATTAAACTATTTCCCGCTGTCGTGTCCCCTCCTCACTACAATCTTGGCTCACTTTAAATCTAATTTGATTCTCGTGTTGTCCTTATCACACCGGTCACATGTTATGATGCCCATCATAATCCCGTCAAAATATGTGACCTCTTATTCTTACTTCAAAATAAAGTTCTATACAAATTGTCACCTGTGCTTGAGAACATTTATTTATCGTTAACCGATTTATTGAACGATGGGTTAATAGTGGGTTTATATAGGCCTATTTAAAAGACAGAATAAAGGGATTCAATGCAACGGTCCGTCCAGCTGTGTTCTGCGTCAAAAAAAAACAAATGCATGATATTTTCTCCGTCAAAGTGACCAGAATAATATTCCGTGAGATTTACAACCTCCAGATGTTTTGGTGCTTTCGAAGTTTACGTAAATAGTTTTCTTCTCGCTGGTCTTCAACACGTACATGCACAGGAATGTACCGCCCCTTGTGATCGCCAAATATGATGGGTGGCAGAATTTGGTGTAACACCTACAAAGGACGAGGAGGTGGGTGGGGCCAGCAGCGAAAGCTTCACACGAGCATGCAGGAGTAGATCCACGAGCGCAGGAGCAGATCCACGAGCGCAGGAGCAGATCCACGAGCGCAGGAGCAGATCCACGAGCGTACAAGTTGATACACGAGCTTGGTCACCGAATTGTGCGCACGTGGGACCTCCAATGCGCGCCTGGAGATTGATCCACGCTCGTGGGGGGAATTTTACGCTCGTGGTGAATATAAATAGGAGAGTGGAGAGTGATCCACGCTCGTAGGGGACTTTTGGCGGAAATGAAACGCCATACTGAAACAAATGTTTTTTAACCACAATAATTTGTTAGAATTGTGTCGGGCCTCCTTTTGCGGTCAATACAGCGTCAATTCGCTTTGGGAATGACATATACAAGTTCTGCACAGTGGTCAGAGGGATTTTAAGTAATTCTTCTTGCAGGATGGTGACCAGGTCACTATGTGATGCTGGTGGAGGAAAACATTTCCTCCCAAAGTAGCTCAATAATTTTTAGATCTGGTTACTGTCCAGGACATAAAAGTTGTTCATTTTCACTTTCATATTCATCAAACCAGTCTTTCACCAGTCTTGCTGTGTGTATTGGTGCATTGTCATCCTGATACACTCACCACATTCAGAATACAATGTTTTAACCATTGGAAGCACATGGTCCTCCAGAATGGTTCAGTAGTCCTTGGCCCATCTAGCACAAGTATTAGGCCAAGGGAATGTCATGATATGGCAGCCCAAATCATCACTGATCCCTTATGCTTCACTCTGGGCATGCAACAGTCTGGGTGGTATGCTTCTTTGGGGCTTCTCGATACCGTAACTCTTCCGAATGTTTGGAAAACAGTAAAGGTGGAATCATCAAAGAACAATACATGTTTCACATTGTCCACAGTCCAAGATTTGCATTTGTTGCACCATTAAAACCGACGTTTGGCATTGGCACAAGTGACCAAAGGCTTGGCTATTGCAGCCCGGCTCTCTATATTGACCCGGTGGAGCTCCCAACGTACAGTTTTGCTAAAAACAAGAGAGTTGAGGTGCACATTTAATTCTGCCGTAATTTGGGAAGCCGTTGTTTTAGCACCCGAAAATCAATTTCAGACAGATTCTTCTTGCGTCCATAGTTAATCCTGTTGGATGTGGTACGTCCTTCTTGGTGGCTCTTGATACATCACAAAGATTTGCTGTCTTGGTCACAGATTTGCGAGGAAAGACAATCACCAACAATTTGTCCTCTTTGGACCTCTGGTACGTCACCCAGAATGTTGGGTACATTGCAATATTTTGAGCATAATTGTGCTCTTACCCTGCTAATTGGACCTTCACACTCTCTTCTTACTGGTCCAATGTGCAATTAATGATGATTGGCCACCAGGCTGGTCCAATATACCAATGAAACCTCCCACACCAAAAATTCAGATGTGATTCGCTAGTATATGCCTTACACCCACTAGAAAAAACTTGTGAAATCCGTATAGCCATTTAAAGTGCCCACTGATACGTGACAGTCTGTCTGTATGCAGAACGTGCTGTCTCAGGATATACTGTATAATTACTATATTTCTGGCTGCCTTCCTTTAATCTTGTTCCATCTGAGACTCACCTCTATTGGCTGAGTTCGCTGTTCTGTGTTTGGCTTATTATTCAGTTGTTCCTTTACAATTGGCGGAGAATATAAGTGGGAAATGGTTAAAAAGACTTCAGTCAAGAGCTGCTAAAGGATAATTTTAGTGTTTACAACAATGGAGGGAAAATAAAGATATACATGAACATATTTTGAACATATTTTATACAATTGGAGTTTATCAGGTGTGTTTTTCATGTAAAACCACTGTACTTACTACTTACTCAAATACTCAACCCTAAAAAATGCTTCACTTTTATACAGTTTAATAAATTCTGCAACATTTTTTTAAATATGAAGCCAACTGTTTTAGTTTGCTGTACATTTATTGAACTATAATTGTCAGGAACATTTTGTAATGTTAAACATGCTTTAAATTCTAAGATAACGTTATAATAACTAGTGCACTTTTGTAAGCACAGTGTACCTACTAAAAAACTTACCTACTGAAAATTAGTAACAGGCATAGAGCTCCCCTTTTATTCAGACGGACACCAGCAAGGTGGTGATGGGGTTTTGGTATGTGCTGGTATTAATAAAGATTCGCTTTTTGGATTGGTTTGGGTTGGTTATGGACTCAAAATCCTCTCCTAAACCTTTTTGCCAGTTTTTGAAAGAAACTTACATCAAGCAGTTGTAGGAAGATGTCTACATCGTCTCAAAATACAATGACTTTTATGTAGGAAAGTGCTCCATGATCAAACTGGTCATTTGAAATGAGCTCTACAATATTTTAGAAGGAAATTTGGTCAAATACCTATCCAGGTTTTTACCAGAAGCTTGTCAAAGGGAACAAAAAGTATGACATTTCAGTGAAACAATGATAACCAAAACTTCTGATCCTGGTGTTTAGAAGAAATTTAAGTTGGATGTTGTGAGACATTCCTCAACCCTTGAAAAGGAATGGTTGTGATAAACTAATAAAAGTCCCATTTTAACAAGCCTTTATCAGCTAAATAAGCTTCTTATCAAAACTGTATACCCTTAAAAGAGAGGTCTCCTTGAGAGCTACTGTCCTGCAGGGTTAAGATGCAACCCTGCTACAACACAAATGAATGGTTCATTACCAGGCTTTCTCCAAACTTGATGGCATGCTGAATCATTTGATGCGACTGTGTTGGAACAGGGATTCGTTTACAAAATGTTGCATAGTATAGATCCTGCCCTAACAAATGTTGTTACTTTGGCTGTGCTGTAAAAGTCCTGTAGTTCTTAAACAAATACGCCATAGCACAAGCAGATGAATGGAAAGAAGTCGTCTATTTTTTATTTGAGACTATGATCCATGGTAATTTATGTGTTTACACCCATCAGCTATGGGTTGCGTAGTAGGTGATGTCACAAAGATAAAACTCAACCGAGCTGAAAGTTGAGCAGCCTGTGAAGCAGGCTGTGACAGAACATGTCGGTCTGCACCTGAGGAGAGACTCCTGAAAGCTTCCAAGAGTTCACAGATCTGTTTATGTGAAGTGACGGACGCCTGTGGCGGGTTTTGAGGAAGACAGAGTAAAAGACAAACCCCCCCCCCCCAAAAAAACAGCCAACATTCCTAGAGTGAGTAAAAACACATTGCTAAGAGCAATGTGAGAGAGCTGTCAGGATTCCTGTTGAAATATATTTTTTTTACAAGGTTCTTTAAATAGGCAGTGCTGTGACTGTGCTTTTCAGTGTGGACAGGTCGTGTTGCTGTGCAGAATCAAGGCTCATTACCCCGTCTAGTGTATCCCATGAACTAAATCCCCATCATGTGGCATTTGCCAGGTGTATGATAGCAGCCAATCCCTCTGGGCTCTTTATGAAAGGCATGTGTTTTTCACTTTTTATAGCTTGTGCCCAGCTCTGTTAGGCAGGCCGAGGCTGAGTTGGTCATCCTGTGGGCAGGATAATCTGCTGTAATCTGTTGCTGTGTGATCCGGCCACAGCCCAGCAAAGGGCTGGACAAGTGGGGGAGGCCCTGGGTAGGACAGCCAGGGTGGCACAAGGGAAGGGGAAATTAGGTCAGGGCCGTGACGCCGGGAAAACACTAACTTGTTTACACTAACCACAAAACCAGACATGAACAGAAAGAGCATGTGCAGGTTCATTCATTTTGAGATTAGATTGGTGTTTTGGATAAAAGTGTAGTTACAGTAAAAAGTGGATTTCTCTACAACACTGGAGACTTACAGAGTGAGAGTGTGGGGGTAGGGGAGCTGAAAAGGATCGGAAATTTTCATCAGGGGTAGCATTGTTTTCATTTATTATCTGAGAAAATATGAGTGACTCATCTGAGACTGGAGCTTTTCATCGAACTGGGCGAAGGAAGAGGTTTAATCTCTTCCACACAATACTTGCAGAAAAGTATTTGAAAAAGGATGGAAATGATTCCGAACCCTCTTAATTCAGAGTTTAATGAACATTCAGAAGCTGTCTCAAAAAAAGTCACAAGAGTTTTTAATTTTTATTTATTTTGGCTAAGAATTTTTGTTTTTTATTTCTATAGCAAGCCCAATTTTTTTGGAAAGCTAAATTAAGTTTCCCACCCAGAACTGAATATTGAAACAACTTAAATAGAACCTGTCTGACAACATGAAGTTTATTTATTAAACATCTCAACACATAACATTATTATTATTATTATTATTATTCCCTGATCTATATTAAATTTACATAGGGAGAACAGTTGATATTTATCAATCTGAAAGTATTAAAACAACAAGGTCACCTAAGTTTTATTTTATTTTATTTTTTTTATAAAATATGATGAAATATAATATATGATGCATGTCCCACTTGAATTGTGTAAAACTCATATTGATTCTAATGATTGTGCTAACTGAAGATGCTTTTAAAACTATGCAATGATGTAGTAACAATACAGCACTGAATTGGCACATTTAGGATTCTTTGGTGGGTTAAAAGATCGAAATAAGGCCGTTCAGACTGAAGACAATATAGGTTGTGAGTGGACAAAATAAAAAACTGAATTGGTCCATTTGCCTTCCTTGGTAAACGTAGGCTAAGACTTTGGGACGTCACATTTTCTGCAAATGGAGAAAACCTCGGACACTACTGAGGCTTCCCATTAGAAGATAGCCTACCAAAATAAATCAAAATCACATCAACAATGTCATGTCGGGTTTTAAATTTCTACCCCCACATAAACAGAGACTCTCAGAAGAACGGTAAAACAATGGTTTATTTGAGGGAGGTGAAGGGAGAAGGGGAGTCCGGCGGTGATCCTGCAGCGGCAGTGAACGGCAGTGAGTGACAGCAATGAGTGACAGCAATGAGTGGCGGAAGTACACGGGAAAACCAGGAACACTTCGACGAGGGAGACCGGGAACCTCTGAGAGCGAGGACATGCAAGGTGAGTAAAACTGATGATGGTCGAGTAATGAACAAGGAACGATCTTACTTGTTTGGTGGATCTTTCGTGTCGCCAGGGGGAATGTCCGGGTTGAGTTTTCCACTGATGGAGAGATGTGGTCCGGGGGGTTTGACCAGCTGGTGAAGTACGCTGGGGCAGGCAGATCGAGCAGAGCCAAGAGGAGTGGGAGTCAC
>JAVLVB010001098.1:78988-103567 GCA_032876305.1 Orestias chungarensis
AGGGGTAATTTAATAATCAAACCAAATTTTTACCTAAGCAGATCGTGATGTAACAGAGTTGGAGTACACGCGGTAAATGCACTTTACATTTTCCAAGTCAGTGGCTGCGTTTCTCAGTCATGCAAAAGAAGCCATATTATCTATTATCACAAAGCTGTCTCGGGTGTGCGTCAGCGATGCCTTTCAGGTAGCATGGCAACATGGGAGAAGGCAGCCTTAATATGTTCCTCTCCAACCAGACAGAGACAGTTTGTTATCTTCCACAAAGAGTCAGTCAATTGGCACAAATCCCTTGTCTCTGTGAAACCTCTGATTATCATGTATTTTTCCACGGAGAGACGCTCACATAATTAAACCAACCTATGGAGAGTTCATGTGCCTTGCAAAGGCATTCACACTTTCTGCACCAACTTTTTCATAATTTGTTCTATATTAACCACAAACTACAATGTACTTTATTGGAGTTGGATGTGTAAAAAAAAAACTTTTAGTTGTGATGTAGAAGTAAAATTACACATGATTTTTAACAATTATTTGCATATAACATGTTTTAAAATAGAGTTATGCATTGGCTTTCACCCACCTTTTATCTGGTACCTAAATAAAATCCAGTCCACATGCAATTCAACATAGCTTATTTCAAAAGAGCTTATTTAGGAAGGCCTTATAAGTTGGTGAGATAACAGTAAACCAACAGCATTTTGAAGACAAATTAACAAAAACGATAAGGTAGGCATGAGGTTGTTAAGAAGTTAATGACAAAGCAGCCTTCAATTGTTTTTGTGACAATAAAAGATTATGGCACAACTGTAAATTTACCAAGAAATGGTAATTCACCTAAACTGAGAGGCTTGGCAAGAAGAGCATAACTCCAAGAAACAACCAAAAGGTTCATAATAGCTCTGGAGAGGCTGGGAAATCCACAACTCTGTTGGAGAAATCTATTTGATCATGCATTCATTTACTCATTTATGGGGCATATTTCAAAAGCAGCTACATCTCCAAAGATACATACAAAAAAAATTAGTGAAAAAGGCATCATAATTTACAAAAGCAGAGTCCATACGGTTGTAGAGTTTTAGGACTGCAACCAAAAAGTCCCAGTCCTCTTTGGTTTTTGCCTGGGTTGTACACAGAAAGTTTGCTTGAGTACTCTAACGTTTTGGTAACTGTGTAAATGAAAAACATATATCTATAGTTTCTGTCCTAAAGAGAAATGGAGCAGATTTTAAATAGGGTTTGGGTTTCCAATTCACATAAAGCGAGAGCTACAAGGGAATGGTTTAGAAGCCATCAGTACCAATGCTTAAATCCAAATGAGAATTTTTAACAAGCCTTTAAAAAACGCTATTCACAGAAAGTCTGTTCCTTTTTCATGCCGGTGGTGGTTATCGCATCAACATCAGCCCGAGTGAGCAGCTCTCACACCAATTGAAAAGCAATAAATTATCTGAGCTTCTTAGGACAAAGTTTCCCATTTTTCACCAGGAAGCAGAGAACACCTTCTTATCACACAATAATGCAATCTCCCCAAATCACTAGAAAACCTCTTCAGGGCATAACTGACATATAAGCAGTATTTTATTACCTCTTACTTGTGTGTCCCCTGTCTAATTACATCCCAAACCACCCTGGTTTGTATCAGAAACCAGCACTGCTTCATCATAAAGCAAATTGGGTTCTTTATTAATTTCCTTCCTTTTTTGGGGGGATTTATCTAAGACTTGAAACGTGAGAAAATGTGGAAACGCTGAAAAATTATTTTGCAAAGCTCTGTATATGTGAGTTCATGCATTTAAGCTGAAGAGCTGTGGGTGCACCTATGAGTACTCAGGGAGTTGTTTTTTTTTGCTACAGTATTTCCGTGTGTACATACAGGGGTGTGGATGAGTCACTTTTCAGAGGTTTCATGAGTTAACGTTGAGCTGGGACTCTGTATTTAGCAGCAGATAGAATAATTGTCTCTTTATCGGCTCTCCAGAGGTTACAATAGTATCTGTCAAGTGATTCAGAATTCTTGACATTTTTTAGTCTGTTATTGAAATACATTCTTCAACCAGACTTTGTGTAAGGGCCCTTTTATATGTGTGACTTTCCAAGACAAGCTCCATCAGCCATCTGAGTGCGTCATATAATCAAACGGTGTTCACCATTGCTAAGAAAAAAAGAAAAAAAAAACTGAAACGAAAGGGTTAAAATACAGAAAGTGCAAGGCAGGAGGAGAGGAGGAACAGCTTGACAAGGCATCTTATCTTCACTGTGTTTCTTACTATGCTCACTCTAAAAAATAAAATGCTCGCTGTGAGGAAGAATTCATGCAGCAGTTTATTTATTTATTTATTTTTGCTGGAAAAACACAGAAAACAAACAAACAAATAAAATATAATACAGCCACTTTTCACAATTTTGCTCTCATCTGGTTTTATATAATATAATGTATATAATGTATGAAGACGTCCTTCAGACCAAGAGAAATTTTTTTTATATATATACAACCAATAACAAACAAACAATAACATGTATGTTTCTGTGGAGTTTTCCATCTTTCACAATTAACAACTTATATTTACAAATTATCCAGAAAGGACAGACTTATGTCTTTAACTCTAGTCTTTTGCGGAATATGTCTTACCTCTATAGCTGAATGAGGACTAATCTTCAATTTTAAATGACACTGTTTAAATTTCTGACAGTAATTACAAACTGCTAAGTTGAAAATTTGAAGCATGAGTCATTTCTACAGTAAACTTGTCCAATGTTTCTTATGTAACCTGACACTTTTTTTTGTTCCTTTCTGAAAGGAAATTGTCCAACATGTTGTTTCTAAATGTCATTCTACATGCTTCTGGGGTCAATCAGATTGCTGCAGAGGTATTAATCAATGTCTGCTTTTTTATGAAAGCAACAAATTACATCTAGAGAAGCTTTGCAGAAACTGAGCAGCCTTGAAACTTCAGTGGTCAAATGACAGTTCGTTTTTTCTGCAGTGAAATCGCCTGCTTGTCTCATATGCTTTTAAAAAATCACGTTTTTGTTTAAGAAAGAAGAAAAAGGACATGCCAAACACAAGTCAATGCGAACATACGTTTGATTTCAAACATGCTAACAAGATCCTTAGAACTGCCTGAAAACATAAGGAAGGAAACTCTGGGACACTAGAAAAACCCACTGAAAGCCCTTATCCACCAACAAGCCTACCTAAAATAAATTCAAGACAGCATCCACGTGTCAACCCGAAGGTCACAACAGAACCTAGCACAACATCCAAAGCACTGTAGGCCTCAGCTGGCTCAGTTAAGGCCGGCATTATTGATTGAAGACCAAGAAACTGGGCAAAAATGAAGAGGTAAGAGGTCCAAAGTGACCAAAGGAACCACTGCTAACCTAAAGGAACTAAAAAGCACATTTTCAAAAAAAAGAAACCCATCCTTTTCAGAAAGTGTTCGTAGGCTACTGCTATATCTAGTATAAGGGAAAAAAAAATCTTTATACTTTTTGTCCATAAGAATGGTTTTAGTGGTTTGATGACCTTTTTTCCCTAGTAACAGTCATTAAAAAACTTTTCCTATTTGTTCTGGTAGCGTTAAACTAGGGTGTGAACACATTTTTCACAACGCAGCTTAAGTTCATTTGTTTCACCTTGAAACTTTTAGCCATTTCTCGCTACGTTTACTTGCACTTGTGCCTAATACACTACGTCTGAACGCTAGTTTGAGGTCTAAACGCTGCAAAATGAGAACATTTAGGAGCCAGAGAGTCTGTTCTCATCTAAAGGCCAAATAAAATGCTTTAGGTGAACAAAAAACTGTTGATGTCAAAATACAAAAATGTTTTGGGGACAAACCTTGCACGCTCTTTAGTTGAGCATGTAAACATTTATACAAGGGTATGAGTCAACCCATTTTCCCCCTTAAAAGTTTTTTTTTTTCTCCTCCTCTTTGGTTGTTTGTACATTCGCTTCAAATCTTCGTTACACAGGCTCTGCATGCTTCTCTGTTCTATCGCCTGTGGTCTGTTTCCCTCACTGATCAGCCTTCCTGTTGCTGAAGAGGAACTGTCAGCTGTGAGATAAGCATAGTGAGAGCATATGCTTTGCGATAGGGCTTGTGGGGGGAGGAGAGTAACTAAAACACCCAAGAGGGTGAAAGGCTGGCTTGTTCAGAAAATGAACAGAGTACCACTGGTTGCTTTTAGAACGCTGGCGTCTTTGGAGTTCTGAAGATGAAAACTACGTATGACCGGATGGAGGTCAAGTTTTTGCCTGTGAGTTCACTTTCAAGCTGCAGCGGGAACACAGGGAGTGAGTCTGTGTTGACTTTGTGAAGTATCAGAAGCTCTCCTCTGTGGAGCCTCAAACAACCTGCAGCAAGAAAGGATTAAGGAAAACCGAGGGGCAAAAAATGTGGAAGTGAGACGAAAGGATTGGAGTTTAATTGGCCCGAGGATCTCAGAGAAGGGATATGCATGTTGATGAACTTTGCCTCCTCCAGTGTGACACGCGTGGGAGAGAAAGACTGAGGGGAGGACTGGGCCTTGTTGAGTCTCGCTGTAAATCGAGGACAGCTTGCAGCACGTACAATTGATGCCGCAGTCATGTCTGCCTGATACGCGTGTGCGCAGTAAAAAAATAAAAAGAAAGGAAAAAAAATGGATGCGTGGGAGAGAAGCAGCCATACAGGGAGTGAGACAAGTGGAGGGTTGGGGGAGATTTCTTTAGATGGTCAGTCCCGGCAGGGCCAGAGCTGGCAGGAATGAGTCAGAGGAAGCTTAAGCGACAGCTGCGGTTGTGGGAGAGTCCTGAGGTTCCACCTTACGCCCCATCAGTCCTCACCTCACCTGTGTCACCAGAAGATCAATCACGTGGACATGGGGGTTCTGCTCTGTTTCGCCGCTTGAAGCTGAACCGCAGCATTCAGGAGCGCAGACGCGCATCTCATTGCATATGCAGGTACAGTTCACCAAGGCACTTATATCTAATGCGTCCCATTTTTTATTTATTTGTTTTTACATGAAAATCAGGTTCACTGATATTTGTGATCTTCTGCTTTAGTTCGGCTCAAAGTGATGCAAACCCCACTGCAATGTGAACGATTCAGACTGGATTTTTAATTCAGAATGCTTTAAAAAATTACCCAGACTTCAGACAGAAAAAATTAAAGGGAGGATTAGCACTTGTAGCTGACAGAGTCTCCCCCTGGCACACAGTTTTGATATGTTTTTCATTAAAGGGGAAAAGTTGATTAACGTTAACTTGATATGCTACCACATTTAAGGAGCCCCATGGGAGAAGGAGTGTGGCCTAATTGGCCAATTTACAAGTACAAATTGTAAACATAACAGGACTGGTTTAAGAAATCCAACTGAAAGTCGCCCAAGGCCTTATTTGCTTTAAGGGCTCCATATACTCTAAATGCAGCCCAGCAACTCTTTTAAGCATTAATGTATGTCCTTATAGCATTGAGACACAATTTTTGTGACTAAAACATTTTTTAAATGCATGTTGAATTCCACATGCAGAAAATAAATTTTATTCATTTCCTCAGAATATCTGATTTATATCTGTGCTGTACTGCTCTGTGAACAAATTGTTTCTCTCCTTTTATTTCTGAAAAACAAAAAGGTAGTAGGGGTGTTTTGTTGAGGGCTGGTTTCACGGTGAAAGAAATCCACCGTTAAAAGGATGTAGAGATTGTAGTTTATGCTCGAGCTTTACAAAAGCTGGGAAATCTCTAAGGTCATAAACTAAAAAGAGGAAGAAATAACTAAATTTGAAACTCCAAATGTCTCATACGCTCTGAAACTGATGGTTTTTCCGATTTCAAATGCTGAACAGACGTCCTCTAAAAGGCATTTCTGAAATATGAAGGCATGGCTTACAATATATTTGAAGCAATTCAGAGCAGAACTCTTCATCCGTGAAATAGCACGATTCTGTTGGTAGGATGCTAACTTGCGTCATCTACGATGCAAGCATGTGAATCCGTTCATGCATAGTTAAACAAGCTGGCACTCCAATCAGAGGAGGACAGATTCTTTGCCTAAGTGAAGGTCAAAAGTCCACAGGGAACCTTGAATATGTGCAAGTATTGTCAATCAGTCAATAGTTTGCCTCGGACCTTCGGGCTCAGACTCCCAATCATTCATCTCCTTCAAGAAACAGGTTTAGCTACAGAGAAATGGGAGTTATTAATGTTCGGTTTCCTGACTAACGTGATTCCTTTCTGAAAAATTACTAGTCAGTAAAGTGTAATTGTCAGAGCGGCCCCATGGCAATCTGCCAATTCCACGTTAGTGCAGACTTGCAATGATATCTTTGGTCTCATCTCCTGGCTGTAATATATTTTTTTTAAATGTCCAACACTGCATGCTGCAATGCTTGTGTTCAGGCACTAAGGCTAACCTAAATACTATTTACTGTTACTCAGAGATAGAAAAACATGTAGCAAAACCTAATCATTTTTGACATATTTCTAAAGAAAACACTTTTCTTCCTGTCTTCTCCCTCAGCTTCGATTCGGAAAATGGCCCCTCACCAGGGCGCAGTCCCATGGATTCGCAGGCGAGTCCTGGGTTGGTGCTCCACCCTTCTTTCCCCCAGAGCCAGCGCAGAGAATCCTTTCTGTACCGCTCAGACTCAGAGTACGACACATCTCCCAAAACCATGTCTCGCAACTCCTCCATCAACAGTGAGGGGTAAGAGCAAAAGCATTCACAGATACAAAAAAAACCAATCACACGGTGCTTTGCAATGATACAAAATAATGTAATAATAAAGCAGTATGTACAAAAACCACAATAACATAATTCTGTTTTTTAATTTTTGCCTCTGTGATTATTTCCACAAAGGATTTAGAAGATGTAACTCACAGAAACAGCATTATTATTAAAATGATCTTTTGTTTTTATAACATTATCAAAAGGGTACAGATATTATGTTAAAAAAAGATAACCTAATTATCTGTTATTTGCATAATAAAATATTTCAATCAAGGATAAAAGCTACAAAACAAATGTATTGTTTGTTTAAGACAAAAATGAAAAAAAAAAGTTTTAATACAGAAACTTTTTGCTACGGCTACACAATCAAAAGCAAAAGTCTTGATCTGACGGTTGTAAAGCAGACATTTGCTGACACCCTCCTAAAGTAGATTTAACTACAAAGCATTGCTTAAAAGTTATTTTTTTACACTACTGTATCTATTTTAAGTAAAGACTGAACAGAACAAAAAAATGAGGCAACAAAAGATGACAAATATTAACTTTGAAGAAAAGTGTGTTGCACAATTTGTAAAAGGTTTACAAGATAGTCTGTTGCTATAACCATCAAAGACACATCCAGCAAATTACAGATCTAAATCTCCTTGTTTTAAGCAATGCCTGAACCAAATAAACTATGAGAATCATCTCATCTGAGCTAAGGAGAAAAATAAGGTACTGTTGTTAAATGCTTCAAATTCCATCCATCCATAGAGTGTCCAATCAGCCCAACAGTCATGTTTTTGGAATGCGGGAGGAAAATGGAGTAGCTGGAGAGAACACACGCATGCACAAGGAGAACATACAAACTCCTTTCAGAAAGACCCAAGATGGAATTGAACCCAGAGCCTTTTTGCTGCATGGCAACAGTGCTACTCACTGCACCACTGTGCAGCCCTGCTTCAAATTCATCTTTTCAAATTAAAGTACATTTTCATTTTCTTTGGCAAATCAAGATCTGGATAAATTTTAGGCTAAATGCGCATTTTCCTTTACAGATAATGGTTTAGGAAGCCATGTCCTCGGTGGATTATCCACTGGGAAATTTTAAAGCACCCAATGCTTCCATCTCCTGACAAGCTTTATGCGGATACTTATTGTATATTCCATTAGGACATGAAATCAGCGCACAGAACCAAAAGTATCAATGCCCACTTTAATGACCATGTTATAACGCTGCCTGATTAGCCAGCAAATGGACCTGGTCTGTATGCTGCGGATAATGTATGGGGTAATGTCAAAAATGAAAAGAAACATTAGATAAAAGAAGCAGAAAGGCTGAAGGCCGCTTCCTTCATACCTCAGCCAATCCACAGCCTGATCACCTCCCTTCCATGCTGCATTGATGCAATGATTCATCAGGTGCAGCTCTTACCATGGATCCTTTGCATGCACTTAACAGCACATGTAGATCATTTTCATATGCCTGTATTTAGGAATTAAAGCTTAATATAGCCTTTATGATTTCATATGAGTTCCTCGTTGTGCTGAATTAAAAATTCAAATACGTTTCACAATATATTTAATTTAGTGTACAAACACTAACACTGAGCACCATTGCAGCCCAGACTCACATTTTCCTTATTCTCTACTCTCCTTTTTGTCTGGCAGGCATGCTGAAGACATGATTGTCACCCCTTTTGCTCAGGTATGCTTGTATTTATATATTATGCTTATATGTAATGCTCATACTATGCAGTATTACAAAAAAAGATGCAAAAACACAACTGAACTAAACCCCCCTTCCAATTGTGCTCTTTCCCTCCCCCTCCTTCCTTTCTTCCCTCCTCCTACACTGTCCATCCATCCCTCAGGTGTTGGCCAGCCTACGAACTGTAAGAAGCAACTTCACCATCCTCGCCAATGTCACAACACCCACTAACAAGTCAGTATTATGCTGTTGAACACCCCTTCCCCACACTTGTGCTACTCACGACTGCCTCCTTATTGTGTAGCTGTGTATGCAAATATCTCAATTTCCCCTCTCTCCCGCGTGGAAACCTTTTAACCATCCTGATTAACTGTTTTATGAGTCTCAGACAATGCTCAGGGAAAATTTCATCTGCATCATTTGGCATTTTTTCAGCCAACCGACTTCAGGCTGAGTCCACAGTGCTTTCAGCCTCAGAACTATGTCCGTGACTCTTTGCCCAGACGATGGAGACGGTCAATAATACTAAAATTATTCTCCCTTGCAATGCACGAGACAGAAGGAGCTCGAGCTGGCAGGCTTTTAGCACCACGTCAATATGATATATAAAGCAATGCAGCACATAATCATCAGTGTCTATAATTACACAGTGCTGCACAGTGAAAAGTCTCTCAAAGAACACAGTTATAAAGGAACGAAAGCAAGAGTCAACCTTCATGTTTGGATGGTTTTATTGCATTTAAAAAAAATACTCATAAAAGCTGTGATTTAAGTTTTGTTCTTTTCATAAAGATTTGAAGATGAAGGATATCAAAACGAATACTCCTGTATTTTGTCTGAACAAAGCCTGTTGTTGCCTGAAATTGTAATGCTGATAGTAGTGCATTTTGTCGCCACAAGGGGACAGCAGTGTTTTATACATCCTCTCACATCATTGTGTGTTCATCCACAGGAGGTCACCAGTGACAAGCCAACCCACTGTTCCCCAAGCTACTCTCTCTGGTATGCTGTCAGCTGATTAAAATGTAAAGTTCCTTTAAAAACACCCTAAGGGTACACACTAATTAAGAAATAATTAAAAGAAAGTAAAAGAAAGAAAGAAAGGAAAACAAAATGACATACAACATCACTGAGAACACAATGAAACTAGGAAAAAAGGGTTCACATACTTGTATTCATTTCTTAGATGTTTTTGTTTATGTTACAGAGCCTTAATTTCAACATTACACTTTTGCTGAAATAAGGTCCAATACATTTACAAACGAGACCATACAGAACAAGGGCTGTAATAAAGAAATATTAATAAAAAAAATGTATTTGCTGGTTTTATATTCAGGATTTTTTGGGCTCTAATTAATCCTGAATTCCGCAACATTTAAATGTATATATATTCATAAAACTTGTAGAACTGAAAATGTGACGCACAATTTATGATTGTGTATTTAGTTGCTTATATTTTAGGAAAATCTATTAAACTCCAGCAGGTGTTCATAAAAAAAGGTAATTTATGATGATTTACCTGTCCAGGTATTAATAGATATGTGAATTTAAATTGGCAGGCATTTTAAGATCACAGCTGTGACATGGTCAGAGTAAGAAAGATCTTATCGTCATTGCACATCTTAGTTTCTAGAGTTAGTATCTGACACTAAAAACATTAAGTCGAATTTGAACATACAATTAAAAGACAGAAGATGAAGATCTCACAAATGATTGTAAGCTAAAATTACTTCTGGGACAGTGACGGACAGAGTCTGTCAATGCTTAAAAGCATGACAGTCCACAGATGAAGAATGTTTTTCAGGCTTTTTGTTGTCATCCATTTCCCTTTCTAATTTTGAAACAGATGCTAACTATGTTCAAGTCTAGGAAGTATTTTTTGTGTGTCTGTATTAGATTGTATTGCATTAAAAGTTTGTTTTAAAACAATGCAAATGGCTGTCAAAGTTTTTCGCATGTTTGCGAATTCCACCCTAATTTACTGTATAAATACTCATCAGTTCCATGATTTTGCTGGAATAAATTATGGGCTTTTATTGACATATTTTAACTTTTTCTCTCTTCAGAATGAAATGATTAGAGAACACACAACAAAATAATGTTCTTTTGTCTCTTCCATAATGGCCAGTTTGACATAAATTGGTCTAATAGCATTACCACCTGTCTTAGCAGAATGGGTAGAGGTTGTTAAACTGTAGTTTTTAAAACTTAGTTTTAAGCTACTTTATTTCAGAGCTAGTTTCGATGTGTTTTTAAATCAGTAAAAGCCAGGAATTATTACAAAATATGAATGCCTAGGATGAGTGTGTGTAATCTTATGATTGTAGGTGTATAAACTGATATATTTAATCATAACTCAGTGAAGTAGATGTTTGTTTTTAAACTCCTACATATTAAAATAGAGAAGGGCCATTTTAGGAACATGAAGAACTTCAAGAAGTGTAATTAGGGTTGAACTTTGTAAGATTTACTGGAAGACAAGCTGAAAGAAATTTGAAATTAACTAACAAATGCATTCATTTTAAAACAACATATTTGTTAAACTTCACAATAAATCAGGTGCAGCTCTGACTTTCACTGTAAAAGTATTTATTACACTCAAGAAATGATTATAAACCATTCTTAATCTTTTCCTTATGTTAGTTCTAATCATTTCTGAGAATAAGTCCTTTTCTTTCTTTCTTAGAGGAGACGTACCAGCAGATGGCTCGGGAGACTCTGGAAGAGCTGGACTGGTGTCTGGACCAGCTGGAGACCATTCAGACCCACCGCTCAGTCAGTGACATGGCTTCCAACAAGGTAGGCGGGTACTGATACACAGACATGCTCACAATGACTTGGTAAGACCTGTTTTGACATAGGGTCCAAACTTTGAGTTGCAGAGGGAAAAATTAGAAATGGGGAACCACAAGCACCAGGTTTAAAAATATAAGTCATCCGTCAAATGTGCCTTTAACATGTTTTCTATGGGTTTTATGCAAGGGTAGTCAATGGGAGATGGTGTCAACATTGCGGAACTAAGTTACATGCTTTGTGTGGAACTGCACTAGATTTAAAACCAAACCTACATTTCAGATGGCTTCCAATGATTATTATTTGGTTAATGGGATGGCATGAGGGGTTCACTTAGACAACTACCACTGACAACAACATATACACTGATTTAACTCCAGCTCAGAAAAACTCTTCGGTAAGAGGGAAATAACATGAAGAGCCAAAAGAGCAACAATCTTTATTTTCAATATATTTCTAGTCCTCCAACAAAGTATCGATAAATAATACATATAGACTACAATGTTTTTAGGGTATGTGATGTTAAACAGTTGTTGTAGAAAAGCTAGAAAAGCAATTATGTTGCAGTGGATATCAGACGTTAGCGTTTTTTAATTTGTAAGCGCACATAAATGTGATATTATAGAGAGGTTTCTTAAGGATGCATGCAGTTGTATTTTCAGAGGCACAGGGACAGAGGGGAGTGAGAGAGGGAAATGATGTGACGGTCTGTGGGTGGGGAGGACATGGGAGGGAGGGGTAGCGTGGACCTGAAGCTGATGTCTTCGCTGTAACCTTGGTTGCTATCTAACAGCAGCAGGGTCTGCCCTTACCTTTTAGTCATTGGCTTCCCACTCTGACCACAAGACATGTGGTCTAGGGGAGAACCAATGAAAGAGGGGCAAGGCTCCTTTAACAGTGCTGTATCTTAAAGGGACCTTGTTTTGTCATAGAAATTGTCCTCATCTTCTGTGACAATATTAATAAATAAGAGGTTTTGTGTCTCGTCATGAATCCAGCTCGGGTTGAAAGAACTAAAGGAGGGAAATAATAGATGGATGAAACTAAATGATTTGCCTTTGCATGTAAAATGTGGACTAAGTGTCTATGAATACAATTCAGTTCTTCAGCAGAAAGAAGCAGAGCAAATCCTCTAAGCTACGCTAACATGGAGGTGCACACATGAATATTCCATATCTGTCTCTCACTCTTACTCACACCCTTGCTCACACACATATTTGAGACGTACATGCTGTCGTGTCGCACATGCGCTCTCAGCCTCCAACGGGAGGCAGCTACAGAAACACTCGCACAAACACACATGCACGCGCCTGCAAACACTGCCTGATTAGCTTGCGAGTTCTGTCTGCAGCATCCAGGGAAATGGCGAAAGAGGCAGAGCAATGGAGGACGAGTGGCAGCCTAAAGGAGCGGGATTAGACCTCTGGCGATTTTGGGCCAGCTGATGCATGGACTGACTGGGAGCTGAGGACTGAGTTGTGCTGCTTTCTGGAGACAAGCTGATAGCCTATGTACTAGCGGTGTGCAGCTGAGATTTGGAAAGAGGTGACTAAGACGGGCTGTTGCACCGGTAGGACTTGGCAAGGCCTTAGGATCTATACCCTTGGGGAGGGGCAGGCAACACAACGAAAAGGAGACTGTTTTTCCTGACCACAGTATTGGTCTGATTTTTCCACAGGATTGGATGCTTTGTGGCCTGCCTGCTTGAGTCCCCCTCTCTTTCTTCCAGTCTCTCCGTCTCATTTACCGTATTTTTGTTTTTCTCTTGTTATCATCTGCATCCCTCTCCTTCCCGATGTCCCTGCTGCCATTCAACTTCCCTCCGCCTGTTTAATTTGGGATTACAAACGTCACTCTTTCTATTTTTCTTATCTCTGCCATCTAACTCTTTTTTTTTACTGTTGGTTGAGAGAATCCGCTCTGGCAGTTTTCCTTTTTGTTTACGTCTTTCTCCAATAAACACATCTTCTTCATTTACTCCTTGCTGTGTCCTATAGACAGTCTCGCTTTCTTCTGTCTTTTACTCCATCTGTGCTCGTTGAGCACTCATCCACCTTTCATCTTGGGTCGACTAAAGATTTGGGTCAGCTGGCTCAGGAAATGGGATAAAATGTAGTCTCTACAGAAACCAGATCCAGGGGGGGCTCCTGGTCTGCCCATCAGGGGGATCCTCTTCTCCCGAGCACACTGAGGCTGGAGTGTTACTCAGGACTGACTGGGTGCCCTTCTTTGGAGTACTGAATGTAGACGAGCAAATTCTGCACAGGTTGCCCCCACCCTCTACCCATTTCCCCATTTTGGGGCAGACGTCACTCTGGAGTGTACCGGCTTGACTGGCTGTGGCCTCTCCCCACAAACCCTGACAACGCCCTCATGCCACTGGGGAACCAGCAGCGCCCCTGGCCCGATTCACTACCACACCTCGTACCTGTGCCATAGGCCAAAACCCCCAGGCTCCCTCAACATGGGTGTGGTAGAAGCCATCGACCCGTCACCATCTCAGTGCCCCTCGCCTATACCAGGGGGCTACAGGCTGCCCCGTTCCTCCAGCTACAGTCCTCTGCAGGGGAGGCCAGGGGCAGAGCTGGACCTTAGTGCAGCCGATGGAGGCATGAGTGTGGGAGGTGGGACAGCGGCTGAACGCAGGACGCCCCTAGTGGACCTGTTCTGTGAGACCTGCTCAAGGCCCTGGCTCATCGGTTGGTGGGACCAGGTAGGGTGAGGCTAAAACAGCTGGAGTGGAAACAAAGTCTTGGGGATGCAGTGTTTGATGATTGCTGTGCGTTCAGTGAACTCTGTTCTAACATGTTTGCTTGACTCAAAAGTAGAATTTACAGTTTCACACAACAAGAAAACAAAAAAATGTAAGAAAATTTTGAAAAAGTTGAAGGCTAGGAAGAGATATTGTATGAAACTTGAAAGAAGAAATAAACAAATAGGAATTTAAGCGTGGACTATATGAACTAAGTTTATTTCAGCTTTTACATGTTCTGTGATTTCTAGCCACCATAACTGTGTCCATCTCAACCTCCTTATGTTTTGAGGTTGTCATTACCCCAAATGTAAAAGACTTCTTTGTCAATAATAGTCAGGTTTTCAGTTTTAAAACTTTAGCACAACACCTTAACAAATTATTTACTTTGATTATTTCACTGCTGCTCTCAGAAACTGTTTTGTTTTACCGTGTCAGTAGATTACTATAAAAGTGGTGCTGTTTACTACTTCGCTTTTTATATGAAATTTGTGATCAGTGTCATATCTGTACACTATTTGCTTGTTTGCCTCATTAGTCAGTGTCAGATGAAGTATTATTTGTCCCTGCACTCGGACTGGCACCGTAGAAGTGTCGGCTGGCAGTTATGACTAAGCAGGAAACAACGGGTAGACTGAGAAGGTGGGTGGAGGGTGGAGAGGCATGGGGATTGATTCTGCCTTATTGGTAGCAGGGTTTGCTGTAACGTTGCACATTTGCTTGTGAGGAGCTACAGGCTTTGTACAACATGCACTGAAATGTAGAGGATGTATTTGGAAAAGGGGATGCCACTGAAACATGTCTGCAAAATGTCAACAAGGCAAAGATGATCCTGGGACGTTGGAAATGTTTAAAGGTTTGAGAGCAACAACATGGCGATAGTGTTCTCAGAAGGGCGGCAGGGAGATGGAGGCAAATAGACAACAGAGAGCTTCAGCAAGAAAGAGACAAAGGGTAGAGAGTGTTGACCTTGGTAAAGGTCAGAGGCACCTGCCAGCTCTCTCAGAATTTCACCCAAACAGCCACCACTCTCACATGAAGCTGAAGTACTGACTGTGAGGAGGCAGTTTCTAAGGCAACCAGTCTGGTTGCCATGGAGATTGTTATGTGTGAAAGATCAGTCAGTAGGACGCAGACTAAGAAGTCTGTCCGAATCACATCCTGCCCTCTCAAGACTCGTTTAATCCTAAGCAATTAGAGACAGCTTTGGGCGTAGTGTTTGTTTAAAGAAATCAAAGCTACAAGAACATTATCGAAGAGCGCTTTATTCTTTGTGTGGATTATGTATTCACTTCCTCGAATTTGTGTCTGGGACCTGCAGACTGCGTTTGACACTGCAGATGTACAGAGAACAAAAATGTTTTGGGTGTATTTCTGCAGATTTATTTAAAAAAAAAATTATGTTAAACTGTGCACAAAACTGCTGGTTGTACTAAATCTAAAAACTTTTTCTCCTCTCAGTTCAAGAGGATGTTGAACAGGGAGCTGTCCCATTTGTCAGAGATGAGTCGCTCAGGGAACCAAGTGTCAGAATACATCTCCACCACCTTTTTAGGTACAACAAATACAAAATCTTTTTGTCATTACACTTCAATAAAGCTGAAGCAATCAGACTGACCTGCGCCTTGTGATGTTTTTCAGATAAGCAGAATGAAGAGGAAATCCCATCTCCGCCTCAGAGGGAAAGAGAGAAGCCCATGTGTCACATCAGTGGTGTGAAGAAACTCACACACAGCTCCAGCCTTTCCAACTCCACCTTACCTCGATTCGGCGTGAAGACAGAGCACGAGGAAGCTTTAGCCAGGGTGAATGAGCTGAGAACCACACGAGAATTTAAACCTAATGGGGATAGCAAAGAAGTAGAATCGAATTTCTAAACAAAAATATCTCTAAACATCAGTCCATCTGTCTGTTATACCTTTAGGAACTGGACGACTTGAACAAGTGGGGCCTTAATATCTTTCGTGTGGCAGAGTTCTCCAATAATCGACCCCTAAGCTGCATGATGTTTGCCATCTTCCAGGTGAGAAAAAAAATCAACAAGCGAACCAAAACCATAAATTAGTCGCAAAATTAATTAACACTCTAGTAAATGTACGTGCCCATACAACCCTTAAGAACATGGTATCAGCTAATCTTTGAAAAAATATCTTTTTTAATTCTTTAGTATGTTGAACAGAACTTGACGTTTGTATGTTAATATTTGCTTGCTGTTGCTGTGTTTTGCATGTCTAAATGATTCAGTAACATTAGGTAAATAAATAAATCGGTATATATACAACACTTTTTTTTTAAGATTTGGGAACCAGCACTGCCTAACAAAAGTACCCATGCCTCTAAAACATTTCCACTGTTCACATTGGGTTTCTTTGTATTTTTATGTGATTGACCAGAATGGAACAGGCCAGAACATAACAGAATGAAATACAGTACAATAGAATATCCGGATATTATAGGCAGATTAAAAACACAGGTACATTAGAAATAAGCCAGAAAGAAATAGCAATTTACTTTTTTAAATTATAAAACAAAAACTTTATACAGAAACACTTGTTGAGGAGCACATTTTTTTGTCAAGTGAAAGAAAAGTAGTGAAAGTGTAGTATGTACTTGTAGATAGCCACCTTCACTGTGGCATCCCTAAAAATGATCTGGTGCAGCTGGTTGCCTTCAAAGATCACATAACTGGTCTTTGTGAATACTTTTGCTGATCTGTGAGGTTCTCACAGGTTTACTAGAGATCATTAGTAAACAAACAACAGAAAGAAGACAAGGGAGCACACTGGACATGTTAGGTAGAAACATGTGGATACATTTGAAAAGATCTACCAAATTTAACAAGACTAGTCACCAAAGGTGCTATTATGCCTCTGGAGGATCTGCAGAGATCTACAGGTCAGGCAGGAATTTACTATCAGCAAAACCATGAGCTAAATTGCAAAACTCTGGACTTATTACTTATCCAACCAGAAAAAGGTTATCTCGGGCTGCAGTTTAAAAAAATGAAGCAAAACACTTTTTCTGTTTATCTATAGTTATACACTATTTATGTTATTCTAACAAAAATATCTTTAAAATACAACAAATGTGTCAAAGTTTACTAACCATAAATGCCTTTTTCAAGACATTTTTAAAAAGTAACCAGTGGTTTGCAAACATTTTTTAAGTCTGATTTGTCAGACATTTTATTGCATTTTGAGATTGCATGTATACTTAAATATGTCCTGTATTGTCTCCCTCTGCTGCAGGAAAGAGATCTACTGAAGACCTTTCGGATCCCCGTGGATACCTTTGTCACATATGTGATGACGCTGGAGGACCATTATCACGCCAATGTCGCCTACCACAACAGCCTTCATGCTGCTGATGTCACCCAGTCCACACATGTACTCCTCTCCACACCAGCTCTAGATGTAAACGTCTGATTACAACCTAAATCCTGACAAACATAGATTTACCTTTATAAATATTACAGAAAAACTGCTTGACTAAGATGATTTTTGATTTTGATTTTTTTTCCCTACAGGCTGTATTTACAGACTTAGAGATATTAGCAGCTTTATTTGCTGCTGCCATTCATGATGTGGACCACCCAGGGGTATCCAATCAATTCCTCATAAACACAAGTGAGTCAGATATATTGCAATACAGATAAATGCTACATTTAAAAAAAGTAATATCAATATTTACAATTCATTAATTTTATAGGTGCTATCATTCATTGCCAATAAACCATAAACAATAAATACAATGAAAGCACACCACTTTATGAGGCTTCATTGTTATTTTTATAACATTAACAAGACGTTAATCCTCACAATTGCATCGGTAATAGTTGTGATAAACTTGTTTTAAACACTGCTGTCTTTCAGTGTTAAACTGACAGTGGTGAGTTATTGCATTCACTATATATTGTTGCACCTTCAGACTCAGAGCTGGCCCTGATGTATAACGACGAGTCTGTTTTGGAGAACCACCACCTGGCTGTGGGCTTCAAGCTGCTCCACGAGGAAAACTGTGACATCTTCCAAAATCTTACCAAAAGGCAGAGACAGAGCCTAAGGAAACTTGTTATTGATATGGTGGGTATCGATTCAAACATCGCAAAAACTGTTTTTTAACATTCTTTTATATGTAGTCTATGTATTTATGTAATTCTCCCTTAATAAATATAAAAAATACCCTTTTTTGTCAGGTTTTGGCTACAGACATGTCCAAACACATGAGTTTGCTGGCAGACCTCAAGACAATGGTGGAAACCAAGAAAGTGGCAAGTTCTGGAGTTCTGATGCTTGATCACTACACTGACAGAATACAGGTATTTTATTTTATATTTTATTATCTCCTGTTTCCTATGTACAAATAAAAATAATGAATTATAGAGATATGATATTTTAGGATTGGGTTAAGGAAAATGCAGCTAACATGTAGCCAGAAAAACAAGTTTTTCAGGAATTTTTGACCAAGTACCTTGCATACATAATGTACATGTGTTTTTATAAGGCGTATATGCACTGAGCCAAAGGTTTTATACAATTTAAATCAATGTTTTGAATGTATTAGTTTATTTGGCAGGGACGATGCACCCGTTGGCTATTGTTCCATCTGTTGTCTCCGGACATTTTTCTTGCTAAAAATCAACTAAAGGTTATACAAAACAAGGTTAACATGAAGTCGCAATGCTAATTCTACTGGTGAAACATACAGTAAATACAAAACAACAGAGACTACAGTACAATTATTCTAAAACTACAAGTCACAGAAATTAATTTAAACCTTTATCAAGATTTTTAAATAGATTGTATGAATCAAGAGCTCTAGTTTTGGAACTTAGTTTTGCTCCCAGGCATTTGTACCTGAAAACAAACCTTGACTAAAAGCACTTCTCCTGAGAGGAACAAAATACTCCTACTAGGTCGCTTCTGTGGTTCCAACATGTGTATTTTCTTACACATTAACAAACTGGTTAAATGGTGTAGTTGACAGACCTTTGATAAGTTTTTACATCAGAAAAGATAAAAGATAAGGTGGATTAATTTTGTCATTGTAATTAAAGATACAGTAAAATGAGGAGCTGCCACACCATGTAAACAAAATCATCAGCAGAAATGTGAAATCAGACAGATGTCGTTGTCATTTTCAGTTAATCGAGGATCTGAAATATTGATTCTGTGTTATTACTTTGATTAAATACAATCCAAAATAACAACCAAAACCAAAAAATATGGTTTGTGTGGAATGAAAGGCAAATTTCTCATTTTTTTCAAAAGCACAAGAGATGATTGCTATAGGTCAGCTTTCTTGACGAAAGATAAATGACGCTATGTTAGTCCAACATAATCATTAAAAATGTTGTATAGATTTTAAAACCTTTGCCAAAGTAAGCTTTGGCTCCCTTTCACTTCTGTCACACCCTGGTCTCTCTGTGGTCTTTCCATGTGACGCTTTGTATGTTCTCCTTATCCATGCATGGTTCCTCTTTTGGTAGGATGTACTATGGCTTACACCCACAAACATGCATGTTGGATTAATTAAAGGGTCTCTAAAGGGCCCTTAGGAATGAGTGTGTGGGTGATAGTTTGACATGCGTGTCTTTGTGTTAAACTGTGATGAACCTGATCTGTTCAGGGTGTCCCCCGCCTCTTGCCAAATGACTGCTAGAGATAGGCACTCATCCAACTCACCCCAAAGATAGTCAGGGATGGATGGAGCAACTTGATCACTGGATTATTATATATATTTTTATAAAAGTAAATGAAACATGTTTAAAATTCTAAGTGAAAATGTCCAAATTTTAATTGTTTTTTCTTGTTCAGTAAGAACAAGAGTAAATAAATGTGTTGTCTTAGCTTGTATTCATGTCATCCATGTCACATTAATTTTGTACTAGTATCGACTGTACATATATTAGATTCAACCATTTTATTCATTCCAGTGATCAGATAAAAAAAAAATGCATCTTCAAATAATAATGTGTTTAATTGAGGGGAAAAAACAGCTATCCAAACAGATCCCATCCTTTATGAAAAAGTAACTGGCACTTAAACCAAACCTTTTCATGGCAACCTTTGTAAAATAACAGCCTTCAACTTTTTTTTTTTTTATTGAGTCCCGTGGAAAAGTTTTTTATTATGAGGGACCAAGGTGTGTGTGTTTGTAGGGGGGAGAGATCTCTTAATAAACAAAATCCTCATTTCTATGTATCCAGGTTATGGTTATGTTGTATATATGAACACAGAAGATCTGCATTTTTTCTCTCCCAGCCTCTCTATAACAGATAGTGATGTGTGACGTTTTTGCAGGTACTGAGGAACATGGTGCATTGTGCAGATTTGAGCAATCCCACAAAGCCTCTGCATGTGTATCGGCAATGGACAGAGAGAATCATGGAGGAGTTCTTCAGGCAGGGAGACAAGGAGAGGGAGCGAGGCATGGAGATCAGCCCCATGTGCGATAAACACACCGCATCTGTGGAGAAGAGTCAGGTGAGGGATTAGCAGTGAAACACACATGTATGGAAGGCAAACAGCTGGATTGGTGTTAATGCTGCAGGTGGGATGATAACCACGGAGCAAAGATTGATCCTTTAGCTCTGATCACAGCAGTTGTCTACCTAAATTTTTAATGCCAATTTACTGGGAGTAAAGTTGTGCTTGCTTGAGTCTAGTCCGTCTCATATTTTTCTTTCTCTTGGATGTAGGTGGGATTCATTGACTACATCGTTCATCCACTATGGGAGACATGGGGAGACCTTGTGCATCCTGATGCCCAGGAGATCCTGGACACACTAGAGGACAACAGGGACTGGTACCAGAGCACTATCCCACAAAGTCCATCACCACCTCCTGTGTGCCAGGACAAGGACCTAAACAAATGCATTGACAAATTTCAGTTTGAGCTCACCCTGGAAGACAGCTCTCAGAATGAGCTGGGACACGAGGGTGACAAAATCACACCAAACCATGTGGCAGAGGACGGCAGTGACATGGACAAAGATGATGAAAATGAGGACAAGGAAGATCTAATGTCAGAGGAGAAGAATGAGGACATTATAGAGGAGGAAGATGAGGTTGCAATGGAGGAGGAGGAAGGAGAGGAAGAGTTGAAACCTCAGTTGAGTGAGGAGCCACAAAAAGTTAGACTTTATGACACAAGTCCTGTAGAAGAAGAGGAAGATTCTTCTTCTCAAGCTGAAGATACATGATACTGCTCCTGTATCTCCCTCCTAACTTGCACATAATATGATGTTGATTCTTCATTCTTTAAAAGGCCAAACAAAGAACAAATATTACTGCAATGACAATACAGACCTTTAAATATATTTTTCAAAAAGGGGACACGTTCAGAATCGCTCATTAAGCGAAGCTAATTACACAGCAACTGTAGATTTGGAGTGACAACAAGCTCTAGGAATTATTTCGCTAGAAACTTACAAGTGAAGGGAATCGAGAAAGGCCATGACTGATGGGCAGTAGATGACAGTGTAGCACTCTGGTGACGGAAATGCACATAAATAAACACACATGTAATCACACAAAAATACTCACAAAACACATCATCCACCACAAGTCAAAACAGTGCAACATGCATACATGCATGTGGGAAGCCATGCAAGGTAATTGCATTTCATATATATCCCGGTCGATTTTTGTTTAATTTACAGATTTGCACAGACACACACCTTAACACGCTTGAGTGTATGTTTGTATGTGTACATTTACACAAGGGACATTGATTAGTGATGAATCTCTTTGGAAAAAGCCATTCTTTATCGGTGTATTAACTACTGTTCCGTCAGTATTAGTAATTAATGTCTTTTAGATTCTCAATAGAGACTGCTCTCTTCAGAGAGGTCCAGTGACTTTTTTTCCATTTCTGTCGGAAATAAAGATACAAAATAAAATAAAAAAATTAAATAAATCCGCAGTTGGAGAAACTGAAGATTATATAAAGTGGAAGCAAAGAAAAGGAAAATGCTGCGTTGAAGGGGCACGAAGTGGCCCCACATCCTTTTTTCCCTTTATGAGGAGAGTGCTACTGGTGCAAGACGGCTCTGTGCCTTTGAGAAACATCAGCTTTCCGACTGAGGCTGTGGTGAAGCAATGCATTGTGGTACGGGAGAAATTTTTGGTATCATTTTCGATTGTCTCTTCTTAAAGATCTATCTTTACTGGTCACAGTATCGTGGTGTGTAACTCACACATATAGATTTCTGTGGTGAGATGTTTTCTGCTGTAAGTCTTCCTTAGTTGCTCTTCTGGTAACAGGACAACTCAGAGCTTCAGATGCAGAGCAATCATTAATGCCACCACTTGCACCACTGGACTCTTTCCAGCTTATGTATTTATTTAATTTTAAACTGATTTTATCATTAATATTTTTAAACCTTCAGAGAATAAGCCATGTGATGCTTTGAAGCATAAACGTTTTTGCCTATTTTATATTTCAAAGTTTGCTGAATATGTCATAAAGGGAAAAACAGTTTAATCAGCAGAACAAAAATGTGTTTGCTGTGTTAATTTGTTTGTATTTTTTATTTTTCTGTCCTCATACGTAAAAATGATCACCAAAGTTAATGACGAGCTTCAGTGGCTGAGAAGACTTGAAGGAAATCAGGGAGGCAGAATGTAAGGGAAAAGGTCTGGCAGTCCCTAATCATCCATTCTGTGTTTGATGTTTTTTTGCCTTAACGTCAGATGCAGGATACATACCCATAAGTATGTAGATCTAAAGATATAATATGAACATCTTAGTATATTTATACCACATCTGTATACTCATTTCTGTGCGGGTTTGAAGCAATGTATTTTGCATTTGGAGGGGAAGTGGGAAACACTGCTACCAGTTAATTTTGTTGTGGCTGTGCTTGGATCAACTAAAAGAATGTGCTGTTTTTTTTGTTTGTTTTGTTTTGGGTGTTTTTTTGTTTTGTTTTTTTTAATTCAACATTGCATCCAATGGCTTCCTGAAGACATTTGAAATAAGATTATGAGCGAGACATTAACATTAAAATGCAGCATGATGTTAAAAGATGTCATCACACCTCTCGCCCGCTCATCTGCATTTTGTTGAAAAATGCCCAGGATCTGATCAGCACAGCCAAAATGTGCCAGGTAGTTAGGAGGTTTGTTTTCTCACAGGGTAAATTTAAAAAAAATTACTAAGTTAAAATTAAAGAGCGAGTTTCTGCAGGTCAGTAACTGAGCTCGTCTGAAGTCGCCACCACTTGGTGCAACAGAAGCCTGCATGCTTGGTCGAGCTGCGAGGCCACCATGCAAACTTTTCATGTCGTGAAAATGGGAATTCAGGATTACTATCACAGTTATTGAAATATAGAATACACACACACACATAAGTCTATATATAATATATATATATATATATATATATATATATATATATATATATATATATATATATATATATATATATATATATATATATATCCCATATGCACTGGCCTTTTACTTTAAACATATTCCTTTGTTTTTGTGGCTTCTTGTTCTGCCATAAGCTATGAAAACAGTAATATTTAATTGCCATACAAACACGATACTGTAGCAATTGTTTCTTAAGGAAATTATTCAATTGATTGATTGCTGCCATTCTTTTTAAATAATGAAAAGAAAACATGGGGAAGTGTTTTCTTTTTACCGCGTGTGTACAGTTTATTTTTATATCATTCAGGTGGTATGTGTGGAAAACGAATCATTTGCTGATGATATATAGCTATATTCATTACCACTCTTGTATATAATGTAATAATGTACTGTAAAATAACATTTTATCAGAATTATAATGATTGACAAAATAACCACTGAGGCACCACTAACCACCTCATCACCTTGTCATTCTCATATATGATATTTCCTCACAATTGGTAAACATTCTGTCATAACACTTATTGTTAAAATCAAATACATTTGTACCAGCACTTTATTTCATTAGGTTTCGAGGTAAAACAAGCTTCAGGTAGAGTGCTTTCTGTGTATCCATCCGGGGAATTATCCAGCAGTTGAGATGATCAGCTTTTTAAATGCATTGTAAAATAAATTAGACACTCTCTTAAATGAACAATAAGACTATTGTTATTATTACTATTATTCTTTTCAACTGAAAGTCACAATGTGTGTCCTTATTTGACTTGGTCATTTCTAGCACTTACACCCCTTTTGTTTCTTAGTAACTTTAAGCACTTTCTAGCTTGATAGCCTAAATGTTTGTCCCATGGTGGCCTATTTATCTGGTTCCCATTGGTGTTGCTGTCAGGTAATGTTCTCACAGACTGACTCACTTTGAGAGTAATACTCTGGGCTTTAATTCAAGTGTTTGTCAATAGTAAGAGAGCTCATTTGAAGGAGGATATAAAAACAAAAAAATGAAATGATTGTAATATTTGTAAATGAACTTGCTGTAATGTGTAAAATGTGTCCAACTTACTTTTTATTATATTATTTTTATGAACGTTTTTTTCCTCCTGACAGACCGAGGCGTCATTTTGTGAATAAAAATGCATTTAATAAGCAACATACATACATACATTATATATATATATATATATATATATATATATATATATATATATATATATATATATATATATATATATATATATATATATATATAT
>JAVLVB010001098.1:103667-115371 GCA_032876305.1 Orestias chungarensis
CAAAGCAAATTTGCTGTCAATTGGTTACTGAATCATTTACGTAGACAGGAATGTGCCTGTTTCCTGTGTTAGATATGATCAAGGTGTCAATCTAAATTTGATATGGTTTTTAAAATAATAAAAAAAAAAAAAGACGAATTTGTCCCTCAATGCCCCTCCACACATCTGTGCACTACTAATTAGCTGGCTTAAATTAAGCCACTTGATTTTCACACAAAATCGGCTGTTAAGAAATATTTCACATCCAAATGAGATATTTGATACATTGCTGAGTTTTAGTTATTATTGTTAATAATACTGGGTACTGCCTTCAATGTGCTCTTTGCCAACCAGAAAACCATCACAATATCTAGCATGCATTATTAGACTTTTAGTTCATTAAATTTGTGTTTGTCAAGATAAAGTCAATTTCATAAAGAAAGAAGACTTGGAACTAGAACTTTGATTCTAATAAATGTCTGTTAGTAAAGGATTATAGCATTTTATTTAAATAGTTTAACCTAATAGCCTTCTCATGTTTTTTCATACGTGAAATTTACATTTTCTTCTAAAGATACTTATTTGATTAATTTCCCAGAGATAAAAGACATAAAATGCCTACAAAGTCCTGTAGAAGAACATAAAACAATACTAATTTAATAATTTCATATATTTGCCCTTATTGTTTTATTGGTACACGTACACCTGGTCCTGAAACGCGTCACGAGTTTCCTTCTCGACTGTAAATCACAGAAGAAGAAGAAGATATTCTTGTCCAATCAAATTGCGGAATGACAGGACCGAAGAAGAAGGATTGGCGCTTTAATACGGAAGTAGGTTACACCGCTGGCAAATGATTAGCCACTGAAACAGAAGGGGAAAAAAAACCTTTACATTCTTTTTAACTCGCAATTTTCGATCCCGTTTGCTGTTCAGACTTAAGGTATGTAGGTTTATCTTGTGATAATCGCGCAGATTTGTCTTCGCATTTGCAATTTTTGCTCGCTCTTCTAGCTTAGCCTTTAGCATTGCCCTGCTAGTTAGCGTTTTGTCCACATAAGCTAGTAGCTAAGGACGTTTAGAAAGTCTGAACCTGCGGTTCCTCTCGTACTGAGCAAAACTAACCTCTCTCACGACGGTCTAAGCCCACCAGGATTTCGCTATTAGTGGGTGAACAACCCAACGCTTGGTGAATTCAGCTTCACAACATGAAGAGCCGACGTCGCTATGAACGCTTTCAGCATGGCCATATTCTTCGCTGTCGTGCAATTCGTCCTTCTGTTTTTACATGTGCTGTTGTGTCATTGACCCACAGTAGGGACCATGGCAATGCTCGGTCACTTGGCGCTGCTGGTTCTGATCGGTGGAGCCATAACCGTGGAGGTCCAGCGTCCCCGCGGCGTTCCTTTATCAAGTAAACCTTCGCAATATGACTTATAAATGACTTAAATGAGTAAAGAGCAGCTGTGTTGGCTTTTACAATGTGCTTTTTTGTTGTTGTTTTGTCCTGGATCAACAGAACGTCAGTTTTATGAAGTGGACAAACCCTTTACGTGTCTGGATGGATCACGCACTGTTTCCTTTGACAGAGTAAATGACGACTACTGCGACTGTCTGGATGGTTCTGATGAACCAGGTTTGTCAAATCCTCCCTCCTGGAGATTTATCCTCTTGTGATTTTTAAACTAAAATAGTTTCTGACATTAATGATCTCCCTCCCCACCCCTCCACCAACAGGTACTGCTGCTTGCCCCAATGGCCACTTTCATTGCACCAATGCAGGTTTCCGACAAGCATACATTCCTTCCTCCCGCATCAATGATGGAATATGCGGTATGAATTTTGGCCACTTCAAATATGGCCCTTTTTTCGAGAGTGTTTAGTACCTTCATAACATTCACAGTTTCCATTTAGATTGCTGTGACACCACTGATGAGTACAACAGTGGTGCCATCTGTCAGAACACCTGTAGGTGAGTATTTATTTTATTTTTTTCAATGCTTAATAAAAACTTGCATGCGATCAAACTCTGTAAATCTTTTGGTGTAATATTTTGCGTTGGCTGTCTGGTTTTCAGGGAGTTGGGTCGCAAAGAGAAAGAGGAACTGCAAAAGATGGCAGAAATTGCACAGGAAGGCTTTATGCTTAAAAAACAACTTATCCAGGAGGCAAAGCATGGTCTAGAAGACACTAAGGTATCTCTTTCTATAAGGTTTTTCTGGTATTATTTAGAATTTATTTGAGCTGAATCAGTAAATTAATTTTGGTGGGACAGACTAAGCTTGGAGATGTGCAGAATAGTAAGAAAGATCTGGAAGCAAAAGTGGAAGCCCTAAGAACAGTTAAGGAGACTGCAGAGCAACCAGAGAAAGAAGCTAAAGAGCAACACCTGAAGGCCTGGGAAGGTAAATCAAGTCAATTGTATTTCTGTAGCACATTTAAAAACAAGCAGCACTTGACCAAAGTCCCATAAACTACACTACTCACAAAAAGTTAGGGATATTTGGCTTTCGGTTGGCTGATGCATAGCGCTCTCCTTGACGTCTCCAACATCGTTGGCGGCCACCATTTCTACTCAACGTGAATCGACGTTCATCAGAGAACAGCACTGAGGCCCACTGGTCCCTCATCCAGAGTAAATGCAAGACAATGACGCCTGTGCCTGCTGGTGTGTTCAGGTACCCTTGCAGGTCGTCTTGCATGCAGACCACGCCTATGTAAACGGTTTTGAATGGTCTGACGTGACACTTGGGTGCCTCTCACCTCCTTTAAACGTGCCTGCAGTTGAGTGGCATTCATCATTCGGTTTCTCAGGGCATTGTTCACAATGTAGCGGTCATCAGCCTGGGATGTGGCCAAAGGATGTCCACTTCTACGCCTTTCTGTAACTCTTCCAGTCTCTCGGTTTCTCTGTTGCAACCTGCTGATGACATTCTGTGACACTCAGCTCAGTAACCACGTCCGTCTGAGAACTTCTTGTCTGAAGCATTGCAATGGCCAGGTACTGATGATCCATTGTTAGGTGTGGTCTTGGTCTCATGATGTCACAATGTGAACACCCTTCTTCTTCTTTTCTATCATGGTGGATCGCAAGAAACTTTAAGGTGCACACCGCCACCTACTGTACATGAGTGTGTAGCAATATTTCTTTACATCAATTAAATTGTATTTTTTAATTTTGTATTTTGAAGATAAATAAATAATGCATGTGAAGAGCCTTGTGAGGACGACTGTTTAAACACCAGCTGTAATTGAACCAGGACATTTATTGGTCGATTCGAGGATCAAACACCTGTTGTGACTTTTGCCGTTAAACTCCTGGTTAGAGAACAGCAACATTTGCAAAAAGTACTGAAACATTTAACAGTTGGACAGGTGCTTTCAAAAGCTTAGAGAAGGTCACATTAAGTTCACTTGTTAAGGTTTGAATGCATTTTGGGCTCATCCTGAAATTCAAACCGACAGCAAAATATCCCTAACTTTTTGTGAGTAGTGTATATAAAAAATAAAAATAAGCACCATCTACTGTATGAAACATGTAAAACAACGAGTCAGATTTTTTTAGTTTATGTTCCATCAATTCTACTTAACAGCATCTAGATTGTGGTTATAAATGGGGCTGTTATTTCAGAACAAAAAGCTGTCGTTAGCATGGAGAAAGACAAGGCTAGGATGGCCGAGGTGTTTCTTGAACTCGATGACGATGCGAATGGTTTGTAAGTACCACCTATTTTGTAAAATGATCAGCATCTTAAAGACAGAAATGTTAACTTTTTTTAGTGAAGCTTTCAGTGAAAGGTGATTGATTTGGAGATTAAATATATTTCCATTCAGGTCTGGCCTTGACCCCATATTTATTAATGCAGGTCTGGCCTTGACCCCATATTTATTAATGCATTAAGTGCAATTGTTGTCTCTATTACACACCTTTTTTTTAAGTGCACATTCCCTGTGTTTTTATAAAATGTGCTTTTTTTTTTTATTGTGTTGCAAGCATCTCAGTGGCTGAACTTCAGTCCCATTCTGAGCTTGACCCTGATGCTGATGGTTCATTCACAGAAGAAGAGGCTCAGGTATAACTTTGTTTATTCTTTAACAGTGTTGCTAAACTGTACTTTGAAACTTCATGAAGCACAACTTAAAATGTTTTAACTTATAAAAATGTTGTACTTTTTACTTTTAGGGTCTGTTAGGTGGAGCAGACATGGTGGACACATTAGCTTTTGAGACTGTCTGGAATAATATCAAGGAAAAATATGTTTCTGAGGTGGGAAACTCCAAAATTGTGGTTAATTGAATGTTAACAACATACAGTAGCTAAATTTGCTTCTTTGAATCAGTCCAATGCAGACATCCCACCACCAGGGGAAGCTGTACAGGATGAAACAGGAGATCCAGTTTCAGACAATGACTCTGAAAACTACCCTGATGAGGGCGTCCCAGAGGAAGGGGAGGATGAAGACGAGGAAGAAGATGATGAAGATATAGATGATGGAGACTATAAAGTATTTTGTTTTTTTAGTAGTGAAATTTAATTTGGTCAATCTTAGGATTGTTTAAATCCAGTTTAATATTATTGGGTTTTGTTTTAGGCTCCTCCAAGTTCGCGGACTGACGAAAAGAAGGACGACGAAGAAGAGGGTTCCATGCCACCCTATGACCAAGAAACACAGACTCTCATTGATGGTTTGCAACGTCGCCTTAACCTCTGTAGTTCTGCAATGGCTAGTGATTTATTTTTAACTAGAAAAGTTTCTGTTTTTTTTTTGTTTTTTTTCCAATTGAGAGTTGAGTGTTGTTCTCTGGTAACATTTTTATGTTTCACTGGCTCCTCATATTTTAATACAATATCTGAATTACTGCCTCGGCGAGCAAATGGAGTCCTACAGTGTCCTGCTAATGACCTATTTGTTTAATTAGGATGTATTCAATGAGCCATTTGGTTCAGATGGTTCATGAATTCAGTTTATAGTTGCAGGGCACGGATAATTTAATACTGGAAATTAAGAATTTCGCTATAGGGAGTCGAGATCAAAATGTTGCTGTTACTTAGCTGCTATCAGGTTTGATTTTCCATGTTAAATGCTATATTTTTAGATGAACTTTCACTTGGAAAAGCTGCTAGTTTGTGAAACCCTTTAAGGGCGAGCTAATGAACATAGCTTGCTGTTTTCAAATTTATTTTTTTGAAGTAATTTAGGTTATGTGACCTATAGGTGTAACAGGAATGAAGTCTTATGCCACAGCCTAAAAATGGGTAAATTTGCTAAGCAGGTGAAATGTCAGATGTTACTAAGTGAATTTTAACTTGAGCGCTTTTGTAACTTTTGTGTGTTAGACAGGTATGTCATAACATTGTTATAGCCTGACTTTTAGTTTGTTTTGTGTGCTTCTAAATAAAGTCTACTTAGGTGTCTTTTTTTATTTTATTTTATTACTTCTGACCTCCAGCTGCTCAGAAAGCCAGAGATGAGTTCAACGAGGCTGAAAAAGCTCTGCGGGAAGTGGAAGATCAGATCAGGTATGGCTGTGTTTAATTAGGCTTTTTTTGCTTGTTTGTTTTTTAACATTCAACCATATTTAAGCTTTTAGAAGCCATAATAACCTGCTTGGGGTTGTGAAGTAAATGTTTTATTTGGATTTGTTTTACAGGAACCTTGAGAAGGAAATCTCGTTTGACTTTGGACCCAGCTCTGAGTTTGCATACCTCTACAGCCAGTGTTACGAGCTGACAACAAGCGAGTATGTGCATATATTGAATTTCAAGAAATATGTTTGAACTGAGTGGCTGTCACCACTGACTTACTGTCTCTTACTCACAGGTATGTCTACAGGCTCTGTGCCTTTGACAAAGTGTCACAGAAACCCAAATTCGGTGGATCAGAGACTAGTTTAGGGTGAGAATGGAAATCTGTGGTTTGCCTTTTTTCTGGCAATTGATTTGCTTCTTTAATTTGATATTATATATCTCCTTCTTATAGAACATGGGGTACATGGGCAGGTCCTGAGGGTAACATCTACACTATGATGAAGTACGAACATGGAACAGGGTGTTGGCAAGGCCCCAGCAGATCCACCACGGTAAGTCTCAGCAAGTCAGGGAACATTTGACAATCCCCTTGTGTATTTTTTATTATTTTACTCTGAATTAACTGTAACTGTCTTTGTGCTTTATCAGGTTAAGTTAACATGTGGAAAGGAAACAGTTGTGACATCTACATCAGAGCCCAGTCGCTGTGAATACCTCATGGAGTTCACCACCCCTGCAATCTGCCAGGAACCGGCAAACGTAGAATCGGGACATCCTGAGCATGTGGAACTCTAGAAGCTCCTTAACTGTGAGTATTCAACATGTTTAATGTTTAAATATTACATTTTTCTGTCGTATTTTATTTAAATTAGTAGAGCTTGGATCATAAGAAGTTAACAATTTTAAATCAAATTTTCTAAGGTTTAAGTTGAACGCTTAACGATTTGTTGTCCTCTGTCTTGCAGAATGCTCTGAAGGGACCACAGTCATTGCAGCAACATTTCCAGTCTGCATGCTGTTCCACTTCTCTGTCAACTTATGTAAAAGTATAAACATTTCTAACATTGTGATAATTATTGTGATCAACACATCCTATCTTCCACTTGTAGAAGATGTGTTTACTGTAGTTCCTGTAAATCAAAAGTATTTGTCATTCCACTGTTGTCCAAATAAAGTTGTTTTAATCAAATCTCACTCCTGTTTTAACTCAAACCTAACCTGTAAAGCCCTTCAGGTGCTTATTTTTTTAATAGGTTTTATGAAAATCTAATGAACTACCTAACAGGTTTATAATGTATGCACACCTAATGTTTAGATGTTTTGTAGTTTTATCTAGATTGTGTGTGATTAGTACAGCTAAAGTATTCAAGGTGTACACATCTGGGTTCGAGTCCCAAGTTTTTGTAATGGAGAAAATGCGACCAATAAACTTCTTTCACCTTCTAATGCAACTTCTATCACGTACAGCATTGTGGGGGAAATATTAGGGTACAAAATAGAAGTGTGTACGTCTTTGACTTATTGCAATACCTTCCATTAAAAGATTTAGTCTGTAGCTCACACTTGCCATCGACTACTGGGAAGGATTACTCAGGAATATAATCTGGATATTTCAGTTAAAATTTACATCCTTCGTTTTAAGACATAGTTTCCAAAGAATCTAAATGGCCTAATTTTGGTTCTCCTGAGTCCCAAAGTCTTAAAAATTCTTGCTTTGTAACCCTTTGAATTACATATGCCAATGCCTTTCTTTCTCATTGGTCTCAAGATTGTTTAGATTGAGCTATGGTGGTTTGCTTTTTAAGAATTGATTAGCCCACTTTATGTGGTCAGACAGGTTCTTTTAAATGGATTTCTCTATTCTGCAGGTCTGGCAGTAATTGGACCTTACTACTGCCTGTGAAACTGTATCAACAAACTAGGTAATCGGTTAAATCATGATGTAGCACGTTGGGAACATTTTTACAACTAGCCAGGTTGTTCATGATGGCTTTATTTCATTTGATAAAATAATTCGAAAACTGCAATTTGTCTTTACTCTGGTCATATTTGTGTGATACTGAAATGTGTTTGAAATAGATAAGTAGAAGAAGTATCTTAGGCCACAATGTTTAGAAAGCACTGTTTGGCACGTTACTAATAGAGCATCATCAAAAGAACATTTGCAATGAAACATGGTAGTAGGGACGTCATGCTCTGGGGCAACTTTCTTTGAATGGAACTGTTAGAGTGATGTTGAAAAGCACAGATCCAAAACCAAGTTCATTTGTTAATGTTTAATGAACCAAATAGTTGGCAATCCATTATTCCACTCAGTTTCCCTCCCCTGTTGCATATCTTATTTACAGACATATATATGGTCAATATAATTGTTTTACTTTTGTTTAGACAGTTGAACGAATGAAACAAAAACAAAAAAAGTCTCTGGAACAGTTTTATTTGTAACTTTCATTTTATTTTATTTTTTTCTGGCATGTAAAGTACAAATAATTAGACAATTCCATGAAAAAGTTTTCAAGCGTCTTCAGCTGAAATCCCAGTAATAAATATCCTAGTCTAAACTGAAAGTTTTATTTTTTTTCATCTTTGTTTAAATTTGACATTGTTCATTTGGTCATGTTTGGAAGTATGAGATTTTGTAGTTGTTTTTTTTTGTTTGTTTGTTACTGCTGACGTTGCTGTCGACAGAACTATTTGATCATTTTTACCCTTTGATTTGTTCTACCATTCGAGGGAAAAGGCAAGAAAAACATCACTAAGTTACTCCGTCCCCTCTTCTAAATAAATAGACACAAAATACAGTTGATAAACAGAAGGACCACTCACCCCTTTGCAAATCTAGAGACTCCCTGTAGCTTGTTGGACCTCTGTGATATTTTCTTGGCTATGTTTGTGACACTGAATAGCACAAATTGATATTAAAATTGAAGGCTAAAACAGATTTTGGTCAAATCAGCTTATTAGCGAAACAGGAAAGCATCTTTTGAACAAATCAAGCAAATGTCTTCCCCCTGAACTGAGCCAAAGCCTCGCAGAAGGGGGAGCACGCCGTCTCTTAGGGGCTCAAAGAGTGGTTGGAAAAAACAAGACTGTGATTAGGTTAAATAATTAAAAGATTTTCATTTAACAAGACAAACAGAACACAGGCAGTAAAGGCATAACATCTAGCACACAGCATGTATGTTTATACACTTCAATTAGTTAAATATAGCAGTGCATTCTTTGACTATGGAGAACGTTTCCAAATCGTACTTCTAAAGCTGTTTTTCTATTTGTCCCCCTTTTTAAGAAACAAAATGGTGTAACCACACTTTTGGAAAACTTAAAATCCTTTAAACTTGCAAATATAATGAAATAAACCATAAATATACACAAAACATACTTTATACGAGGCAATAATAATAATAATCAATAATAAATAGTTTTTAAGTTAACAATAAGTTAAAACTACAAGCTTAAAGTCGCCCAAATAATACAAGTTTGTTGGCGCTATTTTGAATTTTTTCAGTTTAAAATCATTTTTATGTTGCAACAAAAGCTACCACAGACTTTACAAACACAATTGAACACAGTTTGATTGAAACAAAAGAAATCTAACTAAGTCTAAAATCTGCATACACTGTAAAAACTGCAACTAATAAAATGGAAGGAAAATAACAAACTTGTACCCAATCGATGCAACCAAAACATAAGCTTCGACCCATGTGTGTTCGCTATGGCAACATCAACAACACAAATACACTAAGTTAACAAGTGAGTCCTGATATGTAAATGAAATCAAGAAAATTACAGGAAAATGATATTTGAAATTGACGTGGGCTAAAAAACTGATGTTCGGTTAGACAATATTCCTTTCCAAGTCAATGAGAAAAGCTCTGCTAATGTCAGCCAAATATTTGAGCTTGCTTGGACAGAGCACAAAGTGGGGACTGAGGAAGTGATCGTGGAACATTTTTGAGATCAGAGCTCTCATTCTTCGCCTGATTCGGTAACGAGTCTGTTCGATTTAATCGCTTTCGCCTGAACAGTCGCTCCTCTTGCTATTCCTCAAACCTTTTTCAGAGTGACGTTTCTTTTTCTTTTTTAAAAAATATATATCATTTGTTCTCAGTCAATATAAAAACAAAGCACATTGCACTTACTGTTCCATAGGAAAGTTTTTTTGTCTTTTAAAACGATTATTGTTGTTGCTCAAGCAGTGTAGTACTGTTTCCTGCCATAGTCCTCGGCTCTGGGCCGCACATCAGGTGTAGGTCTCCATATGGACCGGGTGTGAGGGGTCGTGTTTTGGACTTTATCATGGCTGCAGTTCAATGTGGCCTGTTTTCTTGCTTTAATGTCTGTCACCGGGCTCAAACTCGCCGTGCTATCACTCGCAAGAACCAAATGAGCAAGATTAGACCTTTCTCTGATTAGCTGCGGATGACAGCAATCAGCGTTCGCGGGGGAGAAACAGTATGAGTCAGATTTGTTTTTCTTAAATGCCAGCAAAGGTATCTGCAATGGTATAAAAGATAAAGATAAAACGGCCGATATGAATGTAAGGGGAAATATGTGGATGCATTTTTTGCCTCGGTCACAAGGTGAGCTGAGTCCTACCTTTTGTTTTATATATGCCTTTTTCATACTGCATGATATGTGTGCAAATGTTGTGGATTTTAGCATGTGGTGTGGTGTTTTTTTTATTCAGAAATGGAAATCGATATGCGCAACTTACAATATATGCTCAAAAGTAATTGTAACTCAAATTTTGAGGGTCCCTGCTCGACAAATAACATAGATTTTCACAGCTGTTATGTTGGGGATTTTATAGTTAGTTTACTCTTTTAAGTACTGACTTAGCAAAAATCTAATCTTTTTCATCGTGAGGTTTTTCAGTGGGAATCTTCAGCACTTTTTGAATCTTTTTTTATTATCAGTCTGCAAGCAGCTTCTTCTGTGTCAGAGCTGGGCAGTGAGCCAGTCTTAATGCAGCTCTGTCTGTCTGGGATTTTCAGGTCAAAGAACTTCCATTGTTGGAGCAACACTGTACACAATTTCAAGTCAAGGGATTCTGAGTATATCAAAATACTCCAAAATACAGATGTGTCTGATGTTCCAGGTTACACCCTTGCTGTTTAAATGTACCTTCTTTTGGGTCAGATTTGTATTTGCCAGGTTTGTTTTCTCAAAATATGGTTAAGTTTGTGTGAGATACGCGGCTCCTTCGCCCCCTCCCTAAATCCCTACCCATACACCGCACTGCTTCTTCCCTCTTACTCTGCAAAGATCAGAGGGTTTCAAACGAAGCCACGCGATGTCCCAATTTTCTTCCAAGCTTAAGAATCTGTAAAAATTCAGCACAAGGTCTTGTTCCTTTGTATGTATAAAAATAGATTATCTCTAATGTAATCCTTCTCAAAGAGACCATCCTCTTTGGCAAACACAGCGTCACTAAGAAAAGCAAAAATGACTTGGATGTAGCTGACCTTATTTAATGCATCATGTGCTTGTGTCTCGATATTAAAAGACACTCACTCTCCACTTGGTACATCTAAAAAATGGGCTGCAGCAGACGCTTCCGCTAAACAGGTTGGGCCTTATTGTTTCATCAAGGGTGCCATAAATAATCCCAGTGCCTCTGGGTTGGAGATATTTTAATCACCAGCTATTTTTGTTGTTGCACCACACTGATCTGGAGATACTTGTTAAATGCTATTTTGTGATCAAATGTCTAATGACGACTCTTCTTTGTGATTCTAATGTTCCATGAGGTTTGAGACTTTAAAGCTACTTGGAAGCTTTTTTTTTTCAGATTAACAAGGTAAAATAGAAGATAATCTTTCTTTTTAAAGAAATTGTGCTCAGATTTTATACCTGTCTGTTATTGGTCGTCTAATCTGCTCAGTAAAGTCCATTATAGATCCAGTTTGTTCTACAGAGGAGGAGCATTTATCTTTAATATTAGTGAATCTCACATTTTTGCTTCTTCGCAGGCCTGCCTTGATATATTGGTGAAGTGCCGCTTCAAGCGTGTTCATTTTTATGCCTTCTAAAAGCAGAAACCTTCAGGTATAATGAAATAAAACCTGGCAGTTACTTGACTTTTGTTTTTGCATCTTCTCTTGACGACACACGGCCCCTATAAAGGGATTGCGGAAACGAAACAACGTTTGATGCAATAAAGTTTGTTTGTTTTTTTTTTTTTTTTTTTTT
>JAVLVB010001098.1:115471-196900 GCA_032876305.1 Orestias chungarensis
TCTGCCTGTGTTCAATCCACCGCGTGGATGAGATCAAGCGGAAAAAAACCCTAAAAAAACGATACAGCTTCAGAGAACTAAATATGTGTAATTCTTTCTATTATTGAACTGTGTTTCGTGATACATTACTGCTCTATTGTGATATTTGCCGTGAGACTGTGTGGATAGAGGTGATGGTCTTTGAACTGCTCTTTTTAGTGACCGTTGAGCTAAATCATGTTGGGTCTGAGCTGACGCGCTCTGATATAGAAGAGAAAAATGCCTTGAAGCGAGGCACCACCTAATGCAGGTCAGGAAACAGTAGTCAAAGTTTCTAGAAAATGCTTACATACTCGGCTATTATAACCACCTTAAATATTGAATATATAGTAATATTTTAATAGACGTATATAAGAGAACACTGTTTTTAAGTTTCATTTTCTTTGATCTAAAAAAATCACTGATTCAAAATGCCCAAGTGTAAAAAAAGTGACTACATCCCCTCCAGCAGGATAATGGGAGAGATGATGGGGAAAGAGTTTAGGTAAATTGCACATATTTTTTTTTTTTCTCGATAATTTTGTTTGTCTGTTGTCATAATTTGCCTGAATTCAATCAAAGCACTCAGTACACATTCTCTGTCACATTCGTTAGACTGTCTCCTATATAGAAAGCTCTTCCCCCTTTCTCCCTTACCCCACCCAACCCCTCCCCCCTTCGAAGAAAACACCAGCTACGTACCCCTTCTAATTCAATCCAGGCAAATACAGGGCAAGACTAGCAAGTAGTTTAAAGAGAAAAGAAAGAACTCCACTAGTGTGTTTGTTTGAAACTCTGACTTGTCAATGCTTGGGTGTGTCTGTATGGTTTGTCTGTGGATGTATTTGTGCATCTGTATGTCTATGTTCATGAGGTTGTGTGAGAGTATGTCAGAGAGAGAAAGACAGAGAGACTCAGTCCAGGCCCATGAACAGTGATGGCGCAGAGAGGCTCAGGAACGTCTCCCTGCAAGTTGAACGATCTGGCGGCAGCGGCCTATCCTTCAGGCCTTGTGCTGCTTGCTGGTTTTGAAGGAAACCTGCAGCACGCGGTCGCCAAGGCGGTAGCCGTTTAGACTGGCAATAGCCATGGCAGCTTCATCGTAGTTGGTCATTGTGACGAAGCCGAAGCCCTTGCATTTGTTGGTGGTGAAGTCGCGGATGACTTTGACATTGGTGACGGCGCCAAAGGGCCCAAAGAGCTGCCACAGGACGCTCTCGTCTGCTTCGGGCGAAAGGTTGTAGACAAAGATGCACCAGCCGGCTCCGGTGGGACCGGTCAGGTTGACCCCGGCCAGACTGGTCATGCTGTCAATGGTGATGGGTGAAAATCTGGGAAAGAGAGGTGGAGAACTACCATGGGTGTCATTCTGAAGTTCCACACTGCATGCAGTGCTATGCATTATCTTATAACATCTAGGTATGTGCGGCATCTGCGGTTCCCCCATCTCCATCCTCTCTCTGCTGTACAGTAAGTACATGAATATGTGTGGGCACCACAGTGGCTCTACCTGCTCTTATACATAATGACAATGCATGCCCTGAGACAAGAAACCCACACACTGTGCATTTTTTTTTTCTTCTGCTGACCAGAGCCTTTGGAAGAATTAAAACACATGGATCACGATGTTCAACTGAAATCACACCATTGAAAAAAGAAACAAACACAGAAACCTAGAGAGGGATGAAAAGCAAACCGGAATCAAATCATACGAAAAACTGGAGCAAACAGAAGAGACGCAAACGGAATCTGGTATGTCCATGCTGGTGAAATAAAAGGGACATTAAAGCAACTGAAACCAACCATGTTAGTTCAGAAATAAATCCATAGAAATTATTCAGATTAATAAAAAAACAACAACAACCAAACAAAAGGAATGAATAGGTTAAACAAAGCCATGCCAGAATACCCCGCTGTTAAAAGCTACGGATAATGCTGTTTCTGTAAAATGGACGAATGGGTTGTGGGCATTAAGAATTACGGCCATTTGCAACTTCTTTTTAGATTGAAGCAGCATGTGGTATTCCGGGCACTTTGTTTCAAGTTTTTTTTTTTTTTGCATGAATGCTTTTGAAAGTACACCTTTTGGCATTTACCTCTTGACTCCGTAGCTGGCGTTTAGTAAATTGTCGAGTCTGCAACGCAAGAAGGAGAGTGAAGGGGATGCAGAGGTTAGTTATGAGATCTACAAGGGTAGGCGTGGTGGGCTTTTTTATTGTTAAGTTAATGTGTAGAGTCTTCATCAGCTGGCCTGCAGAGGGCGTCGTTCACTTTTAACGCCTTCTTAAATCATCTAGCAACAAAATCAGGATGTGTCAAATACTCTTACTGATATTTACTATATGTACTTATAATTATAAGTTACAATATCATTTATTAGCTTTAACGTAAAACCAATGAGACGTTTTCATCAAGTGACTAAGGAAGGAAAGATCCTTCGGTATAAGAACTTCCTTTTGTTTTTTGTCATTTATAACATAACCCACATAAATACAACCGCACCTGATGGTTTTTATTAATTTTTTTATACGGTCTGTAACTTATAAGCAAGCCATAATGTATTTAACTTTATAGTATTTATACTTGGAAAAATCTAGTATCTTACATTGTGTTTGAGCTGCTATTTGGATCTGGTCCCTTTCCAAGTGAAGGGATCACACTGCAGTTTAAAAGAAAGTCAGAGAAAAAGTGTGAGGAGGAGAAGGAGGAAGTATATAAGTAGTAAATACCACGTTTCCAATTAAGTAGTAGTCACCTAAATGATAAGATTAAATATAGCTCTTATAATCAAAAGGATTTGGTTTTTCCTTAAACAGTTTACATGTCTTATTTTTTCATAGTCTGAATGCAGATCACATTTAGTCCAACTTTATCTCTTAGCCATTTTGTGATACAGATGAGGTCTAAAAATAAGGACACTGCAAAGATCTTCCTTCTCTTTCAACAACATCACAACGTTCACTCACTCGACACCTTTGTTCGAGCTCAGAAATTTGTTATGACTTGATTTTTATTTATTTAGATTTTTCTTTTACCAACAATAGACTGGGAAATGAGAGACTGATTCAGGGGTGGGTTAGGGGTTCAGTACCTGAAACGCTGAGTCTGATGGTGCAGTGGGCCTGTGTAGCGCCGGGCAGCAGTTTGGTACAGCTGAGTCAGTAAGGCCTGGCCTGTCTTCTGGCTGGGGTTGTTGGCAAACTTGACAGTGATTGGCTCAGCGGCACCCAAAGGCTTCTGTCCATTCAATCCTTTGATGGCCTCCTCTGCTTCATTTCGCTTGTCAAACCGGATGAAGCCCACTCCCCGTGATATGCCTGCTCCGATAGCAAAAAAAACAAAGTGGATCGGCGTAACTACCTTGGTGTCAGTGTCTGCTTAGTCTAAGGCGATGAGTTATATGAAAAGGTTTACCTGTAACTTGGTCCACAAGGATGCGAGACGTGATGATGCGACCATACTGGGAGAACAGCTGCTCCATGTCTTTCTGGTTCATGGTTTTGGGGAGTCCACTCACATAAAGGTTTGCATCGCGGATAGACGCTGAGCTTGGCCTGGCATATGATACCTAAAAGAGATTAAATAATCTAAGACGTGCAATGATCTTGAATCGAAGATTCAGGGCGCTGTAAAATTACTCACACTTCTTTGTCATATCACAAAGACTAAAGTGTTTTTGGGGAATTTAGTTTTTAAAGTTTGTATTTACAAAATGACAAATTTTTTGCCCTAAAAACTTGACTGACAATTATTCCATCATATATACTATTTAACAGCTGTGTACGCATTACTCCAACTGAATCCAATCTTTGCCTAACAATCTTATGGGACTTTTTGCTTTGCACTAAAAAACATCAGCTTCAGTCAAAAGAGTTTCCTAAACTCTCCAGTGAGTTAATTAGTGCAGCGTCATTTTTGATGCATCTGTTCGTGTCCCACATGGCTTTTTGTTTCTTTTTTTCTCAGCCTCCTTTCAATGCCTTTTTTTTTTCTAATATCAAAAAATATAACAAAGTGATGGTCCATGGAATTGACCTATTGTTGTTTATTCTCTTTCTGAGTGACAGATAGTCCACTTCAGTGCTTTGTTTGGAGCCCTGTGCTTGTTTGTGATGGAGAGATAGTGTGCATGTTGTTGGGGATAGGCCGAGCCATTCTCCCTCTGTCCTGCCTCCTTTCTTTGTTTTTATTCTCCAGGGGGGCGAACTGCTCCAACTGAGCAAACAATGTGAATGCACCTTAAGGCTTGAAAGAGTTCTTGCAACTTAAAATCATACTTTTCTTTAAATACATTTACAGACTTTACAGCGTGTGGTCATTATGCAACTGTTTTGTACTGTTAAAACTATACAGTTTTATTACTCAATATGGTATTCTTCAGATGAATACAGGTGCTTTGATTTCATAAATCAACACAAAGGACCATTATCTATAGAGGGATTGCGTGAGCAGGAGGGTTGTGCAGAGCGGTGATTAGGGTGTTCTGGAAGAGTCACGGGGGGAAGCTGCTCTGCTCAGGGAGCAGAGGCTGCCCTATAATTAACCCTCTCCTTGTCGCTCCCACAGTACAGATGGCCCATATGGCCTCTAATCCCGTCATTGGCATTCTGCTCTCGACCCCTCCGTCATTGCCCACCCCCTCGCCTTCTTTTCTTTGAAGCTTTCTGTAAAACCAGGAGAACATACGGACTCCAGCTACCTTTTTTAAATTTGAGACATTTTTCCTTTAAAACAAATATGTTGTCATACTTGGTATTGTTTTGTTGTTTAGAAACACCAGTATTCACAGTTACGTTTTTTTTTTTGTTTATCTATCACTCAACCCACAGTTCATTGTTCGACAACTTGAGCCAGAGCATCTAATGGATCATCACCTGCTCCCCACTGATTCCTGTCCTGCAGTTTTGTCTAAGCTTTTTGGTTCACTTTGATCAAGTTTGAGATCAAATGAAATTTGAGTTTAATAATTTGACCCCCCTGTTTTCATCTGATTTTGGAACAAAGAAGCCCCCTAATTAGCCTAGATTGAAGACAGATGGGCTAACCTGCAATGACCCATGTGTGCCACAGTCAGGCTGCCTAATTGCATTTCCATCACAAAAACCCTCTGCATGTTGTTCACCCCTTGCTTTCTGACCTATACTCTCTTCCTCTCCTTTCACCCTTTCCCATTCTTTCTTTGTTCGTGCTACCACTCCCTTCTGCCTCCTCACTCCCCTCCTTATTTGCTCCCCTCCCTCTTTGACATCCGTTGCCACCACTTTCACCAACCCCCTTGACAAAATTTCCACTTCCTTCCTTTTTGTCTGGCATGCTGTCAAGAATCCAAAATGGATTTGAAGTTATTCGTTTTTTTTCTTAAAAGAATAGAGTTCTGCCAACCTTGATTGTTTTAGTCTGCAATTTGAGACCATTTAGCGTGTTGATAGCCTTGTCTGCGTCATTTGGATCCACATAGTTTACAAAACCATATCCCAAACTCTGACCTGCAGACAAAGAAAGAATGACATTAATACTGAGCTTTAAAACAACAGTTAGAGTGATATTTTTTTACAGCCATTTCTGTACCTGTTATTTTATCTCTGACTAGCTTGCAGGATTCGATCTCTCCAATGCTACCAAACAAACTTTTAAATTCTTCCTGGGTCATATTCTGAGGCAGATAGTTGACGATCAAGTTGGTTTTGCTGTCATCCGTAGAGCCATTTGTGCTAATGACTGGGCCGTTGGGCAGACTGGTTCCGCTTGGACCGTTGGACACCTGGGTTTCCATGGTGCTGATTATCTGCTGAGGGAGAGGGCGGAATTAGATTTATTATTCGCAAAGAGACTCAACATAAGTAAACCTTAAAAACCACGCATCAAATCTATGATATAACATACAGTTTTACTTATGCTAATAGAGGTTTTGGCACACGAGAGCACATACAGGCGGCTCACCCTCTAACAGACAGACGCGCTGGTCAAGAGAAACAGCATTGCTAAAATGGAGGTGGACAAGGTTTGATTTATCATCACCCCCCCCCCCCCTTCCTCCTTTTGCTCCATCTTTCCATCTTTCCTGCTGCCTGCCTCTGGTCCTGCAGATGTCACAGTCCCCTTTTTTTACTTCTCCCATCCCCCTACTCTCTTCCAGGGTCAAACACCATTACATCATTACACAGGGACAGATAGTCAGAATAATGGCTACTAAACAGGCATAGAAGATAGAGGGAGCTGTCTTTAATACTTATGGTTAGTCTATTTCATTGTTAGTCTATATATATATATATATATATATATATATATATATATATATATATAAATATATATATATATATATGTGTGACAGCTTTTTTTTTCCATTTTTAAAATGGTTTAAACACGAGCTCTTTTTCTTTTTACTTTGATGCTCCTAATTAGACCCACAGTAAAAAACACAAAAACACCAACTTCCTACTCCTCTTTTTACCCCCTGGGCACCATGCTCTTTGAGTTGCGATCAATATTTATTGTGTATTATATCATACACAGTCACAGAGAATGTGTTTGTGTGTGTGGGTCTGCTGATAGTGAGTTCAATAAACCTGAATTGTAATGTACTTTATTATTGTTCAGGGAAAATTCTAGGGATTTTTTTGGACAATTAAACAGGGAAAAAGCTAAAAAGGGAGAACTCAGAACGATGTTGAAATTGTTCTAAGTTTTTGCTTTTTAATCTAAAAAATTGTGTGTTTTAGGTATGAGAAGTAAAAAACGCTCAAAGTTTAATACAGATTCGTAGCTGTTTTTATTTATTTCAATTATTGTTTGTGTGTTCTTTGCATTTATAAATCATTTGCTTTGTTGTCATTAATCATAAATCAGGATTTTTATTATTTTTTGGCTCCATTTAATTAAAAAAATACCAATGCTTGCAGGGTTATTGTGGAAATAGTTATCTCAAAATGTATATTTTACTTGTTCATTGTTAATTGGTTTCATGTTTGTTATTAGTAAAAGGGGTAAATGGCCCTTGCTGAAGCTCATGGTGAATTCTAATAGTGTCTAATTAAAGAAGACAATTATCAACACCCATGAATTATTCCCTAGTGATATTCTAAGAAAGCCAAGTTTTATGGATATATATTGTGGATATGATTCAAATCTATTTAAATAAAAAAATATTTCTCATGAGTTAGGACTTCTAAACATTTCTCATTGGTTTAATTAAAATAGTAAACCTTTCAGGTGTGGTATTCAAGCTTTTTATCATTTTGTTATTTGTAATGTCTCTGTTTCAACATCCCATGCCTAGCTTTAACAAGCTTCAACAGTTCAACACAATGTCTGCTCTGTTTTGTTTGTTTTTATATATTTCAATTTTCCCTAATCTAGAAATCCGTCTGTCATGATTTTAACCTCACCTTGATGTAGGTTGCACTGACTTCTTTACTGATGCATTTATTTTGTCTAAAATTGTTTGCAGCAGACACACAATTTAGATGCGTGTCTTACATTTGCCGATAATGTGTGTCTCTGTATAAACTGTGAACAGCAGGTGACAGTTTAGACAGTGTGGAACTAAAATAGTTTAAATGCATCTCTATGCAAAAGGGTGGACAACAAAGAGAGGAGTAGCCTGCATGTATAGATTTTGAGGTGGAGCTAAAAAGAGATCTAAAGAATACATATTATTTTCAAAGAAAACAGACAATTGCTGTTTTCGTTCTATAGTTTCTAGTGCATACAAATGTGGGGTTGCAGAACATAGAAGAAACTAATGAAACATGTCAAAATAATAACAAAAGCTACATGAAAGTTTGTGAAACTTAGGCAAAATTGACTTTCCAAGTGGAAAACCTCAGAGAGGCAGAGCAGACATTTCCAGTAAACAGTGTGAGGTTATGTAATTCATTATCTATAGTACCTTGCAGAGACAAGCAGCAAATAAAGTGAAACAATTTCATCTCACAGAATTACTAGCCATAGCATGAAGATTTTAATAAATGTAGAAGATTTATGCTAAGATGACTTATAATTCTTACAAAGGATTTGAAGTAACTCAATACCTATATATAAAAGCTAAATCAAAGCTCGTGTGCATGTATCAAACATTCAAATCAAACATTCTGAGCTATTTCGCGAATGCTTTTCTGCAAATTACTCACTTTATATTTTATTTTATTTATCCCCGATAAGGAAATTCAAATACAACAAATAACTCATTTTTTTAGCTGTTATCATGGCTTTGGGACTCTTGCCGTTTGTTGTTTTATTTCTATTTTGAGGGGTTCTGTGAGACCTCCCTTAATATTTAATGGTGTGCATCAGCTTCCCCCACACTCAGTCACAGAGTTGCACGCAACAAGAAGCTCTGCCTCCACCACCAAACGCACAAAGCCAGACCTGCACGAAAACAAGAGGCTCTGCCTCCTTCTGCCAAACGCACACACCACCTACACTGTGCACAATTAAATTACAAAACAGAGACGTGTTGCAAGACTAAATGTAAAAGCATGTATGTCTTGTGGTCTCTGTTGTCTGATGAATTCAATAATTTCTGCTCTAAATACACTGGAACATTTGGTGCTATATTAGACAAAGTATTAATATGTATTTTGCATGTTACATCTTATATAGAAAATTAAAATGAGATGATGTGCATTTTCTTGTAGCATTAGCTTTTTGAGATACAACATATATAATAACTGAGAGAAATCCAAAATACATTCAAGCTCAATATGTTATAATATGATAAAATAATTTAGACTAACAATGGAAATTAAACTGAATCTCAGGTGTGTACTATTTCATATAGAAATTATTTCAAGTCTGGAAGACATAGTCTAAAAAAGAATGCTAGTGTGAAGTGTAAATGAGCCATCTAAATAACACAGATTACAGGATTATCCCAAACAAAGGGCATTAGCAACACTCGCTGCAGATTAAGGGATCATGGTGGCAGATGTAACACAACAGGACGACCGGAGTCACAGCTCTCGTCAGCCATGAAGTGAGACTCCACACAGTCAGATGACAAAATAAAATATCTCTGAAGGATGGCAAAAGATCCCTGGGTGTTATGGGCTTGCTCTGATTAAACGACAGCAGGCATCATGAAAGGCTGCAGGACACGGATCTGTCTCACACGTCCTTGGAGCATGCTGGGCGCTATCCAGTGTGCTGAAAAGGGAGTGGCTTTCAAACAGGCTCTCTGGAAGACAGAGATGGCCTTGAAACGACAAAAAAGGCAACAAAACGTCGAGTTTATTCACATTTTTCATTTTAAAATCTCCCATTTAAGGAACGTCTCAAATCAATAAAAAATTAAATTCAAAGACTCGATAGATTTCTCGGTTTCTACTATTAAAATCAACGACTGGTGTGTGTTGCTGGCGTTTCGTGCTCCGGAGCGTCTATTTGCTGAATAAACGTATTGAAAACGACCAAACAAAAGAGCCACCCGTTCCTCCTCTTCTCCCTCTCGCTATGGCAGCACTATGAATATTAATGTAAACAGTGGCGCTTTGTGTCGAGGCCGGAGGCTGCAGGACTCTCCGGGAACAATGATCGTTACAGTTTCCAGGTCCAAGTCCAAAAACAAACAACAACAAAAAAACGCGAAGAAAAGTCCTTAAGTATCCTTATTTATATAGTTAATTAATTAATTAAATTACGTTTTATTAAATTAATTTTAATGATGAAAATGTATTTCTTCACACAATATTTAAACTAAATAAAAATATTAGACAATTAATGTTGTTTATCCAAGATTTAAATGCTTAAAAAGAAATATAGAATAGAAGAAAAATCAGCAAAGGTTACATATTTGTATGTATAAATGCATGGTTCACCTACGATCTGCTTTATACAAATGCTTTCATCGATTCTCATAATGTTTTTACTATTGCAAAAATAAACTACAAATGTGATCAGTTTTACTCCGTGCAGGCCCAGTGAACGGGGTGCAGTATAGATTTACCTCAACAGATCAAAGACACGCTCTCCAGTGATGGCCTCGCCTGTCCTTGTCCTTGAATTGTGTAAGTGCTTTGGAAAGGTTGTCTGACTCAACGCTTTTATTTTCTTGGCACTGCGGTGCAGGCACGGGGGACTGCGGACCATGTGGAGGAGAGATGCTGCCACCATGAAGGAAAGGGGAAAAAAAAGGCCTGGGAGCAACATCAACTTCAACAAAGGGAAAATATAATACCTGCCTAATTTAAGGACGGATTATCCAATCCATGCACGTTTTTGATTGCGTGAACGTGTCCTTTATGTGGTGAATAATTGATTTTGTGTACTAAAATTAGTCATCCAATAAACCTTAAACAGGGCTCATATGTAGTTAAAATATTCTGATAAAAAAACTGGTTCATTGTAATTTATTTCTGTAATCACATGTAAATCGGTTTCCTCCTAATTGGGCCCGCGTATGTAAACCTCTTGCATTCGGATGTAGATCACGTCAAAAGGCGAAGGCAGAATAGGTCGTTTAAGGCTTCAAGGCCCTCGTTTGAACAGAGACACGCCCAACCACGTCCGCTCCGCTCCACACACACTCAGCTAATTCATCAGCGCGTCTCCTTTCATCAGACATGCGCGGCGCACGAATGGCCATCTTGTGCGTGCAAGAGCGGTGGATCTTGGAGGAAAAAAATAAATAAATAAAAAAAGCAACGTGCAATGATGTACGGGCGCGGCCTTTAGTGGTGGCGTCACACGGCCTTTTGGAGGTTTCCAGCCCTATTTACTCGGTTTGAATCCCTACCAGAACCCTGAGGAACCAGGACTTTGTCTATTTCAAACCAACGGATGCGTAATATCTTTCTCCTCCCTCTTAGAATGACTCGACCCCCCCCACCCCCTCCTCGCCTTGTTGTATGGGCCCTCAGCCTCCGGGGCATCATGTTTTGTCTCATAAACCCGTCTCCAGCATCCTTGCAGCCCCCACCCCCTCTGAGCATCCTTGCCTCCCTCCTTCTTCATTGCCACTTTTACGCACAGTGTCGAATGCAATATATATATATATATATATATATATATATATATATATATATATATATATATATATATATATATATATATATATATATATATATATATATATATATATATATATATATATATATATATATATATATATATATATATATATATATATATATATGCGACTTTTAGAATACAATCACAGACTGTAAAAATGTAGACTGTAAAAATACAGAGCTATCTAAAATGGCTGGGTAATGTTTTCTCCATCGCCGCGGCTGCAGGCTGCAGCTCAACCGGGATGGCGCATCACGCAGCGTGTGACTGCTTACTGGCCACATTGATAGGTAATCTCGTCAGAATGATATGGGATGGTATACTGGACAGATAACGATGGTTCTAAAGCTCCTCTGTGTGTCGGCATTTGGGCGCAGGTGGACAGCATTGCTTTAAAATCAGTGGAGAAGAGAACATAAAAAAACGACAGAAATTGTATTGATATAATCTATCAATGGCTACATCACATGTGCGCATCCAAAACAAATACTACACAAAAATACCCAGTAATGCAAGCCCCCCCACTCCCACCTCCCTTTCTCTAAAATAATAAAAAAAATAAGGTATACGTACAGTAACCATTCTTGACGTACAATGAAAAAAAATCTAGGTCCTTCTTTTCACAGGTCTTGAAGTGGAAGTCTCCCTCTGCGATCGTGGGCCTTTATGTTATTATATGGCCTTTTATGTACAATTAGGAGCAAAAAGTAAAAGAAAAAAAAAGAAAAAATTAAAAAAAAAAATACAGTGTTCGCCAAAGGATCTCAGTCCTGCTAATTTGTCGGTTTCCTCTACAGGATGAAAGTGAAGAAAAAGAGAGTTTTTCTTCTGGATGACGGTGATGATGGAGAAAGCTTCTCTCTGTGTGGCGTGGGCGACGGTTCAGGGGGAAAAAAAGGTGAAGCAGTGATCCTCAGCAGGGTGTGTCCAGGGGAGGGTGTTCTGGTTTTGCTGTTTTTGTGTGTGTAATTCCTTGCTCCTCTCGCAGTCTCCTTCTGTGCCTCTGCTGCAATGTTCTTCTTTTATGCGTCCTACTGGCTTGCGGAGCGCGCTGCTGATTGGCTAATTGTGCAGGGAGGGTACTACATGGCAGCCATTGCAATGCTCTTCTCTCCCGTTATCCCCTTCAGGAGAGTTAGGGTCCTCCCCCTCTCTCCCCTCTTCCATCCCCAGCCCTTTTGCATCTCTCCAGTCGTTCATTCTCGCTGCCCTTCCTTTCTTCGTGCCCCCCCTTCCCCTTCTCTTCACACACACATGCAGAGCACAGTGAATAGGACTCCACCTGCACTTTCAGAACAGATGGGTGCAGCAAAAGGCAGTGGACTTTCTTCTTTCTTTCTCCTTCAGCACATTTCGATCTTACTCCCGCACTGGCACGGCTCTTTCCTTTATATATCAGACTTTATTTGGGGGCCTTTCTGAAAAAACACATCAAACATTTCCACCCAGCAGACATATAAAAGCATTTCACAAGTACTCATTCTAAGCTGATAAAAACACAATGGCAGTACAAGAGAAAGAGGTTGAAATATGCAATAATTGGGTTTGAGTAGTAACCAGAAACAAAGCACTCCGTCCTTACTACCACTTTACTACAACAAGAAGTGGGCCTCTCCCATGCAACGCAGATGGTTAGCCACTGGGTCAGGTGCAGACATGGGAATACTAAATTAGAACCCCCTAAATTAATTACTGTCCATGTAGCAAAAGGTTGAGGACCGGAATACATTTCCAGTTCTTATCCAGTGGAGACAAATTTTCTTTTCTTTTTATGTTTTTTTTTAACAGAAAGACACTAGCAGTGATTTTCTTCTTACGTTACTCTCAAGGTCCCACAGAGGCGTTCCCAGCCCCTCTATCTCTTTCTCTCGCTTTCTCTCTGCACACCTCCTGCTGTTCCCTCCCATGTGCCTGACTGTATGGTAAGTGCTCGCTGAGAGATGCTATTTGGACTCATCTATAATGTATCCCCTGCCCTGGGACATCATGTGTGACAAATGACCTATTTTTGTGCAGACCCCCACAGGGCCTTGACCTGAGGGGGGGCTGAGAGGTGCGAGCGTGCATAAATTACTACAGGTTTGTTTGTTTGTGTGCATATTTTGAAATTCCTTCCCTCCTGTTATGAACTGAGGAAGAGTGTTCTTTGTTTTGTTTTTTAAATTTATTCTACATTTAACACATTTTTATGGAGCGAAATTTGATTTACTGAGGTTGTGAATTTTCTTTGCTCCACCTTAAATGACCTTGAGGAGTCCTCCGATGTCTGTGAGCTTGAAGAATGATGGTATAGGGAAATTGCTTGCATTATTGATGCTGACCACTTGCTCTCGATTGATCCCAGGATCCATATTTGTGTTCAAAGAGCAAGAAAACAAGTAAATTATAGTCCCTGCCTCCATAGGTTTTCAGTAGATCCGTTTTATTTTACTGTCCTGCAGCTCTTTTTCAGTAAGCTTCTGAACATAGGCTCTGTTTGATATTTTACATAATTGACTTACATAAGTAGCAAGCTTGGCTCAGAGCTTGGATGATATTAGTAAAGATGAATATTGCATGAGGGAAGCACTCGTTAAGCGTTAATAAGAGGATAGAGATGGAGCCCTACTGTCAGTCTGTCTTAACCCCCCTCACCTCCCCCCCCCCACCACGTTATCTGACAAGCAGTGACTCAACTCAGGCTTGGACGCGTTGGAGCCCTTGAGTCAGTTTGCTAGTGAGGGAGGACAAGTCTGTTGTCCGTGTGTCGAAGCACAGGCGTATTTACCCTTCTGCGTGTGTGAGTGTGCGTGTGTGTTAGATTTGGGGTTCTTGTCAGCATGCGTGGGTGTCGGTGAGGGGATTCACTCATTAGGTGCTTGTGTTTTTTCCCTTTTTTGTTATCTGAATGAAAACGGCTCTTGTCATACAAAAGCAACCAGGTCCGTCAACTGACTGCAGTCCCACTTACAGTTCACACTTAATGTGAATAAATGGGCTTAATTGTGGCCTCTCATTAAAGCCCCTGTTTGTAGCAGGGCAGCTGAATCCTCCATGTGGGTAAGAGGGCATTTAAAGCGTCTATTGTATGTCCCTGAATCAGGGATCAAGCAGTGGTTTTGCTTAAAAGTCTTTTTTGTTATGCTACTGATTATTTTCTTATAATTCAGGGGTTTCTCCAGTAGTGTTGGCTAGGAGTCTTGAAGATGCAATCCTTTTATTTTAGCATATTGTGGAATGTACCATTGTGAAATATTTAAAATAAATAAACTAAAAAATATAACATATTTAGATCTTTTAATTGTAAACGTCCTTTACTGGGATTATATGTAATGGAGTAGTTCTAAATAGTACATAACTATGTAAGTAGAAAGATGCAGTGCATGGGTTATTTTTTGTTCTTTCACAAATTAACATCTTAACAGATGGGTATGCATTTGCATTCAGTCCTCTTTACATTGCTCTTTGCTCTTTGTGTAAATTATATAAATGGGACAAAGTTTGACAATTGCACTAAAATCGAAGTCAAGACCTAAACTTGATTAAGAATCTATGGCAACTCCTAAAAGCTTTTGTTCACAGATGCTCTACACCCAAGTTTTTTTCTATTTTTCATTAAGGAATGAGTAAGAGTATATGCTATTTGGAGGAAAGTACGATAATTTTCAGATTTTTTCTTGGGGTAAAAAAAAAAAAACAATGCTTCCCCTTCCCTCCACATAGCAATTAGGCTTTATGTTGAGCTGGTCTAGCACTCAAAATCTCAATAAAATATATAGTTTTTTGTGCTTGCAATATGATGCAATAGCAAATGCAATTTTTCACAGACAGTAAATAAAGAGAAGCAAAAAATGCCTCTGTCTCCTTATGTAATCTTTCTTGTGATACCAGTAAGTAACATTCAGTATGCGGAAAATACAGGACAGAAATTCTTGCTGTACCACTAAATATGAGAATTTATTTTGTGCTGCTTCTTATTGTTTCATCAAAACGACTGTCTGTTGCTAATGCCCTGTGGTAAGGCGGAGGCTTTGTCTGTGCACAGGAAGATGGGAGAGTGAGAGAGACAGGCGGAGTAAGGGAGTGACACTATGACAGTGGATCTGGGGGATGGGAAGGATGATTCAGCCTCAGGTCTGGCATATTCAAGGGTCTCTTTCGACCAAGCCTAGCTGAAGGCATCTCTGAGTTCTTATTTTGTGGCAGCAGCAGCGAAGAAGGAATGGTTCCAAAAATAAATTAGCCCCCTTTAAAAAAATAAATTGTTGACAGTGGCATGTAGCCTATTTCAACATCTTTTATGTTTTATTTGGCAATATTCTCGTGGACTCCCTCATGGGTTCACTCACCATTTTTCCTCTGTCTCTACACTCTCCTTCTCTCTCTATGTGTGTCTGTCTGGATTCACTGTCTCTGGGCTATTATTAGAGTAGACAGGCTGGTGGGAGGAAGTCTCTGAAGTAGACGCTCTTGTCATTTATTTTTTTATTTTTTTATTTATTTAGGTATTGTATTTGGCTTAATAATTCCTTGTGCACTCTAGCTGTTTTTTATTTGTATGTTTTCTTTGTTTTACAAAAAGATGTGCAAACAAAACTCACAGTCTTATTATTTGATACCTTCCCTTGGAAGGTATTCTCATTAGTCTCTTTTGATAATGTTTCCGTAGCTCTGCGGTTTGATTAAACAGGGCGAACCACCTTCAGTAAGAACGCCTTTTACTGTAAACCTTTTAAATATAAAGCCCGGCCTATGAATCTTTCATCTGGTGCTGTCTGAGCTGGTGCAAAGGGACACTCTCAGACAGTTTTTTTCTTTCTTCTCTTTTTGTATCCTCTCCTATCAAAACATTTGGACACAGACGCCGTTAAAAGAAAAGAGAAGTGTATGTTATTATTTGAAAGTGTAAAACAGATTGTTTCACCGATAATCCTGGCTCTCTGTGCAGAATATAAAAAAAAAAAAAGCTAAGTGCTGTAGCTGTTGCTCTGTATCCCCCCCCCCCTGCTTGTCTCCTCTCTTCCTCCTCTCCTTTTTCACTCTCTTGCTTTTAGTCCCTGTGGTCCAGCTCTCTACCATCATGGCCTTTTCCACCACCTCTCCACACCCCCTTCAGTAATAAGAGACCTGAAATCAATAGCACATTAGTCTTCCCGGAAACTCTGTCAGAATTAAATATGAATGACTGAGATTGCAGCTTTACCTGCTGCTATAAGAGAATCAACATCATTCCTGGAGATTCTGATGTTTTTTATTTCTTAAAGGAAACAGCTTGAGCATGTTGTGCTTTACTGACTGCTTCCCAGATTACTGAGCCACTTATTTGTTAAGCAGCGATGTGGACTTTTGTGGAACACTTCTCTGATAGCATGGCTTGAACAAGCAAATGGATTCACAGACGTCACAAAGTCGCGACAGCTGAGGAGGTGAGAAGGATCAGTCAGCCACACCCATCCTCCATAGAGCAGCAGCGATAGCATTTGAATATGAAAGAGCAATTTTGTTAATACCAGATTGCATCTTTCTTGTTTATATCCTGTTTTTTTTCCACAGACACCATTAGCATTAATTTCAGGTTTCCACCTTTTTTCTTTCATTTCAGAAGTTTTTACAAGCAACTTTTTGTTTTATTTTATTTTATTTTTTGCGCGCCAGCACATCACTTAGTTGAATTTTCATTAACTGCCTCACTGTGTAAAGTGGAACAATTTTTTTTAACATGCTGCATGGCTTAAAAGCATAATTTGTGAGCTGGATGGAGAGTGCTGGCTGCTGAGAGGAGGGTAATATGATACATAAAGCTTCTGCGTGTGCTCTTGTGGGAATTGGGAAAGACTTTGGCACTGGTAAACTAATACACATAGATGATATGGAAGAATATATTTCTAGAAGCTATATTTCACTCCATCAGAGATGAAACGGTTTGTGACAGATGGAGTGATATTGTTCCCCTGTACAGCCCATAAGTGAGTCCCCTCCTGCTTCCCCTCCCTGGCAGATGTAGCAGGAGCATTCTGTTTTCTTTTCTTTCTTTCATTTGATTTGGGTGCTCAATACCTCAGGGATTGGAGGATGGCGGTTTGGGGGGTTTATGTAATGTATTGTTGGGGGTTAACTTGTTGCCTGTAGAAAAAAATTCCAAGTATTGCAAAGAACTGGGAAACAGATTACATATGCATATACAGTTCTGCTAAGCTGTACAATACATTCGTTCCTTGTGACCATAAAGGCATTCAAACCACTCATCCAGGGAGGATTCAAGTTACAAAATACCATTTTCCTTGTCTTGTTAGAAAGCTGCAGTGCCACACATCAACAGTAATCCAGACAGGATTTCAACTGGTTTTTGTCCACTCTTCCTGATAGAAATGGTCGATTTCACTTAAATGTGTCAGTTCCCTAGCGTGGATCTGACTGTAAAGTGTAGTTCTGGGCTGGAAACATGGCGTTTCTAGATGGTTGAGGTTGCCAAAACCGGCTTTGATTTACGTTTGTATTATTTTGATAATGGAACCCGTTTGTATCGTACCTCCAACAATCTAATCAAATAATAATAAATACTTTATCTACTGTGGGACTCTGTTCAAGGACGAGTACCACTGAGTTTGAAGCAGATGCTGAGCATGTTGCTGGCAACGTCTGGCTTCACAGTTGGTACAGTGCTTTTACATTGAAAGCTTTAGTCTGACCTCCATTAACATTCCTCTTGTCACTTTGGCAGGTAAAACTGTGTCTTCTCTGACCATACAGTGTTTTCATTACTTTTTTTTTGTTGACTATGTTGACTGTTGACACTGGAGACCGATTTTATTGTCCTAACAAATTCCAGTTTAGGAATGGTTCCTGAAAATCTTACCCAATTTCCTTTAATTTGAGGGTCACAGTTTGTGTCAGATGGTTAAAAACAGGGAAATCCTCTGATGGTTCAACATCATGATGGATCCCATGACACATTACAATCAGTTTTGAGGGCTTGCATTAAGCATCCTATTAAATGTTTATGGATTATGAATAAAATCAAGGTCAATGTCAGGGAAGTCATCAACTTTAATAAGGAAGTAACATTTTGTAGAGGAAAATGTTCAAATTTAATAAAATATACCAGAAATATGCCTCTACCTTGTTTACTTGCTTAAGGACATTTGGCCAACAATCCATAAAGTTACATCCACAACACATATTTGAAATTTGATATATAATTTTTGGTTTGTCTGTAATTTAAATACATAATGTCTAAAATACAAACAGAAAAAACTTCAAATGAAGGGAAAATTCACATCTATACGGATTTGATCCAACACCAAAGATCTTAATTGTTGAGTGAGGGCATATCTACACTGATGCACCGATTCCACCAATGGGTTCTGTTTATTTGTGAATAAACAAAATACGACATTAGCCAAGTAAACTTTGGCTGCTACTATGGAGCTGTCTGCTTGTTTATTTTGGGGAAAGTATGATGACTGATTGAACAACGATTACCTTAAACTCCCATCCAACCCCAACTGTTGGATCATCATTAGAAGGCTTAACAGCTGTCTTGTAGCAGATGTGCCCTGTTGCTTAGGCACACTCCCCGTCCCCAGAGGGGAAAGGTCAAGACACTGGGTGGAGGCTGAAGCAAATATTCCTCTAAAAGGCGGTATTTTGATGCTTTGAAAGAAATAAACAAATGAGCATCTGCCTTCCCAATGTTGTAGGACACTAATTTGAGATGGAGATTAGTGTGAGGAATTTTTTTTGTATTAACATTTAATTCTTTTCATAGATTTTTCTCTACATGCGATGAATACTTTTCCCCCCCACCTCACTGTCACACCAACAGCTTTCACTTCGAAGTCAGTCGGAATAACAAAAAATATATTTCATTTGCTTTGATTAGTGAGAGGTATAATCAGTAAATTTTTCTTTAAATGCAGAAGTTTACATGCAGTAATAATTCGACTTTAAACAAAGCCTCAAGCATACTATGCAACATTTTCAAAAGATCTAAAATAACGTGTCACGGTACCAGGAAGAAAACTGTGGCTCTCCACCAGTCTGTCGCATCCTTAAATATAATTTCTAGATGCCAGAAGGTGAATGTTTAATCATTCAATTATTGTAAACACCGCAGGAACGCCATGAAACTTTTAAAGGTTTGATTTGGTTTGACATATCTACACCAGCTTTATTCACAGTGACAGTCAAAGCTTCAAGTCTCAAGGTACTCTTCTGAACGAACAATGGCCCAACGCATATGGCTAAATTATATATAAGGACAACTTAATGATTATTTTACATTGGCCAATCCAATAGAAATGCACATGTGTGAATAAGGTAGGCAACATTAAGTTACACCACGTTTTTAAGACATACTCAATACTTTCTGAATAACTGTGCAAAAGTTGGCCTTTTAAATTTTGCAGCTTTTTGTAAATAATGAAAAAAAAAGTGTTCAATGGTTTTTACAGGACTCCCTGGTGGGACAGAATAGAGAGGGGATGTGCCCTGGCCATGGGCGCGTGGCAGTGTAGCAGGTGGATGACGGGCAGCTGAGACGTGGGCTTCGAGGGGGAGGAGGGGGCTCCATTTTGGAGGACTCTTGGGGTTGAGAGAAGCCCTGAAAAAAAGGCAACCCCATCTGGAACTGAGGTGGGGGCTCTGGTGTGAAAGGGATCTAGTGGGTGGTGTCTGACACTCTCTCTTTTGTTCTTCAGCAACACAGCGGCAATGGTGATGGTGGTGGAGGTGGTGGGGCTCTGGCTGCCGTGGGGGCTGGGCACTCAAACAATAGTGCCGATCTAGGATTTGAAAGCCTTCGATGAACAGAAAGGCAAGAAAGCAAGCGAGGAAGGAAGGTTTGGACAGAGAGCAACACAGACGTTAGCCTGTTCTTGTTTTCTTCAGTCTCATTCAACTCCACATCATTTCATTTAAGTGCATTCCTATTGAAGCCAGTTTTGCAGGCTGTGATTTTTGGTGCAAGTATATCATTCATACATTTCATAAATCCTGCATAAAAAAACAAAAACCTTGTAGTAAATGATAGTTTTGCTGAATGTGAAAATATGATGAAGATAGATGACTTTTGCTATAGTGATGGAACCTTGCCTATGCAGGGATGAGATCGAGAGTTTGAGCTTCATTTATTTTCATCAGCTGCATCCATGGGTCAGACTTTTACCCCAGACGAAGCTCAGAGCGCTGTTCCACACATAAACATACATCCCAGTGATCTCTGCCCTTGCTTAGTTATAGAGCTAAGCCTCTGTCATGCAAGGCTATCGTTTTTTCTCCTCCCAACTATACCCCTCCTGTCATTTTTCATATCTCCCCTACATAATTCCTGCCATTCATCAGCCAAGTCACAAAAGACAGCTGAGTACCTGCAGCAGCTCTCCATGGTTCTGAAAAAGACGACTGTGAGGTGTAGGGTGTGAGGGGGTGGAAGGTTTGGGCTGCAGTGCTGAGTGGCTGTAAGATATTCCTCAGAGGACACATGGGGGTTTGGAGTGATTGCAGTGAAGATTGAGTCCTTCCATTACCATAAACTGACAAGTCCTCTATTAAAGGGAGGAGACACTGACAATGTCACTCCTTATTTTTTCTCAAACAGGACAGTGAGAAAGCCTCTTAAAAACATACTCCTGGATCCCTCTACAGGTATTTTTTTAATAATAGAATTCATGCATTATTGAGCATTCCTGGAGGATTTCGTGTCACTATAGATAAGAAGACTGTATATCATGTTATGTTTTATTTTTCTTGTTGTGAGAATTCTATAACCCATGGAGACAAATTATTTTAACCAATTTCTGCGGAGACTTGTCAATCCCTGAACGTGGACAATATCTCCATCTGCTGGTGGGATCTTGGTACGGACTGTTTTTAATTATAAAAAAACCAATTAAAAAGCAACAACTCACGATAAAAAAAAAACAATAAGCTATTTTATTTTACCAGGGGGGGTTGGGTTTGCTTGGAGCTAAAATAACACAAGTGTTTTCACAGAATTAAAGTAAAACAATAATTCTATAATTCTCACTCTAGTGGGAAGGTTAGCTGTACTATGAGACGGATTGGTTTGGGAAACTTATTTAGTTTACTTCCTAAATTTTAAACAGAACCGAAACTTATGAAATCCAAAACTGCGAGGCGTGAGCGCCATTATCATCCTTTGCTCTTTAAACCGGTCTGGTGAGATCCGGCCTGTTGGGACTGATGCAGTTTACGAGTTACTTGATAGTCAGGCTTCCGTGAGAACAACAAGAGCAACCGGATGTGAGCAAAAGAAAGGTGGACAGTCATCACAAAGCCATGAAATAATAAAAATGTAGAAAACAAAAACTACAGATGGAATTTGATAAATAAAAATATTATTGGAGCAACAATGACATTAGTCCTAATTGAGGAAACGTCTCACTGGAAAACAAGCACCTCGGATTTAGAGTCTGCATTTCTACCCATAATAGGATTTTGTAGTAACTTCCATTCATTCATTTAAATAACTGCCTTTATGCTTAACTGAACATTTACCCTACCACATATCTATTAACAATATATTCATAACCATAGCCTTAACCAAAGTTAAATTCCCACCACACCTCTAAAACTGACCTTTAACCCTAAAAGAGGGGGTCCACAGCATCAGGACCAGGCTTTGGCCCCAATAAGGCCCATATGCCTACAGAAGGTTAGTGTTGTTTTAATGTCTCAGATAAAACACTTGTGACACGTACCTGGATCCGCAAAACTCTTGACTCCAGCTTCAGCTTTATGGAGTAAAGCTGTCAAAAAGGTGTACGTACAACCCTAACATTCGCATAGCTTCACTTCTCATTTGTTTGCTCTTAAGGCCCATACATGTCTTAAAGCACATTGCTGTCTTCAGAAAAGACACATCTGTATAAAAGAAAGCATCCTGAGGTCTCCCCACCAGTGCAAAGCAAAAACCATTCAGCTCCGCATACCAGACGTTGCTTTAAAAGACAGAAAAACAACCAGACGGAAAAAAAGATGAAACCTTCATAAATTCGTTCATTTAAACGTCTGAACAACCTTTTTTTACTCACAATCCTTCCATGTGCATGTTCTAACAATTGTTTCCTTCCACTAACCTTTCCACTAAGGTGCTTGAAAAGTTTAACTCCAATCCTAATTCAATATTTACACAAGATTCACTTTCTGAACTCACATCAGCTCTTCGATAATTTGTTGGGGGTGGTAAAAAAAAACAACAAAAAAAAACAAAAAAAACACAACGTTTATTTTGAAGGTTTACCGGATGTAGCGCTGGCGTTGTACGCCCCCGGCTCCCGGCCGCTAGGAGTAACAGGGAGGGTTCCTCTCTCGTCTGGTCCTGGCGTGGAGAAGGAAGAGGTCCGCATCCCGACGCAGGACGGGGCAACATTTCTGGTTTCGCTTTTGACTTTCGAAAGGCTTTCTGTGCATGGGGGGCAAGAAATGACGTCGTCGGCGTGCGAAAGGAGGGCGTTTGCTCATAAAATCAACCGGTGAGGCTGAAACTAGTTGTTGTTGTACCCGCCAGCCTGAGCCGTGACCCGCCGGACGCATAGCAACCATGCTAGGGGTGTCCCATAGTATTAGCAGTGTAGTTCAGCCAGGCTAAGACTAAAGTCACTTTAATGCAAACTGAAGCCAAACTAAAGGGGAGCGTGTGGAGCCGTGCTGAGACTTTTCTGACTTAAATAACCTGTTTGACAAGCACTGTTGTTAAATGGCAGCTGCTGGTGTCATTAAGGAGTATCACAGTGTGGGAAAACATTGATGCAAATCTACTGTTTCTCATCAACTCATCATAACCCTTGGAGGGGGGGGGGGTAAATAAAAGTGTATGTAAATCTCATCTCATTCAATTGTGCAGATGATTTTAAACTCTCACATTGTGTACTTTAATTTATTGTTTTGCTTCCACAAGTTTTTTTTAACATATTCTTACTTACAACTAGGTATTTCCTACCCCCCAAGCAAGGCGAGCGGGAGCATTGATCGCTGTAATAATTAAGTTGGAGGTAGCTGCTTTAAACTTTAGTCAAGAGCCTGACTGATGCAGCATTAGTGATCAAAGTTTACCATTGCATTCCTTGGATTCTGTCTCCTGCAGAAGGTCCCAGACCATTGTTTTGTCCCGGATGCAGGAAAAGGGTGGGAAAGCTTGTTCTGGCTGTTGCCTTTGCAGCGCTAAGCTTTCCTTTTTCCTGTTTTACGTTCATTTAAGCTTTAAGCACTAAGGATATGGTAAAAAATCTTACATTTAATAGTAAAAATAATTGAAAAGCAACAACACATCAGTTTTTCACACGTCAAAAGCAGAGATCCTTGTGCCTTTTTTCTCTTTATATGAGAGAAACAGACAGTTTGCACATCTGAAAGGAGCAGCTGTTTGTTCTCCCTGAGAGGATTGGACTTTCTCATGCTTTGTCTTAAAGCTGGCCATTTGCTGTAAGTTCTTAACAGCCAGAATCTGATATCTGGCTCCCTGCCCGCTCCTGGGATCCTACTCGTTGTCGCCCCGTGAGGTTTTTTAGCCCATTTGTGCAACAGCTGCTGTCCTACGTTGGAGGAGGACTTAGTTAATAGATCGCTTCTCTGAAACTTTTATGCATAACTATAGAGGAACAAATCAATTTTTTTTACTTCTCTAAAAAAAAACAAAAAAACTTGTATCAAGCAAGTAATATAAGACGTTCTTCCTTTTACAGAAAGATTTGAAGCATGCATATGTTGGCAAAAACATATGCAACAGTATGAATTTTTATGTTGCTGCACAATTTTTCTAATAAAGCTTAATTTTTTTGGCTTGAAATAGAGATTTTGTATATTTGAAGAGAAGTTTGCTCACGATTTTCCCTGTTTTACTATGTCGAGAATATAACCAACTGATAATAGCTGGTTTATTAGCGATGGCAGAAAAAAAAGAACAACTTCGGACAAGCTGCTGGGAGGGAACCTTAAAAATAGGGATGGGTGGCACTCCCCTTTTCTGCGTGTTTTCTTTGTATTGCCAGATTTGCCTGTCACACATCCACCTTCGCAACAATGGATGATTGTGCGCACAGTGGCCTGTCTATTCGTTTATCCAGCATTTTTTTTTTACTGGCATTTAGTTAAACGTGAACAACCCTTATCTGTAGAAATTGTGCGGCAGACAAGTTTACCGATTTTCAAACCATTACCTTTTTAGACCTCAGTATACCTTCCTAACGTTAACTGGCTCATACCATCTCTAGATATCCTATTCTTCTATTTTATTATTATTATTGTGTTGTTTTTTTTAGGACAATTGCAGCTGAGGTCAGAAAACAAGTGACCAGAGACTATGGCTCACCTCAGCTGTCCAAGAAACGAGGAGGAGCTCATCATCCTGTAAGTCCCCATGTAATTAACAAGATGGTTTACCAGGATGTTTTCGACAGGATGTCATTTTAACCGAGGTCATTGTCAGAACCTACAATGAACTTTTTTAAGATACTGTTCATATTTAGACGAGATGGAAGTTTTTTTTTTTCTTTGTGGAAACCATTGTTAGAATGTCAAGAAGGCTTCTTTGGATTTTTTTTGGGCTGCGCTTAACAAAACAGGTTAGACACAAACATTATCTACACAATTAACTGCTGGGGAATATAACAGAGGCAGCAGGCTTCACCAAAGCTCCACAAAACCACATGCAGACGCATTGTTAACTAATGAAAAATGGCTTCAGATTCTAGTCTAAAGTATCTATAACCACTTATTTCCTGGAAAATGTTTCAGACAACAAGGGTAACTTTCTAAAGTGCATTACCTTCATACTCCTCAAAAAAAAAAATATTGCAAATTATTTATCCTATTATATATTTATTCTGTTTTTAATTTAAAATCAAAATGTATATGTTATAAATATCATATGAAAGTAGTCGATACAAATACTATTCTTCAATCTTTTTTTTTTTTGTTAAGCCATGTTGGTTGGATTTTTTTTCTCTAATAAATACATTTTAAGTAATTGCTTTATTTATGTAGATAATCTTTGCTTTATATTAAAATTTGTTTGATAAACTGAAAAATATTTATAAAAATTGCCGCTTTGATTCAGCTAATGAACAATAACTTTAAAATGTGTCTTGATGTCTATGTCTTACTAAGATGTGAACATCAGGACGTGTTAGTGATGGTTAAATTAACCGGCTGATGCTCTCTGGCAGTTGCCCCTGACGGAGGTGGTTGAACCCGTGGACTTTGAAGAATATGTGAGCAGTCACGCTCCTGGGGTTGAGGCCGGTCCCCTCAGACAGCTGATGGAGTTTCCCCAGGATGACCTGGAGCTCCTCCAGCTGGACAAAGACTGCACTACACTGGAGCCGCCTCTGCCCGAGGAAGAGGAGGAGTAAGTTATCTGGCTGCTGCCACGGCTCGTGGTTATCTACTAAATCCTCCATATGATCTACACATTACTGCACAAGCAGCATTTGATTCACTTTAATGGAAGGCAGACATTACTAGAGAGAAGAACAAAGCCTTTCTCTTTGACTTTATGTGAGCATAAATAATAAAAGCATGCGTTGCTCAATTATTAAATTGTTTTTCTATGTAGCTCTCTAGACCCCAGGGTGAGAGACGCCATAGCAGTCTACACAGATGACTGGCTTGTCATTCAAAGAAAGTAAGCGTTAGTTTCATTTACTGCCATCTTGGTTGCGCTGTTACCACCTAAACGTTCCTTTTTCCTCCGCCAGATTTCAACACTACAGCACCTCTAACACCCCTCAAAACTCCGAGCGGCAGAGAGAGAGGCAGCGAGGGCTGATCAAACAGACCTTTGAGCTGGACGAGGCCGCTGCACATGATCGCCAGGACGACCAGGTAGCTGGTGGTGTTGTTAAAAGTGTTTGCTATTTTAAACACTCTGTTGACATTTCGTTCGATCCGGGGTCATAAGCGAGGTTAAGTGTTGCTTGTAGTGGAAGTTTAAATAGTAGCAATCTTTCCCTCTTAGGTTTCCATCCTTTCTTGCCTGGATTCAGAGATAAACATCATAGTCTGCCATTAGAAATTACTAAAGGCAATATAGCCTGTTTACATCTCAGCCGCCATAATGGATAAGCGGCTCTCTCTGTCCACTTATTAATTACTAATGCTTCTTAACATTTTTAATATTTGGGAAACTGATCTCCTTCCTGTGTGTTCTTCAGGATGACTCAAAGCGGCGGTCAGTTAGCCTCGACGAGACCCCCCGAGGCAGCTGGGCCTCCAGCATCTTTGACCTCAAGAACTCTTCCCCGGATGCGTTGCTCCCCTCCGTGCTGGAGCAGACGGCCGTAGAGGACATGGATCGTACCAACACGGAGGCACGCTCCAAGGAGCGCCAGAGTGACCTGCTTGGCTTGTACCCTCCACCTGACGAGGTCTGTCTAAACATAGCTGGAAAAGGTTCAATCAAAAGCTATGTATTAATAAAAAGGTCCAGATGATGTATAATGCTTTGACCAGTACGAGGTTTTCTAGCATTTTGGGATACGTCCAATTCAGTTCGTTTTTGAATTTAGCATGTAAGAAAAAAACATGTATTGCAGAATGTGTCCAGAATTATTAGGCAAGTAATTATTTAGATAATCCATAGAAGCCAACACTGATTATTAAACATCTTAATCCTGGACAATGCTCTATTGCATTTCTCCCAAGCCTACCTCAACTCAGCTAATATATTTAATGTGCTTGTGATTTTATTAAAAACAACAGTGGCTAAATTGGTAGGAGATTTTTGAGACCACAATGTAAATCTCTATGATACATTCAGAGTTTGTCTCTTCCTCATTTATTATTTGTTTTTTCCTTCCTCTCTCTATGGAAGCAAATTGTTACCATAATTCAAATGAAAAAGCATTTTCAGAAATGCTTTTTCATTTTAAGAATGTGGCTGTTTATTTGACTCATAAATGAAATTTGTAATTAATAATCCTGTTTGCAGTTAAATTTTCTTCTTTAAGATTGCTCATTCTTTCACTTAATTAAATCTCAAAAGTCTTTTTCATTTAAAATTTAATTAAGTGCAAGAATTAGCAATCTTAAAGAAGGAAATTAGAATTCAAACAGGATTATTGATTACTAATTTCATTTATGAGTCAAATAAACAGACACATTCTTAAAATGAAAAAGCATTTCTGAAAATGCTTTTTCATTTGAATTATGGTAATGATTTGCTTCCATACCTCTCTCTCGTTATGTGTTTCTTTATTTGTGCATAAACATCACTGTCTACCACGACATTACCAGTACCCTCTGTTTAAATGTTATCTTGGTGTCGTTTTCTTTTTCTTTTGTTTGGTTTTCTTTGTGGCAGGACGAAGCTGTGGAGAGATGTTCCGTACCCGAGGTTCCCAAAGAACACTGTGGCCAGAGGATTATGGTCAAGTGTTTGTCACTGAAGTGAGAAAAATGAGCAACATAACACCTAACGTTTATGAAATCATTCTTTTTATTATTGTTCAAATCCTATTTTTATGTGACAGTGAGTGTGTATTATAAATGTTATTTTCTTTTTTTTCAGATTTGAGATTGAAATTGAGCCAATATTTGGATCACTTGCGCTTTATGATGTTAAGGAAAAGAAAAAGGTAAATGTTTTATTTTTGCGAGTGTTTCCACAGTCAATAAAAGCTGCGTAAGGCCACTAGAGCTCATGTTCAACTAATTAAATTTCACTTCTGCCTAGAAGGTCTTGAGTGTGTTTTATTTCGTTAAGATCACTTGGACGCAATTCAATTAAATTCCTCTGGCTCACATTCCCGTTAACATCTTTCTATGCCTCCATCCTTCCCTGTTTCCTATTTATCTTTTCTCCAACAGATCTCAGAGAATTTTTACTTTGACCTGAACACGGATCAGATGAAAGGACTGCTGAAACCCCATACGCCTCACGTAGTTATATCTACGTTGGCTCGTACCGCCATTTTCTCCATCACATACCCTTCTCCTGACATCTTCTTGGTCATTAAGGTATGGGTAATCCAATGAAAGCATGTGGTTTTTCACATATTTGCACATATGTTTTAATAATACAAAGAGATTTCCAATAATTTAATCGTTTATTTAATTGTTTATTTATTTAATACAAAAAACACTGGTAAGAGATACATTTATTTCTATTTACAGAGGCAAAAATCACACTGAGATGGTGTTTTGCTCTCCATTCAAGTCAGATTGAAGCCTCCGATCATTTTGAAAACCTTGAAAGGAAAATAGTGGTAGCTTAAGGGCCTTGCAAAGGATTATGAGAGGTTTTATAAAAAAAAAAGTAAAACAGACATTCTTGTCTGTTACAAAGGGAGGACATTCAAATAAACTGGCAACATTGCAAGCTCGGTACATAAGTCGCAAACAGACACACAAGCAGGTGATGAAATTATATGTCTGTATGATCAGAAAGCGACCCGCTCAAGTTTATATTTCACAATGGTTGAGACTGAAAGAAACTTTCTCCTAAAGAAAACCGTGTAGGTCAGACTAAAAGTTCCAAAGAGATTATTTAGCAGAGCTTGTGGAGTATTGTTTAGACAGATGAGTCTAAAATTGAATTATTTGGACAACAGTAGTAGAGATCATCTTTTGTGTTTAGCCAAATATGCATATATAACTGAAAGAAAAACTCACATCAGCTGTGTTGCTTTATAGAAGTATCATGCTTTAAAAAAAACAGGAGCCATACTGTTGCCGAAATGAATCCTGGAACATGAAAATGACTCTGAATATACGGGGAAATTAATCAAGTTCTGGCTGAAAGTAAAAAAATGGAAAAGAATGATCAACTTGCAAGCAAACATCAAGAAAAATCATGGGGCAAACTTTCCTCAGACCGACAGACTGATAGATGGCAACAAGAATTCCCTCACATTAGTAGTTAGATAGTAGGGTGGGCTAATCTTATCTTTATATAAACTTTTGATTTTTGTTTATATCATATGTCTGATTAGCAAAACAAAGTGTTGTTGATATTTACCTGCAGTAACTCACTGACTAAATAAGACGTTAAGATTTGTAAATGTCGCTAATAAATTTGATTAAAAAAAACAAAAAAAAAACTTTTTTTAATTCACAATTCTACATTTTATATTTGTTTCAGCTGGAAAAAGTTCTCCAGCAGGGAGATATTGGCGAATGCTGTGAGCCCTACATGGTCATGAAGGAGTCTGATTCCTCAAAGGTAATGGAGCCAAAGGGTGTTGCTGTTGCAATACTCCACGCTTGCAGCCATCGTACATGCACGTTGGACATTTTGAAAGTTTAGCCTCAAACATTACTCAATTCCGTCTGGGCGATTTGCCGCATCCACTGTGCTCTTTAGTTTGCTAGCTTTTATGTCCGTTACAGAAAGGTCTTCGTAGTTCACCGTCCTTTGAGTATATTTTGACCTCTCTGTGTTTCCACGCAGCACAAGGAAAAGCTGGAGAAGCTGCGTCTCCAGGCGGAGCAGGCGTGCTCTCGTCTCGGACGTTTCCGCATGCCTTTTGCATGGACGGCCATTCACCTCCTCAACATTGTCAGCATTGTTGGGGGTCTTGATCGGTCTGACCCAGACTCTGACTCTGGTACTGCGTTACTCCACTATCCCCAATTTTACGAATCTCTTCTTCCTATATGTCCACAACTTTTACCTTTTTTCACTTAATTTCTCCTTTCACTAGAACGTAAGAGCCACGGGACGTGGAACGAGAGAAAGAAGAAGGGGTTTGAGAGGATCAGTGTTGGGGAGGAGGGGTGTAACTTTGCCACTTTCCGCCCGGCAACGCTTACAGTCACCAACTTCTTTAAACAGGTCAGACTTCATGCAAATGTATTATCTGGGGCTTGTAAAAAAAAACACATACAAGTATAATTTTAATGACCGTACACTTAAGCCTGATTATACCAGTTTTCACCATCTCACAACTCAATCGATTTTCGATTCAAAACAATTCGATTTGTGATTTCAGCTCTTTAGGTGGGAGGAGCTTATTAAAACAAAAAACAAAAACTCAATCTTTGCAAAACGTCCTCAAATGAAATGATATATTGCCTCCGGATAACAGACTTTAACTGTAATCCTTTTTAATCGTATATTTGCTTGAGCTGGACAGATGGAGCAGGCTGAACTTTTGTCATGTCTTCATACATGATGTATCAATTTTCTACCTTACCATTTGTTTTATTATTTAAGATCGATTTTTGGGAAAGAAATAGTTCAGTTAAAACAAATTAAACACATTTTAAGGAGTTATTTTAGTCATGAGCAGCAACTTGGTTGTAAAGTTTTTATTCTGCCTAAAAAGGTTTAGAGCTAAGTTAGAGTTGTTATTGGCTGAATTAGTTATTTTGGATGATTACCTTTTGTAGAATTGGGAAAATGAATTACTATCATCCAACTTATCAAACTTTTCATGTAATTTCCAGCTTTACTGAGAGATGTGAAGACATTTGATACATAGAATACTAATGTTTTTGATAAACATGTGAAAGTGACTATCTTGTACCTCTAGAATTTATAGTAAAACTGTCTAATCTGTTGCACACCCCCACTCATCCAATATTTATGGAAATCTATGTTCGTCTTTCTCTAGTTTAGCCTATTAAAGTAGTGAAATCATAAAAAAATAAAAAATCCTATACATTTTCCATTTTTTTGTGTGATAATTGGGAAAGATGATAAGAACATGCATTGATTTGTTTGATTAAATATTGCAAGATCATTTGTTTGATTTATTGTGAAATTTGCCTCTGATAACTCCCGTTTCTGTTTACTCAGCTTTGCACACTGTATTTTGAACTATGATAATTCATGAGTTAATATTTTACTTTGAACTTGAAAAAATGCTTAATGTAAAAAATAAAAAATCTCTGCTTTGAGATTTTTAACTGCAGTCGTTTATAACGATGCACTTACAGATAAAAACAAAACCAAAAAACATCTGGAGGAAGAAACCAATTTTCTTACTGGAGTGAAATGAAGTAACTCCTCTATCTCATCCTGCATCTTTTATAAAGTGCTGTTTTTTCTCATAAGAAAAGGGTTTGAATCGTACCTGATATTTACCAGTTTGCCTTGCTCACTCTCTTTCTTGCTATGTCTGTCAGTTATTTCCAATTCTAACGCTTAATATGCTGCCCAAGCAATAAAAAAGTAATCAAAATAAAGATGCATCTTAAAATACCTTGATTGGATTTTTGATAGTATATTTTTTTTTTTGTTGTTTTCTACATTTAAACCATAATCAGCCTCTGTTTGGTCCCTGTGTTTTTTTTCTATGCACACCCAGGAGGGGGATAGACTGAGTGATGAGGATCTCTACAAGTTTTTGGCAGATATGCGTCGGCCGTCCTCTGTCCTACGACGGCTGAGGCCGGTCACAGGTGACTCAGATTTACTCCGATGTGCAGATTCGTAATTGGATGTTTATAGCAAATTTTTTTTTTCCGTATTAATTCTGTCTTGTTGAGTCTCTATCCTTTATCTCTTGTGTCCCTCAGCTCAGTTGAAAATCGACATATGTCCCGCACCAGACTCGCCGCAGTACTGTCTCTCACCAGAACTTCTTCACGTGAAACCTTATCCGGACCTGCGTGGGCGGCCAATAAAAGAGGTGCTGGAGTTCCCTGCTCGTAACGTGTACACACCGCACACCACGTACAGGTGAGCGTTCAACTTTTAAAGGCACGAGGGTAAACAGCGACTTGACCTGTTTCTTATGAGCAAACACCAGATCGGCCACCCGTTGGGTGCATGCTCTATTCCTTTGTGATTATTGATTTATCTTTAATATTTTAACTTTTTCTAAGACTTTAGCTAAGAGATTAGAAAGTATCACCATATATTAAAAATTCACATCAGATCTGATAAAGCGATGTTTTGAAAAAAATTACAATAAAGTAAGCAAGAATGAATTTTAAAACATGTATAGCATTTATTTAACAATAACAAAGAATTCAGTATAATTTAACTTAATTTCTATTAAAAAATGTCAATAATATACATATATTGGAGTAATGGAGTGTCGTGACAACGAGGAGTCGAGAACTTTTCCAGGCAACTGGTGGATCTTGAGTCAGCTATGATGTAGTTTCACTCTGGAAGAAATACAGAAAAGAAGCAAAGTTTTTTAATTCAAATTGATAATTTCAGACCTCCATTGAAGGTTAAGTACATTAAATGTGTTGAACCAGGAAGTTACCATTTTCTGCAGTTTGGAAAGCTGCTCATCCTGAGTCTCAATATTTTTTTTCTGGAGCCAGTTCCACGTCTGTAAACCTTTCAGGAGCTGAAAATTCTCCTCAGCTTTTTTCTAAAAGTAATAAAAAAAATTTTTTAAATTAGAAGAAACTAAAGGAATACGATTTACCAGCTTCGTTGGGCAGTAAATGAGTTGTCGGATTTACCTGCAGCTCCATAAGGCTGTAGGGTGCAGCATTGCTGATGTACATCTCCAACTCTTCCACTTTTGCCTTCAGTTTCTCTTCTTCCTTCTCTATGTTGTTTAGCCAGTCTTTTGTGATGTGGGCCTGAGTCTGTTGCTTCGCCATTTGTTCCTGTCAAAAAAACAAACAAGAAAACATGTAATTTCTTATTAGCAGGATCTATATAAATTGTTAGTACTTTACCAAAATTCTAACACGTATTTTAAATGCCTTCTTTAATAAAAACAAGAATATGATTTGATTCTGTTTCAGAAGGAGTAAAACTATTATAGTTTGATGCAAATTTATTAGGAAAGTAGCATTGTGTGAATAATATTTTGTTCTCTGAATTCCCTAAATGGATGCTTTACTTTGTTGCTGCACTCAGATTTAACCATCTTAATCTTATCTTCTCAGCTTTTGTATGTTATATCCACATGATCTTTGCTGTAAGTAAAAGACTATTCAGCATCACACATGGAATGCAGTGTTTACACTTTTACCTGTAGCAGCTGAACGGCTTCTTTTATCTGTTGCTCCATTTCTGCAGCCTGTTCGGTCTGCTTCCCTAGCCTTAGGAGAGTTTCTTTGTGACTCTTCAAAGTCTCACTGATTCTGCTTATCTTTGCCTCAGTAGTTCCAAAAACATAGTTAAGCGATTCGCTCAACTGCAAGACTCCAAACATGAGGACGTTGACTTCCTCATGAGGCGCAGCCTTGTCTTGAGTCCTGCTGGTCTTCCTGATGGGGCCCGCATGGACCCCTCCGAAACCTCCGGCTAAACACAGCAGACACAGGCTCAAGATCATTTTCATTAGGGCCTTTTCTTTTCTCTCTTTCAGAATTTAAACCCCTTCCTCAAAATATTTGCATGTAGTTTCATCGCCTACGAAAGGATGAACTGTTTGGGCCTGCTGCTGGGTCTTTTATAGGGGCTGCATATGTAATACCAAGGTGAAACATTAGCTCGGTTGTGGTTCGATCCCAGGTTTAGTGTGTGACCTTGGTCTCAGTGACCTGCTCTTCAGGTTTAACCATGCAGAGTCTAATTTTGTCATTTAGGTCGCAAACTATTGCAACACAAAAATATGATGTATATAAGAGATGGCCTTCAACTACAAATGCAAACATCTGTTGGCTTAAAATAAGTACTGTGTTTTTTAGTATTTCTGTCTTTCCCAAATGGGTTTTAATCTGATTTTACGAAAAATGTGAACTTTAGTTACCTCTGATGTTTAACTTGGACAGAAGTCCTTACATTCCTGAGTGAATACGGTGATGGGTCAGATGTCTGTCACGTATGCACATGAGACTCGATCTGTGACGTGATCTAATCTTTTTTTTCTCTCAGTCACTATAAAATCACAAAGTTTAATACATTTAAATTAGATTTCAGAGCTAGATTCAATGTACAAACACCTGAAAACTGATGCTTTATATTCTATATGCTTAAATTGATGTCACTGGCAATATAACAATAGCAAGGAACCTTATTTCAGGGTATTATCTCTACTAAACTCCGTTCCTGTTGTCTCCTACTTGTTGCTCCCCAATAACTCACCTTATTTTCACTTTTCAGGAACTTGCTCTACATTTACCCGCAAAGTCTGAACTTTAACAGTCGTCAGGGCTCGGTGAGAAACATTGCTGTGAAAGTTCAGTTCATGGCAGGAGAAGATCCCAGTCAAGCTTTACCGGTGAGTCCTGATCAAAGGTTTAAAAAAAATAGATTACATGTACTGATTAATCAATAATATGAGTTTGTTTTATGTTTGCTTACCTATTGTAAGTGCAGCAGATCAGATATCTTCTATTACGAACCTGTTAGTGGTTGAAAATGACCTACACCCTTTGCCCTTTTGACCAGGTCATCTATGGAAAGTCAAGTTGTGCCGAGTTCATGAAAGAGGCCTATACTCCCGTCATCTATCATAACAAGTATGGCTCTTTCAAACTTTTACACTACTGTTGTGTTCGGGTCTTTTGAACACAACATTTTTCTCATGAGGTCCCCCGAGTTCTACGAGGAGATGAAGATAAAGATTCCTGCCAATCTGACTGACAACCATCATCTGCTGTTCACCTTCTACCACATTAGCTGCCAACCCAAGCAGAATACTCCACTAGAGACCCCCGTGGGCTACACCGTGAGTATGCTCTTTGCTCTGTTTTTTTTTTTTTTTATATACTTTCACCCAAAGGTTAACTTGTTTGGCAGCTCTTTTTGTACTCTTGCCGTTTGGGAGAGATCACATGTCTTTTCCGCCCGCAGTGGATCCCTTTGATGCAGCACGGCCGACTGCGCACCGGCTCCTTCAGTCTTCCCGTGTCTGTAGAGAAGCCTCCACCCAGCTACTCGGTGCTCACCCCTGACGTGAGTGTAATACACGAAGCTGTGTGAATATCAGTTCGTCTGCCAACAGCTTTTGCTTTGTGATGTCACCGAGTTGAATCAAACGAGTCGAATTTCACTGTGTGGCAGGTTCAGCTCCCAGGCATGAAGTGGGTGGATAATCACAAAGGAGTGTTCAATGTCGAGGTGACAGCAACCTCTTCTGTTCACACTCAGGTAGATGAAAAGCCTTACTAAACTACGGATCATTCTTACTGCTTTACTTTGTTCTCAAACTGATCAAATCTTCAGTGTTATCAATTAAATATTAATAATTACAGTTATTAACGCAACTACTTTGCTTCAAGTAAATTCACAAACGTTTTCTTTAAATGATACCAACATTGTTCCCGATCATGTTACTCTCTAAGAACTGCAGTTTGCAGTTTGACTGTATTCCTACACAGTCTGGACAACCTACATATATTCACGGTCTGAATAATTATTTCTAGACTTTCCAATCAATCCATCTATCTATACTTGCATCCATACATCCATCAGGTTCCACTTTGAAGATTAAGACCAAAATAGATATATTTATAATAAACTTTTACATTTGTGATTGGGGCTGAGATCTCCTTTGATTATTTTTTCTCATCCTAAAGTAAATCCAAAAGTGACAACGTGCTGCCTGAAAATCTCACTGGTTGTCCGTTGTTTTTCTAGCAAACATAGATCCGTGCTTTGATTGTTTATACATACAGGATTCACACCTGGACAAGTTCTTTACTCTGGTCTACGTCCTCGAAGAGTACTCCTTCCCATTCCGGCTTAAGGATGTGATTATAACTGAAGCAAACATGGAAGGGGAGCTGAAAGCTAGCATAACTGCACTGAAAGGGGCTCTGCTGGACACCTGTGTCCGTTTTTTGCATCAGGTGCTCAACAAGCTCATTCAGCTGATTGTGTACCCGCCAGTCATTGCGGGCCAAATTGGTGAGTGCCTTCTTTTGTTTTTGGTTCTAGTCCAGGAGAACTGATGTGTTATTCGCTAAATAGGATTCATCTTTAGATGTACTTTTCTTCAACTGCCAATGTTCCTTGGACTTAACGTTCCCTCTAAGCTGCGCGCTTGCGCAATCGCGCACTGCTCGCACATTCTCAGCATACAATAAAATCTATGAAGCACATTAAATAAAATCCAACGTAAACTATACATTGAGCTCAGACATCAGTTTTAACTATGGACCAATGACATATAAGGATCTAACTCGGTGAGTTACAGGTGTCCAGCTAGTGATGGGTAGTAGATGAGGCGTCATGAAGCGTTTCGACACAGCATAACTGTGTCGACACTGTGTCACTGAATACTGACACCTGCTGGACATTAAAAATCCCTACAGGCAACGTAGATAGACCGATTTGATAAACCAGTGTAAACAATAACATTTAAGTCGTTACATGTTATTGTATATTATATATTGTGTTATTTAATATCTTAAGTTAAATTGAAAATATGGGATTTTCTAAGATACAGTCAATAAATAATGTGAACATGAACCATAAAGTGAAAATTTAAGTGAATATGTTTGAAATGAGGATGCTTGTGGACTGGGGGTTTTCTTTATAAATAAGTTTTTCCAACGTTTTGAAATTTAGACTGTTACGCTTTTTCGAGTAAGAGTCAATTTCAGCTTAATTTGGATTCAGATAGATCAAGTAGAAGCTGAAAAGAACCTGATGAAAGAACGAAAACAATTCCCTTATTTTCCGATGTAAGATCAAAATGGTCCCTCACTGCGGAAATCTTTCGTTTGCCTTGAGGCTCCGTAGTTGACCCTGTACCAAAAAAGATCAGGAATTATTTTCGCAAATGCATCCCGTTGACAGATGTGCTTCCTTATAAACACAGTTTGGTGCCTCGTTGATGCTGTGTCGGTCACGTGACTTGGTGAAATCAATACGCGCACCGACACGGGTTTTGGTCTATGGGCTTGATACATGCGCCGACGCATCGGTGTTGCCGGACCCATCACTGTGTCCAGCCAATGATACGATACGGTTCACTTACGCTACGCAGCCAGTCATCGCATGTCATCGCGTGTGTACGTGCCTAGTCCATATGCGCTGTGTCACCGTGCAGATTTGCTAGGTTGGAAAAGTGCGGCGGAGTTAAGAGACGCATAAGCTAACACCCTATCATGGCTAAGCGAACGGGGGACATCCACTCATCGAGCCAAAGTAAAAAAGAAATGCTCTTCTTTTAAGATGGAATGGTTGTTGGAGCTTGTGCAAATAGAAGAAGAAGTGGTGTAACTGGGTGAGATTTTTTCATTTTCGAGGAAGAAAGGTTTACTCTGCAAGTGGGGCAAATCACTTACATTAACAGCACTCTAATGGAAGTTGCTGCTGTAATCTGATTCTTTTAATAAGCCATGTAACTTTGTATGATCCCAGATTTTTAACAGGTACAGTACTGGGGTGTGGCCATAGTGCGCACACCTGATGTTGCTCTCAGTGGTTGTCACTGTACTCAGAGAGCTTGTGTGTATTCCCAGACACATGAAAAATTAGAGGGAACATTGCTTGGACTGTTTTTTATTTTTAACATCCAGCTACTATACTCTCCAGGATAGCATATTATGATCTGTGCTTAAAAAAATAAAAAGACCGAGGATACAGTCGGGCCTTGAAACAAGATTCATTTATCTGTTGAGAAATAAACACTAAATAAATGCTCTCTATTTAAAATCCTCATTTATGTGGCAAATTAAACCATAACACAATCTTAAAGCCTATCAAATCCATAGATAATTCCACCTGATCTAAGAATTGTTACAGAAATTAACCGGAGCAAACAATAAATGTGTTATTTATCAAGACAGGATTAATTAACTCAGGTCTAATTATTAATCAAATGTAATGAGTGAAGTAATGAAATTAAGGTAAAGTAAACATGGATAATTCTACATTATACCTTTTTCTAAATTCTTGAAATTTAAGATTAATAATTACTAATGAAAGCCTAAAATGCATCAAGAGACCATTGATCTATTGTGAAGGAAAATTGCAAAGAATATTGACCAAAGGTATAACTTTACATGGCAGACATTGCAGCAGAGAAACATTATTAAGCTAAATCTGAAATCTGTTTCATACTTTTAACTCTTCTTGCTTTATACTAAAGAGAGACCTAAACTTTTTTTTGTTACTGTAGCCAAAATAAGGTCTAATGTCCACTAATAAAGTTTCAAAAATGTATTTATTCAGTGAAAGAACAGTTTACCAAATTAACCAATATTTAAAGTTAACTAGGGATCATTAAGATAATTTCTATGAATAACTTTGAGATATACCGGCCAAAAATTCTGACTAATGACATTTGACCTCAACTCCCTTGTTCTAGAGATTTCACAACTCCTCATTCCTCATGTTAGAGGTTGTTTAGACTAGCATGGACATTTCAAAGAGATCTGGAGAAAAAGCAGCTTTTGTTGGTAAAATAAAAAAAGGTTACATCAGATGTGTTGATGTGCAGCTTCGTCCTAAAATATTGTTTAGAGTTGGGAGACACTTGTCTTTAATATATATTATCAATTGAGTTTAGGAAATTGAAGCAAATCGAAGTATAGTACAGTTTTCTAAGTTTTAAGTTATTTTTAAACATTGCAGTGATTGAGCTATGAGTTTAGGAGCAGTTTATGAATACATGATTCATGTTTTCGGGTTATTTGTCTAAACATAATAAATTCTAAACATTATTCTTTTAGATTAAAAAGCCTTATTAATAGCCCTGGACATTTTTACTGTCAGAAAGTTTGAAGCAAAATGTAAAGAACGAGTTGACTTTTTACTCCCTTCCGTTTGCGGTTTAAAGTTGTGGTTTATTTTTCTCCTTATCTTCCTAAATGGCCATTAGTGAACCTCGGCCGGGCTGCCTTTGAAGCTATGGCGCTGTTGGTTAATCAGATCCACAAAAACCTGGAGGGAAACCAAGACCAGCATGGGCGCAACAACCTGCTGGCGTCTTACGTTCATTATGTCTTCCGACTTCCCACCGCTGAACCTGTGATGCCCCCAGCAGGTGAACCCCCATGCAGAACTGTGCAGCCCTTTTGTTGGACATAACAAAAACAATTTCAACTATATGCATGTTTATTTGTACTTCTAAAAAACAGGCACCCACCCCTATGAGATGCCTGTGCAGTACGCTACCTTATCCAGGGCGACGGGCCGCCCTAGCAGCCGCCATCTGTCACGTTCAAAGAGCATTAGCAATTCCAATCCCGACCTGGCTAGCACCCCGATTTCCCCGGACGAGGAAGTCCAAAGCATTATTGGAAACAAGGTGCGTTTCACTTTTATCCGTATTGTATCACAGTCTGTATCTGATGTTTTGACTACACCCACTGTCCCATTTTTTTCTATTTTATCATATAATTTAATTACAGTTGCCTTGACTCTTCCTTCAGCAGATTCATTACATTCAAGTCAACAGAAAACTGTTCCAGCAGTTTAATCACTGCTTATTCTTTATGATTGTGCCTTGTCTTCTGTTGCTATTTACCTCCCCAGTTGTTTGATCCCTCCCGACTTGGTATTCCTCTCACAACCCCTTCATGACTTTTGACCTGAAATAAACTCCTGTGTGATAATTAGCCTCCCTCTGCTCACTGTGTCCTTGCCTCTTGCCACACTGTGTCTGTGTGTGTGTGTGTGTGTGTGTGTGTATGTTTGGTGGGGTGCTTATGGCAGGGCATTGACCGCTCGCACTCCTGGGTAAACTCTGCTTATGCCCCCGGGGGCTCCAGATCTGTGCTACGCCGGAACCCCAACTCCAGCTGCGAGCTCAAGCAGGTGCCAAATCCTTCCTTCCTTCTCCTCCTACATCATCACCTTCATCATTTTATCGCCTTTGTCAGAGGTTGCATTTGTGTCTGCATGGATTCATTCTTTTCAAACCTTTTTTTTTTCATTTTTTTTTTCATCAATGAGTACATTTCCTCAATCATTTCAAACACGCTCTCTCCCCGCTGTCCTAACAAGCCGCTTGTGTGTCGCCTAATTGACAGGAGCTCTGTGTGACACTCATTAGATTTCCTTTCAGTCTCACCAGAGTTCCTAGAAAAGCACTCCTTCCACCTGCCCCCATTTTTGTTCAGCCATATTCACTTTCACTGTCCTCATCTGTGTGTTCACCTCACCATCACCTCATGTCAGGCAAGCGACCACCGCAGCAATCGCATGTCTGCCTTTCTGGACAGCGTGGCCTTGTTAACTGTTCCCACAAGACCGATTACAAAGAAGGTAACAAAAAAAAACGTGACATCCACTGTAACAAACTACAACAAAACATTGGAATTCATCACTAATACATACATTCATACGTATTCTGTTTATTATATTTTCTCCCTTAAATTTTTTTTATATCTGTTTCAAAGTTGTTTACATCTGTATCTGTTAACTTTTTGCCATTTACAAAATATTCATCTCTTTATTTGTCTATGTTAAATGCTAAAAGCTTCTGTGTTGGTTCGTGTGTAGTTGCTCCACGAGGAGCTGGCGCTACAGTGGGTGGTCAGCACAAGCACAGTGAGGGAAGCGGCACTGCAGCAGGCTTGGTTTTTCTTCCAGTTGATGGTCGGTGTTTGAGAACTTTTTAGTGATTTCTACATCACCAGATTAATCCTTAACATCTGAAAAAAATGGTTTTCATACAGCTTTCAAATCAGAGATTACATTTTTAGGAAGTTTTTTTGATCTGCAGACAAAGAGCATGGCTCATCACCTATTTCTGACCTCTAAACTGGATGCTCCCCGGCGTCAGCGCTTCCCAGACCGCTTCGTTGATGACATTGCGGCACTGGTTTGTGCCGTCAGTGCTGACGTTGCCAGCAGACACCACAAGGTAACACGTGTGCGATAAAGCGATGTTGATCTGTGCTTTTGTTAATGCTGTGTTTAACGAATAAAAAAAAAAATTCTACTCAAATGACAAGGTGTTTTGTCTCTTATATCTGTTCCTCAGATATAGGAATGTAGTGTTATGGCCTTCATCACGTTAAAACTCAAATGGTCACTTCTTGAGTAGCCAGGAAATTTGGGTTAAAATAAAACTAAGTGTTGGGGGAAAAAAGAAGCGGGAATAGTTAAAAACTTAAAATGATTGAGAAGTAATCTTTAGCGAAGTTCCTTCATTGTGTTAAATCACTCCTGAGCCAGAAATAACACTAAGGAGAAAAATCTGAAGGACTGCTTCGTACATGGCATTACTATTATTTTCAAAGGGATGTAAATTTAGCATTTAATTTTTTTAAACCAAAATCCCAGAGTTTACATGGAGAGTTGCTTGACTTCCCATGTGACGTTTCCCCAGTCTGCCAAGATTTGGTGAGCAATGTCATCTGCTGCTGCTGCTGCACCGAGGTTTTAGCTATGCACCGTATTCATCCAATTACACATGTTATTTATCACTTTGTTATCAATCTGACTAAAGATGTTCATTTTTGAGTTTAATTTGTGAAAAAAAGGTTTTTTTGATGAAACTATATTAAAATGATCCTGTGTGTTCTCTTCTTGCTATTGATCTTCCCTTTCCCTGCTTTAATCATCCTCCAACCCTCTCAGGATGTGGAGCTGGTGGAGAGGCTAAACAACAGTCTGGCCTTCTTCCTTAACGATCTGCTGTCTCTGATGGACCGCGGCTTTGTGTTCAACCTCATTCGCTCCTACTACAAGCAGGTGCCCATTGATCTCCTCGTGATTTTCCTGGAGCTCTGTGGTTACAACCTTTTGCATTCAACAAATTGTTGCGTTTAACAGATTGCTAACAAGCTCCACACAGCGCAGAATCCCAGCTCTCTGAATGCTCTAAGAATGGATTTCATGCGCATCGTCTGCAGCCATGAGCACTATGTCATCCTCAACTTGCCCTGCTCAACCCTGAGTCCTCCAGCATCGCCCTCCCCTTCTACCTCATCCACCACTTCTCAGGTAAATTTAAGATCTTCTTCAAGCCATTATTATGAATATCTATTTTAACCGTTAATGTTGTGTACAGTCATTATATTATCATTTCAATTACTGTTTTACTTTTACAGGGTTCAGCATTTTCAAGCATGGTGCAAGACCAGGGCGTGGCCACCATGTTTGAGTTGTCGGTGCCTTTTCGCCAGCAGCACTTCCTGTCTGGATTGCTGCTCACTGAACTCTCTCTCGCACTTGATCCTGATGGTGAAGGGTAGGTTCTTAATAACCTTCTTAATTGCAGTCCTCTGCAGACATATTCAAACTACTTTTTTTTGGTGTCTTATCTTTTGTTAATTATAAAGAGCTTTAAGGTTGCATTAGTTTTTTAGACCCCTTAATATTTGGATATTTTAGAAAACATGCTGTAATTACCCGAGAATCCAAATTGTACTTTGACTAGACCAATCTGAAACCATGAAAATAGCTTGATTCAAATAGCATTTGTAGCTTTGGCTGAACTTCTACCTCTATCTCAAATAATTAGAAGTGTTCTGTGAATATTTTTTTTTATCCACCTAATAATTACAACCAGCTTCCATCACCCTGCTAAAGAAAAGTAGAGCTAAATGAGCTGTGAGCCACTGCAGCTCCTCCAGAGTTACCAAAGCCTCTGATCAATGTTCTTCTTCCCTGGCTTGTCAGTTTAAGTGGATTGATGGTATATTTTAGTAGTTGTGTCATTCTTTTATTTCACACTCTTATCACATAAAGCTTTATGGTCCTAATGTGACCAAATGTAAAAACTTTTAAGTTGTAAAAATATGTTTGCACTGTATTCCACAGATGGGAATCATCATTAACTTGAAATGCACAGAAAGAATGAGACTTTCAGTGAGTAATAAAAGATAGATGGCTCATGAACACTGTTGTTGCCCGCAGGGTTTTCTTCCTCCATAAAAAAGCCATCAGTGCTGTCCACGCGCTGCTGTGCAGCCATGATGCAGACCCTCGTTACAAGGACCCTCAGGTTAGAGCGCATGTCGCTCAGCTCTACCTGCCGCTGCTGCCCATCGTCATGGAGTCGCTGCATCAGCTGCACGACTTCTGTGGTCGGTGAAATGTTTTGTTCTCCTAAGACATTTAAAAATATATATTTTATTCAAGAAACTCGACAGATCTGAGAATCCTTTTTTTTATTTTAGACTCCTCGCCCACTCGTGCTCGCCATGCCTCTGCCTACTTTGAAGATGCTGACCCAGACAGTGGCAACGTTATCAATCAGTCTGTTGCCATGGCGATTGCTGGCTCCCCTTTGCCACACGCCAAAGTAAACCCATTTGCCCTCCCCTCTGTGGTAGGTGATAGTGGCAAGGGTCAGGCTGGTCTCTTGAGTCACATGTCGGCCACCGCGTGGGAGGAAGCTCCTTCACTTTTTATTTATTTTTTTTCTGTTTTGAGAAAGATCCCATGATTTCTGTTTCTGTCTGCTCTCTACCAGCCTGGGCGCCAGTCCAGCTCTCTGTCCGCCGAATGCAGCCGGACTCTGCTGGTGTGCTTCCTGTGGGTGCTGAAGAACGCGGATGCCTCTCTCCTTGAGCGCTGGGTGTCGGATTTGTCTGTCCAGCAGATTAACCGCTTGCTGGATCTCCTTCATCTCTGTGTGTCTTGTTTTGAGTACAAGGTAAAGACATTCAGAAGGATCACCTACTGGTGTTTGGAACTAGTTCCTTATTATTCCTTTAACGCAAAATCTGAATATCCAATATATTTTAGCTCTGCACAAATTAGCTGGACCTTTACTGTGATACATGCCTACACCTACATTAATTGCTAATTGATAAGCTGGTAATGGAAATTAAGTGTTTATGCATTGTCTTATTAATTACTGAACAAAAGCTGGACATTTAACATCCTGTTTATAGATAAAACTGCACATGGCAAAAATAATGGATAAACATGTGCTCACAGTATGAAAATCATTAATTAATGGTTGCAGTGGTTAGAGGAAAAAGATAACCAGCATCAAGATGATTTTGTTTGTGTGTATTTCACTATCTTCATCGGCATAACCATAATGCTTATTTATGCATATTGCATAAAAAAAATTAAAGCACCGTAAAAAATTATTTGATTCTCTTAACTTTTTTATGATGTTATAATTAATGTTCACTTTACTCTGAAATATATGTTGTTGTATATTTTTTTTACCGTACTAAGAACATTTTCTAAACTAACTTGTGTAGGGAAGGAGAACTCTGGAAAGAATAAATAGCCTGACATTTAAAAAGTCTCAGGACATGAAAGCCCGGCTGGAGGAAGCCATTTTGGGAACTATAGGGGCGCGTCAAGAGATGGTCCGCCGCTGCAGAGGTAAGGAGAACAAGAACATTATAGTTCATAATTTGGTTGCGGCTTTTAAAATATTAACATTTACCCCTTTTTCATTTTCTTTTTTTTACTGCAACAGAAAGGAGTCCTTATGGCAGCCAAGAGAATGTCAGGTGGAAAAAGAACGTTACCCACTGGAGACAGAATGCAGACAGAGTTGACAAGTATGTTAATTGCAGTAATCAAGATTGAGTAAGAGTCTCTGTTTTGATACAGATAATGATTCTTACTAATGTGATGTACTGATAAATTTTGCAGAAGTAAACCTGAGATGGAGCAGGAGTCTGTGGTGGATGGAAACCTGGCTACTGAGGCTTCTCTGATAGTTCTAGACACACTTGAAATTTTAGTAAAGGTAAAACTTACAAAAATGTATGTATTTTTTATTTTGTTGTATTTTGGTTGCCTTCTTTTTTTGCGAATTTTCCTGCTTCAGTGTGTCGTGTCTCTGTCCTTCTTCAGACTGTGGTTGCATCTGAACTGCAGGAGAGTGTTCTCGGTGGAGTCCTGAGGGTGATTCTTCACAGCATGGCAGGCAACCAGAGCGCCCTCTTTCTGCAGCATTGCTTTACTACACAGAGAGCTCTGGTTTTCAAGGTGGGAGTGTTATGTGTAAAATTGTTTGTTTTAAGATAAAGAAAACACATTTTTCATATAATACCTCAGTACAAATAATAAACCGTAATAAATAAACCATAAACCATTTTTGGCAGTTTCCAGAGATGCTCTTTGAAGAGGACACCGAGCTTTGTGCCGACCTCTGCTTGCGTCTCCTTCGTCACTGCAGCAGCAGTGTTGGGTCTGTCAGAAGCCATGCCTCCGCCTCTCTTTACCTCCTCATGAGGCAGAACTTTGAAATTGGCAATGTATGTTTAACACCATTTAAACGTAATCTCTAAAATGCCTTTCAGATTATTCTACTAATAGCTTCTGCTATGTATTTTATATTCTCTGTGACGGTGTATTTCAAAGCTGGCCTCTTCTACTCTGGTTTTGGATCAGAACTTTGCTCGAGTAAAGATGCAGGTCACCATGTCTCTGTCCTCGCTGGTGGGAACATCACAGAATTTCAATGAAGAGCATCTGCGTCGGTCCCTTAAGACAATCCTGACATACGCCGAGGAGGACGTAGAGCTGCGAGAAACGCCTTTCCCAGAACAGGTAGTTTAAGCGTGACACTCTATTGAAGGTTTATTCAAATACAAGGGGCATGATGGATGTGGTGAATGTGGTTTTAAAACTACAGGTTCAGGATCTGGTGTTCAACCTGCACATGATTCTTACCGACACTGTGAAAATGAAAGAGCATCAACAGGATCCTGAAATGCTTATTGATCTGATGTACAGGTGCAGTGACAACCAAGAATAAGTTTACGTTTGTGCAGAAGAAAAAAACAGTTAATAGTATAAAAAAAACTTTCTTTTTTTTTTTTTTTCAGGATTGCCAAAGGCTACCAGAACTCCCCTGACCTGCGCCTCACATGGCTGCAGAACATGGCAGGAAAACACTCTGAAAGAGGGAATAATGCCGAGGCGGCCCACTGCCTCGTCCACAGTGCTGCACTTGTGGCTGAGTATCTCAACATGCTGGAGGATTGCCGGTACCTGCCCATCGGCTGTGTGACCTTTCAAGTAAGTGGAAACAATTCAAATCTGTAATACGCCTTGTAATGAACAGAGCCTTTCATGTGTCTGGAACTTTTTCTGGAACTAAAATGTGTTGAATTGGGATTTAATTTTGATAAGCACACAAAAATAAGTCCTATTTGTGAAGTGGAAGGTGGATGATCATTTTTTTTCAACATTTTCTACAAATAAAAATCAAAAGTGTGAGATGCATGTTTTTTTATCCATGCCTAAGTCTAATCTTTTTTAAACCCCTGATTGGTTTTGAGGTTTGTTTCTATAAGTTTGGTCAACTAGAGACTTAATTTTGTTGCTGATTTTCTTTGCATAAAAAAACAACCTCAATCATATTGAGGAGCATCTGTAAATGTACATTTTTCCAGCATTGCCGTCAGATTCTGAATAGGACGGGACTTTGTTTGGGCCTGGCTAAGTAGATCTAAGAATGTAAATGTATGCTTAGATCTAAGCTTTGCCATTTTAGCTATGACTGTATGATTAGGGGTCACTGTCCTCCTGAAAAGTTTAAGTCTTTTCTGCCCTTTCAAGAAATTTTCTTCCAAGGGACTTCTTAACTTAGCTGGCTTCATTGGATGTTTTTAAGGGGTATTAAAGTAAAGGGAGCTAAATATATTTTAGCAAAAAGAAATGCATATTTAAATACAAAGACATTTATGTTTCAGCCATTAAACAAAAACAATTTGGAAAAATTCTCTGTATTTTAATGTTTTCCCAAGGCACTGTATGTGGACATATGCCCAATTTCATTTTTTTCCATGTTTTCTCACAGAATATTTCATCTAATGTATTAGAGGAGTCGGCCGTTTCAGATGACGTTGTGTCTCCTGAGGAGGAAGGCATTTGTACTGGGAAGTATTTCAGCGAGGCGGGCTTGGTGGGGCTCCTGGAGCAAGCAGCCTCCTCTTTTAACATGGTACGGCTTACATTCTCTGACTCCATGGTGACAGACTACATGGGGTCAGACGGCACTAGCATGGCTGGAAGAAACGTGGACATGCAATCTGCTGGGGTTCCTTAGATAGGAAACTTTTTCAAACTGATTTGTTTATGATGTATCTTTGATTTTAATTGATTTTCTTGCCATCTGTTGTGAATTGGCGCTACATAAATATACTGATTCTTTATTCATGATTGACGGAAACAGTATTAGTAGAACTTGTGATGCATTATCATTAAACCTCAGGCTGCCATGTACGAAGCGATTAACGAAGTTTACAAGATTCTGTTGCCCATCCACGAAGCCAACCGAGACTTCAAAAAGTTGGCGACAGTCCACGGGAAGCTGCAGGAGGCCTACAACAAAGTTTGCAACCAAGTTAGTTGACTTTTGGCTTTAAAAAAAACAACAACAACTTCTAAGCTATACAAATGCACCTCATCCTTTTTTTTCACATTTCTATTCTTCCAGAGCTCAGGATGGGAGGTAATGCTTCATTTCAGTGATTAAATACAGTACATCAAACATGTACTAATTACATATTTTGCACTCACAATCGTTTCCTTCTCCCGATTGTTTTTGCACTCCTGTGTGTGGATGGCACGTGACCGGTGAGTTTGATAAAACTTTCAGTCATCAGTTAATTTAGACGAACCCCCAATTTTATCAGCTCTCAGTTTTTCAGTGGCCTTTTCAGCTCATCTTTATTTCACATTTCCCCTTTTAAACAAATGGAATTATTTTACAACATTATTTATGTTGTTTTTTTGGGGTAATTTTGTCCTGTCTGCAGTCCGCAGAGAATGTTTGGGACCTACTTCCGAGTCGGTTTCTATGGTTGCCACTTTGGAGATTTGGACGAGCAAGAGTTTGTCTACAAGGAGCCCTCAATCACCAAATTAGCTGAAATCTCCCACAGGCTCGAGGCGAGCTGATTTATCACTATCCTAATAAAAGTGTCAATGGAGATTTATGAGAAACTAATAGACGAGACGTTTTATTCTGCAGGAGTTCTATGAGGAAAGATTTGGAGACGATGTGGTTGAAATTATCAAGGACTCCAATCCAGTGGATAAAAGTAAAATGGATCCCAACAAGGTAACCTAAGATGCGTTTGTGTTTTATAAGAGAAAAAATTAACTAGCTCTGATTTTTCTTTTTTTTTGCTTTCACAGGCCTACCTCCAGATCACCTACGTCGAGCCTTATTTTGACACGTACGAGCTGAAAGAAAGAATCACGTATTTTGACAAGAACTACAACCTTCGGACCTTCATGTACTGCACTCCTTTCACGCTGGACGGCCGGGCGCACGGTGACCTGCACGAGCAGTACAAGCGCAAAACCATCCTGACTACGTCTCATGCCTTCCCTTACATAAAGACACGCGTTAACGTCATCCATAAGGAGGAGGTAGGTGTCCTGCAGAAGAACACAACAGATGCTGTGTTTTGCTTGCGTGTAGATTGTGTTCTGCTCCTTGTTTTTCTCCAGATTATCCTCGTTCCCATGGAGGTGGCGATTGAAGACATGCAGAAGAAGACGCAGGAGCTCGCCTTTGCCACAAATCAAGACCCTGCAGACCCCAAGATGCTTCAAATGGTGCTGCAGGGGTGTGTGGGGACCACTGTTAACCAGGTGCCTGATTTATAAGAACAAACAAAAAGAATTGTGACCATATCATGTTTAAAACATCAAAAAGCCACCCTCCCTCTGAAGTATTTAGCCACGTTAAATCCAGCCTGAAGTCTGGTTCAGTCTTTAGACATTCCTCAGCCAATATGTAACTGTTTCTCCCCCTCACAGGGTCCCCTTGAGGTGGCGCAGGTCTTTCTCTCCGACATTCCAGAGGACCCAAAGCTGTTTCGCCATCACAACAAACTGCGGCTTTGCTTTAAAGACTTCACCAAGAGGTGACGACACGCTCCACGCCTCGGGCGCAGACCGCTGTGTAACCACGGAAAAATAAATCCCTACGTTCTGCTTCTCCTCTGCTGTGCAGGTGTGAGGACGCCCTGAGGAAGAACAAGGCCCTGATTGGTCCGGACCAGAAAGAGTACCACCGAGAGCTGGAGAGGAACTACCACAAACTCAAAGAAGCTCTGGGTCCACTCATCGCCCACAAGATCCCCCAGCTGTACAGACCCCTGCCGGTCCAGACCATGCAAACACAACGGTAACTTGAGACATGAGCAGATGCGCGGGGGTTCACAGAATGAGCTCATGCTGCTTCTCAAACTGTAACAATGGAGCAACGTGAAACCAAAATTATAGTGGCTCCCATAAGCGTTCAGAGCGCCTTAGCTTTTTTCCACATTCTGCTGAATTACTTTTACAAATGTAAACGCAACCAGATAAATTGTTTTGGAATAGCTGCATGTTATTTCTTTTAAATCAAAATAGTGTGAGTTACACTTGTGCTCAGACTCCTTTACTCTGAGGCCCCTAAATAAAGTCCAGTGAAAAATTCTGAGAAAACCAGTGTCCTTTGTGTGTAGTTACTCAATCTGTGCTTTAAAGGTCTCAGAGGTTTGTTACAGAAAATTAAACAAACCCTGTAGTGCTGTCTTGGTCAGGTCTAAAAGAGATGTTATCTCAGGGGGACCCACTGGTTACATTTAGTTTAGATAAAATACATAAACAAATTGTCAACAAACTTCCTTCAGCAGGGACAGAGCGGCAGGTCAGAATTTATTTATGATCTACATGCAAGGCAGTTCTGGAAGAAACCCATTAGAGGCTGCAAAACACAACATCGCAAAAGGGGAACCGTTCTGATTGATCTTGAGCTATTTCGAAAGTAATCCGTTTTATTTACAAAGAGTTAAATTTTTAAATGATACTAGGAAGTCCTTACTGCTGAGAGCTGGGGGAGTGGATGGCCAGTAAGAGCTGTGACTCTGTTTAAGTTTTGTAACTATACTAAAAACTACTAACTACTATTATTTAAGTTCTCCTTTAATAATCGTCTAGTTTTGCAAAGGTTCTTTTTATGCAACAATATATTGTACCATGAAAAAATGTGAGAACAGTCAGGATCTATAAACACTTTGCTGAAACTAAAACCTGATATATGTATGACCATGCAAAAAATGTATTTTGCATTATTTAAGTGGTGCACTGAAAAAAAAGTTGAATGTATAAAAAAAATTAAAAATGTAATATTTGGTTCAAAATAAATGTAATTTTTAACCTGATTTCAATATTCCTTTCGTCTTCTTTTTTTGTGTTGCAGGGACTCCTACAGCAGGTCGAGTTTGCGCAAAGTCGACTGACGAGGTGCAGAACGCAGGACACCCATGCGAAAGCAACAAGCTGTAGAAAACGGCGCCATCTGCCCCTTTTTCCTTCCACTATTTTGTGCGCCATCCCACACACCCCATCGTTCCTTATCTTGCTGGTCATTTTATCCCAACCCATATGCTCGGCCTCCCATTCATGTTTCAGGATAATGCCACTACCACACAAATACATCTCCCCCATTATCCTTCTCTTGCAAGCCTCACACCACTGTAAGAAAAACAATCTCAGCTGTTTATATTTGAAGGTTAAATGCTCGGTAAACATTGTCACTTGGTGTGAGGCTCTTTAAGAGGCCTAAGTTTAAAGAAAGGTGTCCAATGTAATCTTCCAGACCCAAAGTAATCTGTCTGAGCGGATCTGGCTGTAGTGTCTTCTTTTTTTTCTTATGTTTTTTTAGGTGGCCTGTTTTTTGTCAGGCCTTTTTTTTATTATTATTATTATTATTATTTGTTACAGGTTATTCTAAACCAGCTCTGGTAGTAGTCACTGCCAAAGTTTTAAACCAAAAACAAAAAAAAGTCACTTCACTGTAAGTTTTCTTTTGTCATAGAGTCGACCAAATAACTGACATTGCGTTTATCAGCGCATCTCTCTTTAAGAATTTATTTTAGAGAGCTGCTGGCTCTTTCCATGCAAGCTCAGGTCTCACTTTTGTAAACAAGCCCAAATTGGGTGTTTAAATGTGATTTCCTTTTTTTCCCCCCTTTTAACTGTGAATTCTTCTGTACTGCAGTCACAGAAGCGTTGCCTTTAGCCGGATGATCTCCTCCACCTAGACAAATATGTTCAAACTGTTGCATCTGCAGTATGATACCAGATAATGCTTACCTGTGTAGACAAGCCTTTCCCCTGAGTGTGGTGTCTACTGTTAGAAAGCACTGTGTTTGTTCTGAGTTGACCGCTGCTTGTTAAAGTTTTTTATTTTTTTTACTACTTTGTAGCCATTTATTTCTACTGCATCTTTAAAATTGCACTACTGTCTATTGTAAACAAACTGTAATTGTCACAACTAAATAGTCTATGCTTTTATTTACATTTTTTTTTTTTACCAGTTTTGTATTTATTTAGCTTTTGATCTATTAAAAATGTCTTCCTTCAAATCTGTTTAGCATTAATTTAGGGTCTTTTTAAGTGTCAGATGACATAACAACTGTTGAACCATATTATTTCTTGGGGTGAACAACGTTTTTAATGGAGTTCTGTTAAAACATGACAATGTGATTTACTAACTGTAATTAATAACTCACTTTTTGTTTTTTTTTAAACAAATGACCTTTTCTTTGAGTCTAGCTATTCACTTGGCTCCGCAAAGGAGACTTCTACCAATTGCAGTCTAAAAAAAACTTTATCAACTGTAAAGCTGCCTGTGTATTGTCACTAAGCACAAATTTAAGGTAGTCTTGTTGGCTATGGGTTAGGAGCACATAGCTTATGCGGATCAAGTCATATGCTTATCATGCTGCAAGAGGTTTAATAGTAAACATTGGATTATATATAGAAACATATATATAAATGTATATGTATGCGTACATGTTTAAAAGAACGGTGGTTGACTAAAGTGTACTAATTGTACTAATTGCATATATCACCTTCAGATTTAATTTGATAAGCAATTACTTCTACTCTCAAAACATATTTGTATAGCCCTGAAACATATTTTTAGGCTCTTATTGTTTTTATTTCACCCGTGTAAGCTGTCCCATGAGTTAACCAAGCGACCAGAGCAGTGTCCTGGCGGCTGCTGGCCCTTTAAGAGCAGCAGCAGCGGGGGTGGGAGGGGCGCGTGAGCATCTCGGCTGCGGTGTTTTTGTCTCTTGTGAGTAAGAAGCGCTCCTGGGCCGACAAGGTTGACGGGATCTCCGGAGAGGGACGCAGGTAGGAGTCTCTGAATGAGCTTCATTCCCCGTGTTTGAACCGCAGCGTCTCGCTTTGTTTTCTGGAGATTTGCGGCCATTTACACGCGACGCGCCTCTTGGGAGACTTTCTTTGTGAAGCGTCGGCTCTGGCCATTCCTCCGGGCTCCTCTGTCTGAGGTAACGGGCTATTACTGCAATAATAATATTAATAAAACCCGGGACGTTATTTTGCGTTTATAGTTACTCCAATAATTTGTGTTATCAATTCGTCATCAACATCATTTAATAACGAGCGTCTGTCATTAAACACTTACAATGAGCGCATTATTTTTGCTTTAAGGCTGTTTTGTTGTTGCTGGAGCGCCGAGCGTCTGTTCTGCTTAAACCCAAATTGAAACGATTTTGTTCGTTTTGATATTTTGGATGAATTCAGACCCTCACCTCTAAAACATGCATTAGTCGATCAAAGCTGCTGCATAGGTTGTGAAACCTAAATACCTGTTTATTTATTTGTCTCTTTATTTTTGCATTAAGATTTAACCAGTGAAGACATTGTTGTCTTGGTTTTTTTATTTTTCTTGTTTAGTCGAAAAAATATTCTAAATAATCAGGATTACAAAACTTTTTCCTCCTGCCAAAAGCAGGATTTCATCATTTTTAACTTCATTACTATTGCAAAAAAAAAAAAAAAAAAAGTCAATTGCGCCTGGAAGTACTCTGGGGAGAGGGTGGGTCAGGCATTTCTCATTACTTCCAGATGTTCTCTTTCTTTCTTTTTTAACCTTCTGCTCACTTTTTGCTCTCAGATTTGCTCGTCGACACTTGGATGAGGTTTTATGGAAGAAGCAGGACAGGTGGAGCGTTTCTATGAATGTTCTTCTGCTTTTTCTTAACCCTCACTGGTATCAGCTTAAGAGGCATAATTAACAATTTCCTATTATATTCCCAGTTCCAGTTATATGCTTGTATTATTCTTAGTTATTTAAGGGGGAGAACGCTGTTTACTTCACGGCCTTCACTTGACATCATTCGTCAGGGTGTAAACTGTGTGACATTTTGTCCCTATTCGTCAGAAAACACGTCAGACATTAATATGGAAGACGCGAAGGTCCTGGCAGGATGTGGGGGTTGTACTCATCGATCTGTTGCACTTCATCACACAACTGCTCCACTGTCCCGCTGTTGTATAATGACTTACTGGCTGCATGTAATCATATAACGGAGAATAACTTGTGACAGCTGCATGGCACTCAAGACTTTCAGCTTGTCAAGTAATATGAGGTGAAGGTTTCTAGGTCTTAATATTCCGCCTCTTTGAAATATCTTGATTATTCTTGGAAATGAAGATTGAAAATAAAGTTTTCACTTGCTTACTCCCTGAAGTCACAATCGTAAAGATTACATTTGTTTACGTATTTTGCTCTGGTCCATCCACACTGCTGAAGTTTCGCACAGCAGGTTTTGAAATTTGGTTTGTCTCGTTGCTGGAATGCGGAGCTGTGAACCCAATTTGCACAGCAGGCCACACGCCGGGTGTTTAAACGCTTTAGTGCGACTAATGAAATTACAGCTCTTCTGCTGGTTTGTCACTGTTTTGTGGCTTTATTACAGATTAACTTCTCAGCATTTGGTGGAATGCTTTGCTCGTCTGCTGTGTTTTGTTTGTTAAGCTTGTTTCGAAGGTCTAAAAATAAATTAACCCTAAATTTTCCAACTTATCTGAAAAAAACATCAAAACTTTCCTCTAAATGATGTAGAACCTTTTGTTGGGGTTGTGCAGGTTACTTGACCTACTCTAAAAACATACTTTGCTTACTCTAGGATTAAAACATTAGTTAGTATGAGAATGAATAACCAACACTGCAGAAAAGCACAGCAAAGATAATTTGCCAGCATTTGATTAATGATGCCAGTGGAGAGATGCTTAAAGTGAACATATGGTCCAAAGCTTGCCGTCAGATCCTGGAAAGAGTAATTCATTATCTTCCTGAATAATCTGACTGATCTCATCTTAAACCTTGATGACTCAGAAAAGCCAGCTGGACGTCTCTGCCAACAAAAATAAATAAATAAATGGCTTCATCATGTCGTCCATGTTTTTGCAGAGCGCTCCTTCTCGAGTCAGGAAGTAATTGATAAGACGCAGGAGAGGAAACAACTAAACCAAATGTTAGAAGGGTTATGTCCTCTCCTGTCTTCAACACGACACACACCGGCGTGATCTTTTAACCCTAACTTTGCTCTGACCCTCTTTGCACCTCGTCTCATTGCCCTCTGGAGTTTGTCGTTCTTCACCTCCAACAGACCCCCACAGTCTGTTTCACCCCCTTCTACGACCTACTCCTGGAATCTTCTCCTAAAAAACTCTTTTTTTTGTGCATGTGGATCTTTTTTCTGGTGCTGCTCCTTGCCACTCGGCCCCACCCTTGCTTAGTTTCCTGTTGGAGGTCGGCACAATGACCAATAAGCTCGACCGGCGGGTATTTACTCTGCTCCAGTTCCAGGAGTAATGTGAGCTGGCCGGCCGCTCCTTTTGGCTTTGCTACCTACACCTACCACCAGACGACTTCAGCTCAGTTACTGTTTGCTCCTTCACAGCACCGTTGTTTATTGTGAGAAGCATGCTTTTATTTATTTATTTATTACATTTTTTCTAAATGGAAATCCCTTTGGGGTTAGGACTTCACTGTCCTGAATTTAACTTCACTGTCCAGAGCCTGTCCCTCTAAAAGGAGTGGAACATACTGTATTAGCAGCAAAATATGAGATCATCTGGCTTAGCGCAGTTTGGCGATGGCACTTTGTGTCATGCAAGGACGTCCTCAGTTTAGCCACGTTTCTGTACAGCGACAGAGATTTGTCGTAAGTTTTTCCAAGATTTTTCTGACATTAAGGACAAACGACTTGAGTTCAGGTTTATGTCTTCCAGCTGTGCTTTACTTTCTGACCATTATATAACTTCTAAATATTGTGTGAACATCGAAGATGGGTGTTCTCTTTGTGGTTTTCTAGTCTGCGGCAAAACTGTTTTTCTTCTCTCTGTTTTGTTTTTGTTGCATTGTGTTGCCGTCAGTCTATTTTTGGTGGCGGGATCATGCAAATGATGGTATTCTTCTAGGCGTGACCTTTTTAAAGACTATGAGAAAACTTTGTTTACACTTCGCGAGGAGCCGTTTTAGTCCTTTTTGTGATCTTTCTGGTGTTTCTAAATTAAAGGCAGCAGACGTTTAGCTGGGATTCATTCTGGGGGAGATCTCCCATCTTCTGCCTATTTAAAGTTTTCTTCCTTAACATTCTCAGTCTTTCTTTCTCTCCATCTGTCTTCACATGCCTCTATGCTTCCAGCAGATTTCCCCCTTTTTTGCTATGCGTTTTTTTTTTTCCGGCCCATTTTTGCTCTCCTCCTTGTTACTCTTTCTCCTGGGCTGGGAGGAAGTGACTGGGTTGTTTTTGTGTCCTTGGGGGAATACAGAGATGAAAATCCCCTTCCTGTAACCCTTTCCTTCTTCAAACCTCAGCACATTATCTCTGTTTTACACCATAAATTAGACCGATATGATGACACTAGGACATACACTGATTAGAAGCATATTGTTTTTACTTTGCTGAGTTAATGAATGAAAAATTTGCGTTTATCTCAGCAGTCTGTTGCTAATGTTTTCTCAGTAAATTATAAGCTGATAAATTACTTGTTTTTCATATAGTTAATGCTCCTTACCTGCATAAATCAAGTTAATAGCTACAGCTGTGTTGGGCAAACTGTGGGAGTTTCAGGGCTCAGACAGCGCTGACGTGTTGGGGGATCTGTATGTTTTCATGGGAGGCGTGGGAGTTTTGTCAGGCTCCTTCATAACACTTTGTTTCTTCTTATTCCAATGCATGTTTTATACCAAAATCATCCACACACAGCAGTCTGTTGTTGATCTCAAAGTGGGTGAAGTTCTAAAAGTCTTTTTTGTTTCTTTTTCCTGTACATGAATAAATAAGTTCCTGACATCAGGGCCCTCAGATGCACATTTTGTTTCCTTTATTTCCACTTACTTTCAGCGTGTGGGTTTTGAAGCAGCACTTCGTCAACTGTTTGTTTGTTTTGAGGCAAATTTCCTCGCCGCACACTCATGCACATACAGTTTCTCTCAGCCTCTCTGTCTCTGGGATGCCCCTCCTTGCTTTCTATTAGAACCAGCTGTGGGACCAGTCGCCGAATGAATGGCTCTTTGTGATTTGGCTCTCGTTCCGGCTCTGAAACGATCTGTTTCTCCCACTACCTTACCACCCCTTCCCTCCTCCACCCCTCGGTGGTGCTGGCATGACAGCACTATTAAACAATGGACTCAACAACCGCGGGCCTTGTTATGATTTTATGCAAAGGTCACTCTTTGGTAATTCTCAGGCCCTGCAGACAAAATCCGCTTAAACTCGGGCCTGAATCCTAGATGAACAACTGCAGGCACCTCCATGGAGCTTATCTACTGAAAACAAAAAGTCCATGCAGTGGTTAAATCTCCGTAAAGGCATCAAAAGCCTCATGAAAGTCAGTCTGGTCTCCATAGGTGGCGGCTGTTTCCACCAAACTTAAAGGGTGTGTGCCTGTGCCACGGGATTTGGGAGTGTTAGTCACAAGAAAACGGCACACATTGCCCAATCACATGGGAAGGCAAATCCTGCATGTAGCTTTGAATTTATTAGAATACCCCGGGAAGAGGTGCAGAACAGGGTGGGGGCGAGACGGGAGACGCGCTTAAATACGGATCAAGAGGTCTGAGCAGCTCATCCTTTAGGAGTTGTCAGTCAAATAACCGGGATGTTGTAGGATACCCTTCTTTCCCAACCTGTGTTTAAAGTATGTGTTGATGCTGTTTCGTAACATTCTGTAAGTCTGTTTTTGTCTGGGTCATCAGAGCTGCACACCTTTAAATGAAACGTGTGTTCAGTTTCTTAATGAGTCACGGCAAGTGAAGATATTGTCCGCATCCTGGATCTTCAACTGCTTCAGCAGAGCGTACTTCAGGTGTTCTTTATTTATATTTACTGCAGGTGTTGACTGTGAAAGGAAATAGAAAGGAGGAAGAGCGAGGATCCTGGGGAGGAGACGTCCCATCCTCACAGCGCTAGCAGCTGGTATGGAGCACAAAAAAAAAAAATATTTTTTTTCCTAAGTCTTCAGCAAAACGGCTACCCCAATGAAACTTGAGAGTAGCAATGCAATGGAAAAATCCATAATCCTTGGCCCAGAGGTATTTCTTTTGCAGCATTACTTTCTTTTTAATCTTTTGCAATACCAATAATATTACTATAACGAGCTAAAGGGTCTGTTAAACTTAGCAGAGCTGACTTCAAAATGTTGCCTGGTATGTTAAATGACCCCTGAGGGTGGTCTCGGCCCTCTGACACACCAGAGAGACAAGGATGTTTATGCATACTGTAAATCAAAGCCAGTCTTTAAATTCCCAGATGGGATGCAAGAGTTGGGTCAAAATGAAAAACCTAAAGCACGAAACAGTGTGCAGAAACGGGTGATGGGGCCACGACGAAGCTCGTGACATCTTACAGGACATACCACAGACATGTAATTTGTGCTGGATGACCTGCATCTTAGCCCCTGAGGGCAAGCTTAATCTTAATAGCACAGAATAGAGGGAGTAGGCCAGGCAGCGTGAGCTTCCTTTGGTATGGATGGATTTAAGGGAGGGGGGGTTCGGGATTTTCCGCGAGAAGCATTTAAAGAATGGTAGATGTTTGAGAACTTAAATACGGGAAGGTCAATGGAGCTGCAACTCCCAAACACATGGAGACGCATCTAAAGCACCCCACCCCCATCAAATCAACACACACACACACACACACACACACACCAGTGATGTAAAAACAGATGTGGAAGGCTAGTGTTGGATGAAGCGCTACCAGAGAAGGAGGGACATTTTGAAGGAGTAGAGTAGCTTGATTAGAAAAGGGGGGAAAAAAAGGGTTTTGGAATCGAGACAAATTTAGCAGACGTCAGCCTTTGTGTCTGGATGGGATGTTTGGTGGCTAAACTGCCGGTTCTAATTATATCTCATCAACTTTCCCCTCTCTGTTCTCCACCACTGTGTCCCTTTCTCACACATTTGGCCGTACTGACACCACACTACAAGTGCACCTCATAATCTGTTTCACACTTACGCTGGAGATAAACAGAGTTAAAATAAAGCCTAAAGGAAGGCAGCTCAGATTCTTCTTTTTCTTTTCTACTTTTAGGATTACCAGTCTATCATTTTTCTCCATAAAACACAAAGTAAGAACAATGTTTATGTACGGCTGAGTAATAGTTTATACCTAAGAATATTAAGAAATGTTTAGGCAAATAACGTCTATTTGAATTTATTCCAGTTGTTCCAAAAACAGACAGGTAAAGGTAGTCCTGATTACATGCTAATAAGAATCAATTAAAATAAATCTCTCATAGGCATTTTAATTTATCATTTTAACTATCCATCAAAAGGCAAATGCTGGAAGAATTAATAAGAATTTTTGAATGGTGCTCATTTAGTTTGCAAGGTATGTGTTTTTCTGACCATATTTAGTTCCTAACCATCAGGTTTCATTTTTCTCTTAAGTTTGGACAGAGTCTTGGGCCTTTTTATTTTCGTCAGCTGACCAGCAGTGCACAAGAAGTCGTGAATGCATCACTACTCTAAGATGGAGAAAACTCTTGTCAGTGTTGCTCTTCTGGTTTCTCATTAGAAAACACTTTACATTTTACTGACCCCATACTCCTCTAAGGTAGCTGTTAAATTTCTTGTTAGATATAAAAAAAAAAAAGGGGGTGTTCTTGACGTATTTTACAATTTTTTTATTTCAGTAGATTAATGTCTGCTTCAAATATCACATTGCTGCTGTGCGCATAAATACATGCAGCTTGTCACACCTCCATAATATACTGCTATTTCAGTGTATCATTGTGATGAAGGACCTCAGATGAGGAGAATCTCATCCCAGCAAATTCAAGCGAATACAGCTCTTCAAAAATACCAAGTCTGCTCAGTCAGTGTTTCCAAATGCCCTAGTTTTTGGGGCTTTTTTCTTTTCTTTTTTTTTTTTTTACAAACGAGCAAGCACCAGTTATGGTCACAAGACAGACAAAGGGAGGGAAGAAGAGAAGAGAAACAACCCCTATATTGAATCACATTTAGTATGGCTTAAAATAAAGCGAGGTTTGTTTGTATCGGCTAAAACTTTTTTTATCTTAGGTTTCTTGGACTCAATAAAGCGTAATAAAGCAATGTTCGACTGTAGCTGTGGCTTCCCTAAACATACCCGTTCTCACAAAGTGATGACCTAGAAAGTTAATCTTTTCCACGAAGATACAAACTCTAATGACCGGCATGAGGGAGGCTCTGTGTTGTTGCTGTCAGCGTGTTAAAGACAAAAAAAAAAAAGAAATCATCTTTGTTTAAAAATAAAATTAAATGCATGAAATGACCAATACATATCTGAGTAGATGCAAGGAATGGTGGAGAAAAAAATAAAAATAAATGATGACTGGCCCCTAAAACCCCTGATTATCAGCTGACGCTAGGGAAGAGAAACGGAAAAGATCCTATGTGGAAGACAAAACAATAAATAAAACAAGGTGGGGTTGAGAAGTTGCAGAGACTGTGAGGCAAACCTTAAATTCAGAGACCACGTTGGTGTGTGCAAAGGATTCCTAATAAGGCTATAACTGGCAAATCTCTCCGCTGGATTCAGCTGCCAGGAAACTTTCCCCCGTAACTCTGCTCAGCCTAAGAAGAGTTACGGGGGCAAACTAAAGCAAATACACAATCAGCTGTATTTTTCAAAGAAAAAAAATACAATTAGAAGTTGTTTGTGTGTGGTGAGCAGCTCAATGCTTGTAAGCATATTGTTTTTATTATGATTTCAGGAAACAGTCATTCTGCTAATTATTAGTAATAAAAGTAAGGATAAGAATGCAATAAGGAGGCAATGTGCATTTACCTTTGTTTTGTAAATATAATTTTCGTACATTTTGCACTCTTTTATTTTAATTTTAAGCTGTACATGCTGTACTACCTATTAGTTTTTTAATCTAATTTTTTATACTGTGCCTTGCTATCCTTTTGCTGCCACAACCTGTGAATTTCCCCACTGTGGGACTAATAAAGCATTATCTTATCTTATCTTACTAATTGAAACCTATCTGTCTGCCAACAGGTGGGAGTTTGTGTGTGAGTGAAAAGCATCTGCTGTTTCGTCATGGCTCAGGTGCTTCACATGGACCCTGGCTTCCCAGGTTGGTTTTATATTTAACTTTAATAACACTAAGATTTTATATATATATATATATATATATATATATATATATATATATATATATATATATACTCTTTATTTAAAAAATCGCTGTCGCATAAATCACGTGTCAGTAGTTGATGAATGATGACCAAGGTTTTAATTGTCTGAATTAGTAACTTTTTGTAGTTTATCCTTAACCCTAAATTATTTAAGTTTTCCTTATTTACATACATTTTCCTTTTATTGTATTTATGTAGGTACGTTTTCTTATTTATTAAATTTTAGACACATGCTTATTAGAATTTGTTCCTCTTCGTTGTTTCTTTCTGTTTTTCTTATTTAATAGGTAAAGCTTAGTCTCTTTACTACATTTGCTGGTTCTAGTTTGCTGTGCTTAGGACCATTTTTGCACTTACTTTATCTTAAAGTAAAATTCGATTAAAAAACAATCCCTTTTAAATCTAACTAGGCAAATTTTACAGATTGCATGCACTGATGCACAGGACCCCAGAGATTATTCTAGTTTTTAAAGTCTGAGCCCAAGATTACACAAAGATTACCATTTGTTTAACATTGATTTTTTTCCCTTTCAGGGACACTCAACCAGCCTGCTCCGCCAGCACTGCACACCAAAGAACAGGAGGCGCCCTACTCAGTGGAGACCCCCTATGGCTACCGTCTGGACCTGGACTTCCTCAAATATGTTAACGATATAGAAAAGGGGAACACTATTAAAAAGTTGCCTATACAGCGCCGGCCACGCTATGGATCCCTGCCTCGGGGCTACGGCTATACTGGCTCCTGGTGGACCTCCACAGAGTCACTGTGCTCCAATGCGAGCATGGAGAGCAGGCATTCCTCTTATTCCTACTGTGCCCCGGGCTACCACACATCACACAGACCCAACTTCAATACAGCTCGGGTTGAGAAGACCCTTTTAGATGCTCGCAGGAAGTTGGAGGAGGAGAAGGAAGGGAGGAGATTCTCTAATCTTGGCAGCATGAACAACAGCATGGCAGGGTCCAACACCTCCATTAGCAGTGCAAACAGCTTCAACCGGGCACATGGTGGAGGCGGAGTCTTTACTCCTATGAGCTCAGGCCTGTCCACACCTGTGACTCCGACCCCTGCACATTTGCAACACATCAGAGAGCAAATGGCCGCAGCCCTCAGGAAGATAAAGGAGCTGGAGGAGCAGGTTAAGACCATCCCTGTGCTTCAAGTTAAAATATCTGTATTGCAGGAGGAGAAAAGGCAGCTAAGTGTCCAACTGAAAAGCCAAAAGTTTCTTGGACACTCTCTGGGTTTTACCCGAGGCCGCCCGCGTGGGGAGCTGTACATCGACATTCCTGAGGAGGAGGTGGGCACGGGAGCTCAAAGCACCAACAAGACAGAAGAGCCGTTGTCCCCAACCGAAGCCTCTAAGCAGGATTCAGGCTGTGAGATCGAAGACACAGTGATTGTGGGTGGAGCCCGGCCAGATGCTAAGCGAGAAGTGCGCACCGTCGCAGTTGGAACAGAGGGGTCTAGGGGCTGTCGTGATGTGGGGGTCTGGGTTCAAGAGAAAGATCTAGGACTTCTCCCTGAGGCAGAGGTGCTCAAAGATCAGGTGGGTCAGCTCGAGGGTAAACTAAAGAGGACTCTGCAAGAGCTGCAGACTGCACAGCTGCAAAAGCCCCCCCAGGCAGAGCATCCCGTAATGGCAACCAGCATGGGGTGGCAGGAACCACACGGCAGCAGCCTGCACACTATGGTTAGCTTCACACAGCAGCCACAACAGACGGAGCAGAGAACTGTGGGGATCCAGGTGTACACGCTGGAGAAACCTACTGTGGTGGAGGTGGGCACGCTGCTCAGAGCTGAGACCTGCGGTTCCCCCTCAACTCAGCCAGCTGGTGAAGTTGCGGAGTGTCACCACAAAGGACAAACCGAAGGTTTGTGTTAAACTAGGAAAGTAGGTCAAACGATTGCGGATTCTCCTGCCGTTTCATGTATATGTTGATCAAACCGTGTCACAATGCTGTATTTACAGTCATACAATGATTTCTTAGCTAACTGTAAAAACACAATTTACGACTTTGTTTATAAATGTTGAGTCTTTTAATATTGCCATCTGGTATTTGTTAGAATGGTTTAAGGGTTCCTGTTACAGAATGCTGTTGATAAATATGGAAAAGGATTTGGAAATGCCAGTTTGCCACAGTATTTTAACTTGTTTAAAGGGATAACTAGACAAACCTTACATCATGTGTAACTGACTCGATTTACTGCCACCTTATGGAGACGTTATTCTAAAAACATCACTGAGAGGATAAATCAAGAGAGATGATGTGGCATAATGATGTTGAATTGTGGATAATTCAATCAAAGGCTAGTAAAATGGATTGCATCTGATTGCATCTTCTTTGCATGTCTTAAAAGCTCCTGTTGAGTTGCCGATCGCAGTTAGCTCCAAGCAGGTCCGTGACATCCTGAGAAGTGGATTGTCCAACTCCGTACCCGTCTCTAATCCTGCCATCGTTGTAGCGTCTGGAGATCAGGCTGGTTTAGTGCAAACCAAAGAAGAGTCACAAGAGGGCTTTGGTAAAGCAGGTATTGTGGGTCGAGTTAATTCAACTCTGCCTGTTTGTTCCACACACATCGTGTTGTTACTGTACTTTTGATTGATGGTGTCTTTTTTTTTTAGCAACATCACCCCAGTCTTCGCTGAGATCAATTATGAAGCGGAAAGCAGAGGCGGAACCAGGTTCCCCCTCTACAAAGAAAAACCTGCAGTTCATTGGAGTCAATGGCGGGTAAGTGGCTATTACAGCACAGCAGAGATGAGATATTTTTATCCAAAAAGAAATAAAGCACAGGAAAAACCTTATTATTTTTCATGAATTGAGTAATAATATTTTAGATGAATAAAAGATTTAATGTCTTCTAGCTATGAGTCCACCTCTTCAGATGATAGCAGCAGTGAGAGCTCAGATGACGGGAGCGACTCCAGTGAGTATCATGAAGCAAGAGAAAAACTCCCAGAGTCCTATCATCTCCAGCTCATAGCTGTTACGAAGACCGCCCAGCTCCGAGAAAAAAGCACCAGTGTACCTCAACAAACCGCCACAAAAATGCCAGCTAAAACCCCCATGCAGCAAAACTCAAGCCCGTCTGCAGCTATGGACACAAAACTCTCAGTAAAAGCTCCTCAGTCACCAGCGACAGACTCTGTTACGCAAAAATGTGCCTCCCAAACGTCGTCACCTCCAGTCAAGGATTCTGCCTCCCCTGGCGACTCTTCATTAGATAAGCACACCGTCGCACAGGGGATCACTTTCACATCACATGAAGCTGCATCTGCACAAAGCGCCATTAAGTGGTCTTCAACATGTATGACTAAATCCACTGAGGTTCCCTCCCAGTCGGAACCATCCACCACATCCTGTCAGCCAGAGTCCAAAGCAGCACCTGACACCATTAAACACGACTCCTCCAAACCTGTCAGGTAAATGTGGGCTCGTCTTAAGGACAATCCATCAGGGAGGATTCTGTCTGAGTTTTTTTCTGTCGGTTTCTCTGTTGTCTGTGCAGACTGGAGCTGAGCGAGAGCCTGATGTCCGCTCTGTATACTCTGCAGAAAGCCCTCGGGGAGCCCAATGCCTTCAGTCAACAAACAGCAGTACGTTTTCAAACTAATTCAGTCTTTAACTACTTCTAGGAAATTGAAGAACGTAGATAAGGATGGTAAATATCACAGTAGTGATATTCCATAGTAGTATAGTAGTGAAAGTAGGGGATAACTATAGAGTAGAAGGAAAATTAATGCATGCCTGAAATTTTTTACCACTATTAAAAATCTAAACTTGTTGCATTCTACCCTCTGGGACAATATTATGCAGACAAGTCTATTATTTTAAATAAAATAACTAATTCAATGTCCTGTTGAATGGAGAGCTGTTATGAACGTCTCTTTTAAGTCTTCTCAAAGGTTCTCCATTTTTATACATGGAGATGCTTAGATCATTTAATTTTAGCCTTGGCAGAAGCTCCACTCTGCATCTAAAAGGTTCTCAGCTGGATTTCCATAGTTTGTTTGATCTCGATGCATCATCCCATCAACTCTCAGTAGCATCCTTGAAAAGCATTATGCTTCCACCACTGTGAGTCATTGTCATTATGGTTAGCTCAGTGATTTGTGCAGTGTCAGTTTACTGCCAGACACCATTTTGCATGCAGGCCAACGTCTTTAGATTTTGTCTAATTTGACCAGAAAAACTTTTCTACATGTGTGCTGTGTCCACCAAATGGCTTGTGGCTAACTGCAAATGGGTCCTGTAAGGGTTTCCATGAAGTGTTCCCTTTCCTTTTGCTACTGCTTTAATAAAGCAGTTTTTTGGGGTTGTTGTTTTTTTTTGTCTTGTACCATTAGTAGTTGTCCTCAACACATTGTTCAACCTGAAATGTGGAACCCTGCAACTTCTCTAAACTTCTCTTCAACTTCATCCCTGACCTTCCTGGTGCCTTTTATGTTTTTCATGAGGTTTGTTTTCTGATGTTCGTTAACGGAACCTCAGCTACATTTGAATTGGGTTTATACTTCTAATGACAAATAATAGCCCTTAATTGTATTTAAGGCTGTCAGAGGAAAGGGGTGGACAACCAATGGATGCTAGACCTTTATTCAAAAAAAATTTGTAAATCATGATATATTGACATTTCTGGTTGTGACAAAATGAAAAAAGCTTTAAGTATCAATCATTTTGTTAGGCACTGTACATTTTAGGTAAACAGCTTAATATCTATTCTGTATTTAGTTATTTTTCCATAGCTAAATTCCAAAACAATGCATTTTCCTTTCACTTTTGAATTCATGAAAAAATGATGATGCCTTTGTATTCATGCAGCAGAGTGTTAAATGTTTTATTGCCTGAAGCATTCTCATCGTGTCCGATCACAGAGGACCGCCTATACAGTCGTCCTACAGGAGTGGCTGCGCGTGTCCTGTCACAAAGCCGCCAACACACCGGTTGTCAAGGCCTACATGGACACCTTTGCCTCCATCTCCCCTCAGCTGCTGGAGTTTGTGATCAACATGGCAGATGGCAATGGGAACACGGCGCTGCACTACACCGTCTCTCACTCCAACTTCCCTGTGGTCAAACTTTTGCTTGAAACTGGTGAGTTAGTCGTAGCCTAACAAGTACTGACTAGTTTTTAGTTTTTCATTCCAAACTTCAATTTTACCAGGTCTGGAATAAGAAAGTAGACTATAGATAAACACCTACATATTTTTCATCAATGCCTTTTCTTGTACAGGTTCTTACTTCCTAGGCCAGTCCCTGTGCATGCTCATGTATTTTTCTTCCTTCCTCAGTTTGTTTCTGGTCTTTTCTTTGTTGCATTTTTATTTATTCTTTGTACTTTTTTTTCCCTGTCCCTTATTATATACTCTGTTCATTGTGTCCCATCATACTTACTTCCAAGTGTCCTTCACCTCTTGTCAATCCAATTTTCATGTCTGTCTTTTTTTCTTTTTTCGTCTCCTGTTGTATACTGCATTGTTTCTTTGCTTACTACCTGTTCACAATTTTCATTATGTCCTCATATCTTAGTATTCTTTCTTTATTCCATAATGTATATCTTTATTATAATTCTTCTTCTTTTCACTTATTTCGACCCTTTCCAATGTCCTTCCTTTCCTGTCTTTTTTTAACTTATTTCCTTTCCTCCTTGGCCTCTTTTATATCCTTTCTAACATCTAACATAACATGTCTTGCTTCCTATCTTGTCTCCTTCCTGCTTGTCTCTATACTCTGTTTCCATGTATTTAGCCTGCCTAACGTAAGACTGTCTGCCAAAAAAAATCATAGGATTTGTTTTGCATATTTCAAATTTAGCATAGTGTGATTATACAAAAATGCGGGACTGGGCATAAATCTTTAAATGGAAACCCAAATAAAAGCTTCATAAGAGTAGAAATGTAGTTATAGTAGATTAATATCTTACTATGCACAAGCAAAACATGTGATGAGCTTCTCCCCCAGTGATTAGTCTGTCTTTTACATTTTATTGAATGTTTTCTTTTTATTTTGCTGCCTTATCATCACCCGCCACACTGATTGCCCTCCTTACCTGACAGGCCTGTGCAATGCCGACAAGCAGAACAAGGCGGGCTACACGGCCATCATGTTGACGGCTCTGGCTGCCTTTCACTCTGACAGCGACCTTGAGACTGTCCTGCAGCTGCTGCGCAGCGGGGACGTAAATGCTAGAGCCAGCCAGGTGCGCACTCTGCTGCTTCTTATTTGTAACTGCATCTCCAAACACAAAAAACAAAACAACAACTTCTGATGCATGCCTTTTTCTAAATTAATTTACAAATGACTTTCAATGACCTATCGGTTTCAATCCTCGGGTCCACATGTGTGCTTTCAGGCTGGTCAGACAGCGCTGATGCTCGCGGTGAGTCATGGGCGAGGGGATATGGTTCGGGCGCTGTTGTCCTGTGGAGCTCAGGTCAACATCCGTGATGACGATGGCTCCACTGCCCTCATGTGTGCCTGTGAACATGGTCACGTGAACATTGTTCGTCAGCTACTCTCTGACCCAGCGTGTGATATTACGCTCACTGATAACGTAAGCATATCTAGTCTTCCTGTCTGCTATAAATCCCACTCCTGGCTACCATTTAACAATTTATCATCTTATTTTTTCATGCAGGATGGCAGCACTGCTCTGTCCATTGCCCTGGAGGCCAGCCAAAATGACATTGCTGTAATTTTATATGCTCACCTTAACTTTGCCAAGCCTCCTTCACCTGTGAGTACTGAGTTAGTCTGGTAGCAGACCAAAGTGCATAAGTAGTAAAATGGCACCCTATTTTCATCTTTCAAATGGTTTTAAAAGATCAGCAATGTAAAACCTAAAATGTGGGCAGGGAAGTACTTTTGTGGCAGAGAAAATGTAGATGGGGGGGTATGAACATTTATTATTGTTGATGTCTTTCCAGAAATAAAACAACTATAGAGGCTTAGTTTAGAAAATAAATCAATGCTACCAACCAAGTGTTCATTGTTTCACAAGTAGTAAAACGTTTCAAATAGTTGAGAATGCAAATTTACACAATGTTAGTAATGTTCCACAATTTAGTAAATGACATGCAATTCACAAACAGTTGCACTTGTGCTCCAAATCACATGATTTATTCTAGGAGCAGGACGCCATAAAATAAAACAATTTTCTTTAGCTCTTGTAAAAATGAATCATTTCTCTTCTACTGTTTATTTATTGATTTATTAAAAATGGTTTGTTCTTTGTTTTGTTTTTTTAGGTGTCACCTAGGTCTCCTCTCTTGGGTTCCTCTCCACCATCTGGTGAACCAAAATAAACCACAACCCTACAGCTTGCAGCAACTCCACAGCTATTCCACTCCATGTGCTTGTTTCACCCTGAATGTTTTAGGTACATTGCATTGTTCATATCATAACACGATAGCCTACATCCTTGTCATTTGTTAGTTTTGTCTTTGGCAAGTATACAGTAGGTATAACAAAGCGAATATTTAGCTTCATCGTCCTGACACTATAACATTTCAGTTCTTTACACTGTTTGTGGTGGCACTTATAAGTCAAAACTTTTAACCAAATTACATTATCCTGATTATTGTGACTCATTTCTCATAGTATTCATAATCCGTCTGATTATACATGTTTTTAACGGTAATCTCCACATGCAAAACAGCTGTTCTGCAGTAGCATCATTATGTGTGACCACTCCTCCCATTTGGAATAACAAAAGCCAGCCGTCGCATAAATAAGTGTCCTTGCATCAAGTAGCTCAGCGGTGTCCAGTTCAGATCCTGGAGAGCAGCTTTCCTGCAATTTTTAGATGCATCCTTTTTTTCACCTCACCTACATTCATGCATCTGCAGACCTGAATGGCCTGCTGATGAGGGAACTCATGGGGTGTTGGAGAAGGATTGCCTCAAAGAGTTGCAGGATAGACGCTCCGGAGCTGGGATTGAACACTCCTGAACTAGCTCATCGGTGCTACTAAATAATAACACAAAACACACCACCTCAACATTGTCTCGATATTTATACACGGGATTTATTTGCACCAAAATATTTTTCTATTTTTATTTTTTACTCTGACCCTTTTTAGGATTTTATTTCCAAGTCAGGGGGAATCCTATTGCCAGAAAATAAATGTAGATTTTTTTTTTTTTACTTAGGTAAATTCAACATATTTCTTTCTTCCCTCAAATGAGTGTTCTTTAATTTATAGACAGGAAGATATTCCAGCGATAAAGAGAGATCCGATTGTATTTATGCAACGTTTTTGTAAGATGAACTGGGTGAAATAGTGACTTAAAGCACTACAGAGGCGTGTAGGTCTTGTCAGGGAAACAGGAAGTTACTATGCTGGGTTTTAACAGTGTTTTGATTAAGATATTAATTCTGAAATAATATATGTCAACACAAACTCGGAATGCTTATGCTGAAAGTGTAACTCGACAAAAGTGCATTGGCTGTTGATGTCAAAATATGTTACTTTTTAAGGAGTTTTTCTTCACCTTTTTCATATCCACTTTTTAGTGAAGAATTTTTTATAGTCTTTGGGGGTTTTTAATTTAAGTATCTATCTTTTTTATTGACATAGAATTTTTATCCTCACTCCAAATTGTATGTAATAGCACAGCTCTGTTGTTTTTCTCTGCTGGTTTCTGTAAATTATAGACTATGTCTTCTGTAATATGTGTGTTTTGAAAAGCAGCTACTTAATAAATGTGGACCACATTTGACCTTTCTTTGTTAGTGTTTTGTTACAGTTATAATAATAAAAAAACAAGAATATTTTGTAAAACATTTTAAAAATAAAAGTCTAAAAAGTGGGGTGCCCTTGCACATTAGGTCATTTTCCAGTATAAATACAACTGTTCTGTGAAGGCCGAAAAGGTTTGCTTGAAAGCACTGCAGATTATTATTAAGATGGATGAATTTAAATGACTTAAGTTCAAATGGCTCAGTCTAAACTTGTACCTAAAGCCAATTGATAGAACAAAACAAATTAATTCTGTTGATGTGGCATCAAATTACAAACAATGTCATCACAAGGCTCTTTGTAAGATAAACAGATCCAATTTCAATATATCTAAACATATTGTCAATTTAGTCTAATATAATGAAAATGAATGATCTATACCTTAGTTTGACCCTATTTATAATGTAACGCATCCAATGTCAGCTTCTTATTCCTATTAGTTCAATGGTTTTCCATCTGAGAGAGTCCACAAATTCCATCAAATCATAGATTTTACAGCAGTTCCTCCTGAATAAGCACTGGTTAAGAGTGGACTGATAAATGCTTTTGATTATTTGAATGATCCCTCATACTCTGCATCTATTTCAGTGGTCATGGCGGCTGGCTACTTGTAATGAGTCTGGTTCTGCTGGAGGTTTCTTCCTGTTGAAGGGGAGTTTTTCCTGTCCTAAGTTGCCACATGCCTGCTAAGTATGAGAAATTGCTGTAAGGTCAACAACAACTCAAGGCATTGTTTTGGTCTGCTGATTCCAGAGGAGTGAATGCTGCAAGTCAATGACTCGATGAAATCTGCGGGGCTTTCTTAGATTAGAATTTTTTTCAAACTGATTTGTAATGATGTATCTATGATCTGAATTGATTTTCTTGTAAAGTGCCTTGAGGCGACATCTGTTGTAAATTGGCGCTACATAAATAAACTGATTCTTGATTCAGAGCATGTGATGTTCATAATGTTTTATGTCCAAAGTGAAGAACTTTGAACAAGTTTTTCAAATATGTGGAAAACCAATCTCCAGATATTGAAGCCATTATGGGCTGGATGTTCCACTAGAGGGAGCCACTGTGTAATTTGATGCTCAACCATTTACTTACCATTACAACCAATACTTACAATTAATCAAATTTTATCATACTTTTAATTTAATTGGAAGATTTCAACTTACCGTATTTAAAATACATAGTCAAAAATTGGTATATATTTATCTGTTTTTGTGCTATTTAAATAAAGACATTTAGTAAAAGACTTCATACGGATAATAGTCTTTAGATTATTCCTTTACAAACAAATACACCCATTAAAATTCATATTTGGCTCTTTAATGTAAAAATTGTGACTTGGTGGAATAGCTTTGATTGTTGGATACCCCAATAATTGGGGTGAAAAAGAAAGAAGGAATTTTTTGGATTTTCCAGTTTCAACTTTGTGTTGTCTGTGATTTGTAGAGCCTAAAAATAAATCTGCTATTTAAGAACTGACAGTAAAGGTTTTAGTGTTTGAATGTTGAAAAGGCTATGAAAATTGCCCGTTAAATAGATACAGTTTTTCATCTTCATGGAAACTTGACTCTGCAACACAGAGCTAAAAACAAAACAAAACATAATGCTTAATGTACAATCTCTTTGATTAGTTAAGAATTTTTGCACTTTTAAATTGGAAATCTGTTCCCCAATTTTATGTTGGTTTCAAGAAAAATTACGGACTCTCCTGGGGCGGTGTCGACTGTGTCTCCTTTTCACCCCTTTTCTAAAACAACTATGAAGTCATCTGTGTTGAATGTGCACTTGGACTTATCACAGAGAAAAACACCGCAGCAAACGCAGCTGTTGGCTTCAGACAGTTGCTTGTCATTGGGAGGAACTGAGGAGATAACACACAGCTGAATCCGTAGCAAGTAAATTTCCATCATACCAGTTAAAGTTCGTAATAAAAAAAGACTAGAAATTAAGAAAACAGAGGCCGTCTAATACTTTTATTCACGCTGTCTTGTTACAATTACAACTACTGCTCAATTCGTTAATTATTATTATTATTATTCCTTTTTTATCCCACTTCTTTAATTATTAGCTAATATTTGGAACCCAATGTAAGAATAAATGCTTTCAAGGGCAAGCAGAGCTACTTTACCTACATATAGGCGAGATAAACATACATCCATTGAACATGTTCTGGAACAACATTTTCTCACATGTTTAAAACATATAACTTATACTCTCTTGTCGTTGTGTTAAAACACGTTGTCCTAATTGTCGTCAAAAAGTCTGTATTGACACATTTGTTTATTTTTGTGAATCTGATTCAGTCCATCGCAAATGTATACTGGACTGTGGTGACCGGAATCTTTTGCTTAAAAAGATTCATTTCAGAGTAAGATTAAAGGATAGAGGGATTTGTTATCATTGCAAACTTTTATTCATTCGGTAAAATAAAGTTATGAGTTCAATACAACAAAAGAAATCAAAGAAAATCCCAACAATGTTTTGTGAAATGTAATAAACCATGATATATATCCGTTTGTTTGTTTGAAGATTCTATGAACTCCACGTGAGAAATAATGTTATGTTTAAATTAATTATTTACACATTATCTTTTTTTAAAGATTAAAAACAATTAATGAAATGTTGTAAGGTCTAATAGTTGTAGACATATCGACCTTGCAAGTACACAATCTAAAGTTTTTGCTATGTAAAAACAGTAATGCCTGCAGATGTTCAGTTTGGATTAACCTCTAACCACGGCACTGACCTGTGTGTATATAGCAAAAAGTAGTCATTAAGTAATTATAATAGCAAGTCTTTCTGTGTTTTTAGTGCCTCTACATTTTTTTACTGTGTAAACTACAGAAATAATTTCTAAAACTGTTTCACGCTGGTGTGCTTAAATGGGTAGAGATACAATTGTAAACTATTTAATTTTTGCTGACTTTTTATACAAGTTCAGTAGTACAGTGAACTACCCGATGTTTCAATTAATCCATTAAAAAGTCTAATTATGCTGTGTTGCACTAAAGAGGATAAAATTAGGACAATCCCTGGTTTTAAGTTGAATAAAATTTTGGTAAACATCCCAAGTAAATAAAACATTTTTGTCACGTGTCGGGAAACCTGATATCAAATGATGGGGACATTTACCATAAGTTTTTAATGTTATCTGCTCAAGCTAATACCCTGACATTTGGATATTAAGCTGCTAAAGTTAAATTGAACTTGTTTAGATCGTATTGTACCTTACTACATACAGAATGTGGTGCATGTAAAAAAAAAAAAAAGCCACTCTTCAGAAGGTAAAATCGGCTTCTAATGATGGATTAAGAGCAATGACATTGAACTGCTGGTTTCCGCTCATTGATGGCTAACATCTTATAGATCTATTTGCAGACTAAAATCTTAATCCAATAATGTACTTATGAGATAGTTGACTAGTGTTAAACATAGTGCCGTAAAATCTACATCTGCATTTCAGAAACATTGGTATTGACGATCTGCAAAAATTATATTTTTTCTTATGTATGTTACTTTTATGTTGTTTGGGGGCCTTTTTTTCTATTTCTTTAATTGCTAACAGTTCTTAAAAAAAGAAAAGTATATTTAAGGACCAATAGCACAATAAACAACTCAAAAGAGTTTTAAAAACAATACTTGATGACAAAGGTCTGATTAAATTATTGTAGTTTTTTTTATTTAGACAGGATCAAATATAAAGATTCATGCTGTCTGACATTAAGACAAACGTAACTGGGATGGTTTTAAATGTAGGGCTTGCTTTCTGGTGTAACTCAAGATTTTTAGTTGATTATTAGTGTTTTTGGTTGCTCGATATAAATATATCTGTTTTAACACAATCCTTAACTTTTTAATAGAGTTGATGGTCTGAGTTTAATGTAAGCTAGCTTCAACCTTTCCAGCACCAGCCCTGATGTGTGTTTAGGAACTATGGGATGTTAGAATGTCCAATGTGTCCAAGTTTCCGCCATGTAGTTGAAGGTGAAGTTGAGTAATTTGAAGGTAATAGCAGCACTGATCCCAAGTCGACCGCGAGGTTATGACTTGTTATGACATGACACGAAGTCAGTGTTGCCAGCTTAGAGACTTTGATAGCGACTATATTTAGCAAGAATTAAGACCCTCTAAAATAAACTAAATAAAAAAACTACTAAAAATTACAAATTACCCCTGCTGTAAGGTTTGCTGGAGTCTATACGCAACGTTGTGGTAATAATGCAGAAGTGTAAAGCAGGGCTTTAAATAAAAAAATTACAGATCCAAAAATGAAACAGTTCTTTTTATTGTGTTTATATGAAGTACAAGCTTGTATAAAGTTTCTCAGACATGTATCGGTCAAATGCGCTCCAAATACAACCATATCAGCTGAAGTGGTGGAAATAGGACTTATCTTTTCACCATGTGTGGATCCAGCCCCACAGCTGTAGCGCAGTTGATTAGATAAAGCTTTTATATGCTTTTTGGCAGAAGAAGGCAAAAAAAAAAGAAAAAAAGCTAAACTAGGCATATTGGGAGGTTTCCAGACAAATCGAACAATATTAACTGATTGCAGAGTCTGGATTTCAGAATCTGCCTGGGGCTTGGCTGTCTGTGTGGTGCTGCGTTATTTCATTAAGCCTGGAAACTCTGTGTGTAACTAATTATTAGGATCACAGGCATTATGAAATTAACTCAACACTTAAAAAAAAAATTTCAACCTAAGATTCTGAAATGACAATTAATAATGAACTAGATTGGGGTCATTACTTGTATTCGAGATGCACAGTGAATTAAAAGTAAATCTATTTTATTTTATTAATGTTAAAAAAGTTCTTGAATGTCACATAAAATTATTTAGATCAAAATGAATATAATGCTACATATCTTATATCGTGCCAGTGTTTTTTATTGTAACTAAAATAAAAAAAACTTTTTTTTCCCCAACTGTTTATCTCACTCTTGTTGAAATTCATCAGTTGGACCGCCTATTTTAGGGGAGGTACTGGGTGTGCCTACTCTCTAAAGCAGGTATAAAAGCCTCATGATCGAAGCTTAGCACGGTACTTCACCAAAACAGCCAAAATGACTAGTCTCACTCCCAAGGACAAGGAAACTGTCAAGGCCTTCTGGACGAAGATGTCGCCAAAGGCCGCGGCCATTGGAGCAGATGCACTTGGCAGGTAAATATTACCCGAGTCTTAATATTTCTGTCTCTTAGTGTTTTAGATTTACCCACCCACTCTGTTTCTTTCCACATTCAGGATGCTCGTGGTGTACCCGCAGACTAAGACATACTTCTCTCACTGGAAGGACCTGAGCCCCGGCTCTGCCTCAGTGGCAAAGCACGGAGCTACAGTGATGGGTGGAGTTGCTGATGCTGTGAGCAAAATCGACAATCTGACAGCAGGTCTCCTGAACCTGAGCGAGCTGCATGCCTTCACTCTGAGGGTGGATCCTGCTAACTTCAAGGTGAAAATTCAAAGCTTTACTCTATACTTATTCTATGATTCTGTCACACCAGATGTGAAAATAAATTTGCCAAGATAGATCATATATCGGTCTAATTATGATTTTTTTCTTTGTAGATTCTCGCCCACAACATCCTTGTGGTCTTGGCCATCACCTTTCCTGCTGAATTTACCCCTGAAGTCCATGTGGCTATGGACAAGTTCCTGGTTTCCTTGGCTCTGGCTCTGGCTGAGAAGTACAGATAAACTGCTGAAGAGGAGCCGAAGATGCATGAATCCACTCTTAATGTTACAAATAAAGGCATCAATGTAAAGAAAAAAACAATAATCGATCACTGTTTAATTTGTTTCGTGTTTGAATACATAGAGGCATATCAGACAAGATGAATTTTAAAAATTTATTCAGTTTCAGACTGAATAAAACTTGATTCTCCTAAATTTTTGTCAGTTTTTAGAACAGGAAATTTAAATAAAGGCAATAATGTGGGTTTAAAACAACTGGCATTTACTTTTTTAACAACAGTGCTTGATGCATTTGCATTAACAGTACAAAAATTGGTGTCAGTCTATATATAATATCTTTAATTAAAGATTAAAAATGTCCGAAAATTAAACAATATTAATAATTTTGTCATTTAGTTCAATAAATTATCTGTTAGACCCAAATCTGATTTTAATGATTGAGGATGTTTTTAGGTAGCAACTGGTTCTTCCAAAGATGCGTCTTAATGAATAAAAAATACAATTATAAATAAATTTTACTCATAATTGTACAATTTAATAAAATCGTAAGTGGCCATCTATTTTTTAATAAACACACGGAAGGCAATAAAAAACATCGCTACATTTTTTTATATATATGAACAAGCCAGGAATTATTTTACCATTGGTTTCACCATGTATCTATCAAAATATATGGCATTATCAAAAAAGAAAATTGTATATAAACAATAAGGCGTCATTCTCCCATTATCCTCAACTGGTAGCTCCCCACAGGGCTGTGTGCTAAGCCCCCTGCTCTACATCCTCTATTCCCACGGCTACATTCCTACCCCCCAGGGTGGAAATTTTACAATGACACTCCAGTAATAGGGCTCATCTTCGGAGAGAGATGGGTCTGCCTTGAGGCACTAGGGGGAGCAGCTGGTAATGTGGTGTAAGAAAAACAACTTTCTCATCAACACATCTAAAATATTTTATAGACTTTTGGTATAATGTCTCTCTAGTGTGGGGAACAAACAACACAGAGTTGGTGAACGGTTCTCGGATAGAATAACAACCATGAGATTTTTGATGTACTTCTATTACTGATGATTGGAGAATGTCCTAATTTCTTGTCTCTTTGTATGGTTTTCAGGTTAATCAGTGTTACAGAATAAAAGAGCTTAATAAAGTCAACAAAGTCGCTTAGTAGGTTATTGGCTGTCCTCTACCAGCACTATCAAAATTTCATATATATGAATAAAATATATTCTTATTTGGGAATAAAGTCAACTCTCAGACAAAATACGCCAATTAGGTTCTATTAAAAATGTCTTAAACGTATCCATAGTAATCAACTCTAAAATAATCAAGTAACTGTGAAGAATAGTCCCGAGAATAGGTACTACACAGTTTCAGGCTTTATTTGATTGTCCTATGGGTATAAAATGGCTCTTCTGCTCAAGATAGCGACATGCATCAATTTATGCATTACAATGATTTTCAGTCAATATTAAAAGAGAGTCAAAAACTGCAAAAATACTTCAGTGTGCTTATATTTTTATTGTTTTATTTATTTTATAGACCAAAACAACTAGTCTGTAAAGGTTCAGCAATTGAGGTCTTCTGCTGATGCTCCTTAGTAGTACTGCTTTCTCAGGGAGGCAATAGCCACAGCTAAGAACTTCTGGAAAGCTGCCTGGATGTCACCAGTGAAAGCGCTTCCCAGCTGAGAAGCAACCACGATGGTGAGGCAATCACCCAGGAGCTGCAAAACAACAGCAGATCATCAGAGGACAGTCATAAGAATACTGTAAATAATAAGCAGTCATGCATTTTTTTCCCATTACATTGAAGTTGTCAGGATCTACGTGAAGTTTCTCAGAGTGCAGCACGCTCAGTTCTTTGTATGTGGTCTTGATGTCGTCCATGTTCTTCACAGCCTTCTCCAGACCGGCAAGGACAACCTTTCCATGAGCCGCCACCTTGGGGTTTGAAGATATAGCATCGGCATTGTAGAGGTTTCCAAAGCCGCCAAAGTACCTCTGAGTCCAGGGGTAGACGATCAGACACCTGAGGATGCAATTCACAATTAGAGTGCAACAATAAGATAACAAGAATTTGGATAACACAGTAGAATGTTTTACCACAGTCATAATAAATTAGATGATTGTTTTACCTGGAAAGAGCTGCAGGTCCCACAATGTCATAATCAATTTTGGAGAAAATCTCCTGAATGGCAGTGCGCTCAAATTCACTCCACTGAACCATTGTTGCAAGCTTTTTGTGTTTTAGGAGTGATTGTGCTCATAGGTCTGACAGAGAGGGTGGCTTTTAAAGCAAATCCATTTCCACACCCCAGAAAACTGCAGCTGATAGGGTAGGTTGGACAGACAAGAGGGTGCTGTGATGCTCGGAAAAATGATAAAGCGGGCGTGCCCACGTCGTGGGGCAAAGCTTTTATCATAACTGAACATAGAAACTTTTTTAGCTTGATTCGCTGTTACCTTATAAAATTTATTGCGAAAAATATCTATATGTTTACCAAATTGAACATTAAAACCAAGGCAACATTTTATTTTACTGGGATATTATATGATTGACATTACTTAAAGGGTATTAAAAGGTTGTGGAGCCCATTTTTTCAGATTTGTATTAGTGAGATATTACAAAAGTGATCATCCCACTTTAACCAGTTAATTTGTCGATCAAATTAAATATTCAGAGAATGCCAGAAAATGTTGTGAGGTAACATGTCCATGGTTCTGTACCCGTTTAACATACTCCAAATGAAATGTTGACTTCCTGTTCTTTACTGACGATATGTGTGATGTTTCAAATAGAAAAAACACCAACTGAGATTGAGGATATAATGGTAAATTTGTCAGACAGCAAGATTCAGCTGTATTTACATCATGAAAAATGTAAATGAATGCATTACAGCTTTTAACTTCATGGGACAAAATGTTTGTTTAGTTTTAAAGAGTCAAACTGTGGTTTTTCACAGTCCTATGAATTGAATTAAACGTCCTGCAACCTATAAGTAAATAACTAACAAATGACAGGACAAAAACTTTAAGAAAAAAAAAGACATTATCTATCAACATAAAGGGCAGAGCAATGAGAATTCCCAAAAGTGGTTGACCAACCAATTTTCGTCAAAGAGTGCATTGGCAGAATGATTCTTCAATGGAAGACTTTGAAGGACAATAAAAGCAATTACCTCACCTTTCCAGAACAATATTAAAAACATAACCAATATTGATGATACACATACTGTTGAAATGTTATTTTTTTCAATATCCCTGTGTTCTCATATTGACAGCACACTTTATTTCAAAAGTAAAAAGAAAAAATAATCTTTTGATTGACATCTCTAGTGTTATTTGGAATTAAAAAAAAGAGAAATCCTCATTCTGTAATGTTTCACTATGTAGGTAGAGTAAATGAGGGAATGTAACATGTAATACTTTTTTTTTGGTTCAACAACTAAAATTATATTTTCTTCCTATAATCCTTGAAATGTCTATAGTGGCTCTTTATGCAACAGCTCCAACAGCTTGTTAGCCAAATTCCTGTAATAAACTACGTTTTTGAGGATTTTCCCATTATTTGAAATGTACGGTCAATGTAAGTCATGTAACAGAGACATTATATGTGATTTAATTAATTTGATACTTTGCTTTGCAGAGTGCGACACCTACTGGTGCCACCTGTTACACTTTCATAATTATAAAGCTCAACCATAACTGCAAACAGAATTGCCTAATACACCTGTCTACTATGAATGGTATAGTTTAACTCATTGCATTTGCAATTTATTGTCTCATTAAAGCATTTATGAGGAAACGTGGCATCTTGGCGGTCTCCAAGATGCTGACCCGTCCTGTTGTTGTTTACTGAACTCCATAGGTCTACAGTGTTAAAATGATGAAAAGACAAGTTTTTTTAGTTTTTTTTTACAGTTTATAGTTTTTAAAACATGTAGGATTATTATCCTAATCAATTAGAAATAAATGCTTGCTTGGGCAAGAAGGATTGAAGGCTGCAAAATCTCTTAATAATTTAAAAGTTTCTTTAGTGAAACCAAGAAATAATACTCTTGACCTATTATTCCTTTTATTCACATTTTTTTGCAACAACGTCTTATCAGCTGCAGTGTTTAAAGTTGTGTATTAAGTCCAGCCCAGCATCTTCTTCAGAGGTCCACCAGAGGGGGCACTTGCATTATTAATTATTTTAATAGTGGGGCACTTTTTTATCAACACTAATTTAGATAAGGCTCCAAAAACTTGCCTAAGTGTCTTTATGAAATTGTTACAGCTAGTGACTTCTATAGGCTCAATTTTATGGCCCTTCTTACTAATCAATGGGTCAAAAGCAATGTAGTAATTTAGAAAGGGGGTACGGGATTCTAAACATAGGTTTTAGCATGAATAATTGGCTTCAACACATTTCTGAGTCTTTTAAAGGATGTTAAAGTTGGCATTTGAAACAATATATAGTTTTTCCCCTTACTTTTGTTCCTTTATTTTACTGTATATCACTTTTACCTTGTTCATAATTTTTCCAATACAAATGAACACGCTTTGCCTCATCCTGTTAGGCTATAGGGAATAAATAACTTTTCTGAAACATTTTTGTTTGTTTGTTTGTTTGTTTGTTTGTTTCATTGTTATGATATAAAACTTGATTTTAGATCCCACACTTAATAATTTATTCCTGCCACCACTGAGTACAGTCATTAGGAACCTAACACTAACCCCATGCCCAACATTTTAACACTGATGTTGATACACTCAGCGCCATGTCAAATTTTCTCACAGTTTAATCAATGTTTTTTTATTTAAAAAAAAAGGCATGAATAGCTTTAGTCTAACACATTTTAAATGTCTCGCGTTAATTTTACAAGCCCTCCAGAAACGTGGGCTCTTCTGAAAAAGGTTATCTCTTAGTACCAACAACTGCATCTACAAAGATCGAAACATTTTGTAAAACTATTAAAAAGATTCATTACATAGGTTGATTTATTTTAAATCTTTAGTTTTTGTCATTTTGATTAGAGGTAATAAAATTTTAAGTTTGTGTCTTACACTATATTTATTTAGTAACTTTGCCTAATAACTATGTATACCTAAAAAGATGTATGCTTACAAAGTTAAACCTTATGATGGAACGCCAGTTGTTAATTACCACCCTCAGGTTTGGAAGAAACCCTATGGACAAGAGTAATGTATTTTTAAAATGCTAATTAATCAAACTTTTTACCCTGTATTTCTAATCCTTAGTAATGCAGCCTCTTGTGTTATTATAGTGTATGTGAAATGTGATATTAATGCATTCAATAGTTATGTACCTTCCTTATAGCATTTTTGGTGTAATTATACATTAAATTCTTTTTTTAACAATTCTTTTTTTATTATTATTTTTGATACTTATTTAGTTTTATCTACTTTTACCTCTCTTTATGGTATTTCCTAATGTCCAACTAAGTTTTCTTATTCCTGCAATTACTAACAATAGAAAGCACATGTGCTATTTTCTCCTTCAATAGGAAAATTATGTATACCAGAAATAAAAGCATGCAATAGCACACAAATGTAATATTTTAAAACCTAAAAAGAATAAGTAACCGTGCACTAGTGACACATTTACAACTTAGTGCAGTTAAGATAAAAATAGGATTAGAGGAAAATGTTCAAATGAACATGGTAATAGGAAATAGCTCGAAATAGGCATGTATATCGGTGTATATGAAAAGTGTTTACTTTCTAAAAACAATTAAAAACAGTGCAAATAACAGCTAGGATATACTATAAACACAGAGTTTGCTGGGAGCAGAAATTCTTAAATAGGAAAGATGACCTATGATAATACTCTCCAGTTCACCGCTTCACACATGCAATCATCATCTAATCCTGGTTTTGTTGTGTTTGCTTTTTCAGAAACAAAATCCAGATATGGTTTACACCGTTTCCATCGCATCAACTTTAATTAATAGGCAGCCACAACTATTTCCTTGGTAAAAGGATGTAAAATGAAACCTACTTGGTGTTTTTAAATGTTTATCTGCTTCAACTGCATTGTCGACTCTATTATGTAGGGGTATTAAGATGATTTAGGTTTCTTTAATGGCCTAAGTAATGTGTGTTTAGTTTGTTTTTGTTTTTATTGTTTATTTGTTAAAAACAGTTTTACTGAATCAAATAACTTGAAGTTTGTTGCATTTTACTTTACTAGACAAAACGTATTGATGACAGAAGACAAAAAAAGCAATGCTAAACATGGTCTGATGTATTTTTAAAATTATTTATTTTATTTTAATGAACATGCCTCCATGTGTCAACAATTGTGGAGATTATGGAACGGAAAGTTCCTTGTTCAAAAATCGGCGCCTCTGTCTGCATGGTGCCCCTTTACCGGTACTTCTCAGACAGGGCCCAGGCCACGCACTGCAGGAACTTTTCCACAGAAACGTGGACCTCAGGAGTGAAGTCAGCAGGGAAGAACATGGCCAGGACCAAGACGATGTTGTGGCCCAGGATCTGCAGGTTGCACAATAAAAAAAGGATAGGATGGCAAAACTTAGGTGAGTGCATTGCATATAGGTTGCTTCAATGTCACATTAGCCTTTCCCCAAGGCTGCCATGATGGTGGCGCCATGCTTCCTCACTTTGGCAGAATGAGGGCTCAGATCTCCCCAATGAGAGAAATAAGTCTTAGTTTGTGGGTTGGAGACAACCATCCTAAATAATTTGTATTATATATATATATATATATATATATATATATATATATATATATATATATATATATATATATATATATATATATATATATATATATATATATATATATATAT
>JAVLVB010001098.1:217672-236858 GCA_032876305.1 Orestias chungarensis
ATTCTGTGTCCATATTGTAGATTTTGTGTAGCTCAAATCCTATTTCTCGCATAGTTATTATATTCTTATATTTTATTACATTATTTAAAATTGCTATCAGGGTGTAAACTGGACCGGGGGATTAGAATTTTCGTCCCACCTCATGTACCACATGTGATGTGATGACAAATAAAGATTCCTTGATTCCTTGATTCCTTATAAAAACAGTTTAAAATTAAAAATTATTTACCCTAGTTACAACATTGTTGCATAAAATGTTACCCATGATAAACTTATAAAGCATGTTGATTTTATTCTTATCAGGCTATCCCAGAAAGTGCAGCATGATCATATCAACATTATTAAGGGTATAACCCAACATGACATTTACTTTTAACCAATCAGACTTCTCCTAAGAAGAAAGGAGTGGCACTTGGAAATTAATAAAAAGCTCTAAGATCATCAACCTCAAAAGGGTTGTGACCCAAACACTTTAAATTATTCTCTGTAGTGTAAAGACAGACGTAATTCATCACTATGATCGAGTGGACAGACGCTGAGCGCAAGGCCATCACAACTCTCTGGTCGCAGATTGATGTGGGGGAGATCGGACCCCAGGCTCTGACCCTTCATAACTTATTTTATTTTATTAATTCATCAATTATCCATTTTCTTCTGTAAATGCACAAAATGTTTGACCTTTGCTGGTGGCCCTGCCACTGAAATCAGTTTCACACATCATAATTTGTCATTAACGTTTAATATTTGTCCCTTGAATCAGGCTTCTGGTTGTTTATCCCTGGACTTAGAGACATTTTGGATCATTCGGAAACCTGTCTACCTATGCCGCCATCGTTGGAAATGCCAAGGTCGCCAGTCACGGGAAAACTGTGATGGGTGGACTGAAAACTGCTGTGAAGAACATGGACAACATCAAGAACGCCTATGCCAAGCTAAACGTTATGCACTCTACGAAGCTCCATGTGGATCCCGACAACTTCAGGGTATGTTGCAAAAACCATTTCTGAAACCTACATGATTTTTTTTTACTGGTAACAACGTCCTTAACACCACAATTATGCTACTGTTCTCCCTTCAGGCTCTTGCTGAGTGCATCTCAGTGGTTGTGGCCGCCAAGTTTGGCCCCAGCGTCTTCACACCTGGTTTCCAGGAAGCCTGGCAGAAATTCTTGGCTGTGGTTGTCTCTGCGCTGGGCAGGCAGTACCACTAAGCAAAAATAAAATACGCAACAGTCTTTGACCTGAAACAGTTTTTGTGAAGTTTCTAAAATGCATTATTTGCTGGTTTGGGGCTGTTGTAAACTGCGAATAAAAAAAAAAAATATCAAAGTCTATATGCCTTTGCTTTTTATTTCTCGTTCAAAAAATTATTTAGTAGTTGTATTTTAAGATTCAATGGAAGATAATTGTGTTTATAAGTCCACCAAAATTGTTTAAGCACACACGTTTTGTAAGAAAGCAGTCATATGTCATTAGAATTACCTGCTATCAGTCTCAGAAAGCGCTTGAGGTTAGACATATTCAAAAATTAAATATATTGTGATCACGATATTTCACCATTTCTTCTGTTGGAATTATGCTATTGCTGTTTCTCCAAAGGTAAAATAATCAGAAACATAAGTAATAACAATGTGATAATAAATCATGTGCAGGTTGTCATATGGTAATTAATGTTAAAGGAAAACACAAAGCTACTAGAGTTTTTTACAGAACATTCCAAGTTTTTGGTTTAAAAAAAGTGTAACAGCAAAACAATAAAAACATGTAACAAATAAAACTTAGATATATAAAAATAACAAAAAAAATCAATTGTACAAAAACAGACAAAATAAAATAAACAATAAATATGACCCAAATACTTAATAATATGAATGAAGTTACCGGAAACAAGGCAAGACAAAACTAAATTTTTTTTTTTTTAAATACTGAAAATAAACACCATTATTGCTCACATTTGCCTTCCAGTACCCTAGTTCTTCCTCAATACTTCCTCTATTCCACCCGCTCCTAAAAGATGTGTTTCCTGGCACACAATTTAATTCAATTTCCCTTTGGGATTATTAAAGTATTTTTGATTTGATTTTCTAGCGGCAAAGTCCCTTAAAATTATCATTAATTATGCATGGAAAAATAACAAATAAATGACTTTTTTTAAACTGCTCTTGGGGGCTCCCTATTGGCCTTGGGGCCCTAAGCCTGGGCTTATTTCGCTTATGGCTTGGGCCAGCTCTAACTTTACATGAACATTAACATTTTATCATACCAAATGCTTCATTATTAAATAATTACAAACGCTTTCAGGTAGCCTGCTTGAAATATATAATTTAATTAATCTATTTATTGGAAAACTAATTATCTTGATAGTTTTGACTCATAGACTGAATCTCCTTGAAATACCGATATCTGCAAATAGCGCCATTTAGCGGAAACAGACTAATCCTCTCCTTACATGGGTTGAAATGCAGATAGAATTGAATGAATTTGTCATATCACTGAAAATGTAAATAATTTAACTCATAAAGTGGAATTCAATTTTTTAACATGTAATGTCTTTTTGTAAAAACGTTGATGTGTTTTAGTTATTAAAAAAGAAAACATTCAGTTTCACTGACGGTAAATATTGGATTTTTATTAAGAAAGCTCAAAAAACAAGAAAGCGTGTCCTAGTAATATTTAGTCGGGGCTCCTTTTGTATTAGTAACCACATCTATTCAGTTTGCTGATGGAAGCAGGTCTGCTCTGTATTGTTGGCTGGTGATTTATATCAGGCAATTTTGCTGAACAATGAAGCATTGCTGGACAATTACTTAAGAAACCAAAGCCAACACTAAAAGATTTATTTTGTCAATGATTATGGTCAATTCTTACAGGACCTCAAGCAAACTGGGTCCTCTGCCTCCATTATCTTTCGAATTACCAAACCATGTGGCCAAATGTCGTTAATCAAACAAGAGACCCTGGGTCACTCAGCAGCAGTTCAGTCTTTTTTTTATTAGTAGCCGAGGAAAAAATATCCTATGTGATTTTTCAAAATACTTAACCAGGAGTTCAAACCATGTAAATCTCCACCAAACTTGCTTCATTTTACAATCCCCTCAAGTACTTGGTCATTGCTTGGGACCAATTTACTATCACAATTTTTCCTTCCACTCAGCTTTCCATCAATACCTGTGGATACAGAGTTTTGTGAAGAGCCATGTTTGTGGACTGATCTTCATGTAAAGAAAGCTACTGTCAGCAGTCTTTGCTGTAGGCAAATGTTTTCCTGGCAGAAATGACAAAAAATGACATTTCTGAAATAAAAGTGTTTTTAAAATCTAATTTTAGTTGATTTTTCCTTAGCATTATCATCTACAACTACACGCATTTGCTCTTCAGAATTCAGGCCGGAAATTAAAACGCGGTCAATGTATCCAGCCGGACAATTTGTTAGGTAACACACAACAATGTCAACACCAGGTCTTGAGTTAAATAGGGAGATTTTATTCAGGTCTCCTGGTTGTATTTAAAGTTGTCTTGTTATTCTTAGCTCTGTGTCTTTATTTGTTCTTTCTTTTTTTTTCTGTTTACAAACACAAACGCTAAAAGTAGCTAAATCAGGCTCGCGGAGGCTTTTAGGATGCTAACATGATGCTAAGCCCATCGGCCGAGTCCCCTGATGACAGAAACTCCCTGTACAGTCAGTCCCTACACAACAGCCAGAAAAGCGCGGACAAAACCAGTCCTATCAGCGTGATACTGGTTAGCTCTGGGAGCCGAGGTAACAAACTTTTGTTTCGGTATCCCTTTCAGAGAGCTGCTGAATGTCCGTCTTCTCTCTCAGGTAGGCTCTGCATTAGCATGAACCTCAGACAATCACTATGTTTCATCGGTTTATATCGGTATACTTCTGCAGTCCCTCACAGGATAAACAACCAGGCTCTTCCCTGAAGACAATACGGAGAGTCCAGTTAACATTAAAGTCATGTTTTTTTTTGGGACTGCTCGGTGAAACCCACACATGCACAGGGATGACATGCAAACTACACCGCGTTACAACTCCCGACAACTTTTTAGTTGCAAAACAACCGCGTTTAAACCTGCAGCTCTGTGCAGCCTAGCTTGTTAAAATGTATTACTCAGTTCAGTTTATTCTAAAGTGCAGAATCACAACACTGGCTTAAGGCACTCTACATCCACCCATGGGCCATTTGGTCCATTGCTGTATACAGAATCAAATTCAATTGGTTACATTCCTGCTGCACAGCCAAAAGCATCGAGTGTTCTTTAGTGATTGGTAAGAAAGACACTCACTGAAAAAAGAGTTGGTTGTTTGGGAATTTATCGTCAGGAGACACTCTCTCCTCTAAAACCAAAATAATACGGCAGACTGATTTTGTTTTTTTACCCTGGCATCTAGGTTAACCCCAGGACCTCTGGAAACAATCTTGTTTTCACAGATGAATCCCAAACGTAGAGATTTTATTTATTTATTTATTGCTATGATACAAAGCACCACATTTAATAAAAAAACTAAGCACGGCTCGAATACATTCAATTGAGTGGGAAGCATGGCAGGGGAAGGGTGATGAGCTGGGCTTGGTGTATAGACACAGGATCATGATAATGCACATTAACTGAACCATCAATTTCTTTGCATACCAAACTACGTCGTCAAATTTAAGCCAAAGTGACGGATTAATTTACAAAACATGATCTCGGAACACAGCAGGAAACCTGAAACTGGATTTTTCAGTTTTCCACGGCAGTGACAATATGTCACCTTATTAAGTCTTTGACTAACACCTATACAACAGTTGGCTTTGACTGCTGCCTAATCTTGTGCCAAATACCAGCGTTGGAAAGGGGCTTACAAAATAGTTGTTTGATGTTATGTGTAAGATATAACTGAACCTGAGATTTGCTTTGTGTTTGACACATTTGTAGGTTGTTAATAAAATAGATCAGTTGTATCAGTTGTCTGCATTTTTTTGACTCATATATTGTAAGAATGTTAATCAAAAGCTTTTTTTGTACTCTTTCTCGTCTTTTAGCAAAGCAGCGCAATCCATATTCACTGAACACAGCTGGGGATGTTCTTGAAGATCCGGATGGTGACACGAGGTAAATTGTTTATTCTTCAAAATTACATAAAAAATATATTTTAATTTCCCATGCAAATATGTCAATTTCTGACATAAAGAAGATATAATTTAGCTGTAATATTTTTATATATATATATTTTTTTCGTTATTTCGTTTGTGTGTGTGGGGTGGGCCGCCAAATCAACTGGTGGCGACAGCTGGAAGCGGCTGGAAGACGCAGATGTTACTAAAGTGTTGGAGGCTGCGTTTATGCCTGACTAAAAATGCTGCCAATGTAACCAAACTCTTTTCAAAACATTGTTATAAATGTAAAAGTAGGAATTGATTTCTATTCTCTGACATGAAATTATTTGTGAAATAAATTATGTCAACAGAGAAGCGGTGGGTCCATCCAGCGAACTCCGCCGCTGAGCAAAACCAGATCAGATTGTGACACTGTGTCCTGATCACATCCAAGTAACCGCAATAAAACCATGAAAATCAAGTTAACTGAAGTGGACAGTCTATGCGTCTTTTGACCAATACATCCGAAAATAACATCAACACCATAGACTTAATATCACAGAAAAGCTGGAAATTTTACTGGCTCACTGAACTCTGCAAAACAATGAATCAAACACATCACTCCAAAAAGATCCCTCAGATATTTTTCCTTCAGTTCACAAATATAAAACCATGTTGTTCACCAACTACCCGTAGAGAGCTGATTTTCAGCAACACCTTTACCTTCTAACGAGCGCATTGTTTTTATTTACATTGAACCATCGCTGATCGGTTTATAGCGGAACTTTACTCACAACATGCTGTGTCGGTATTCAGCAGGTAAAATAAATCAATATCACATACCTGTTGATGTTCCTGAAAGTTGCCTACAGGTTCTGAATCCTGCCTCAGTTTTTTTCTTTATATTCTTCTCTGGGGAATATGTTTTTATTTACCAGGGTAAATAAAAAACGTATAAAAACTTGTATTACTTGTATAAACTTGTAGTTAGATCAGATCACCTTGTGACAGTCAAACGGGGTCCTCAGCGCAGATGCTGGACAAGATTAGGTGTCTGTGTTGTTTCCTGATTAAAAGTCGGTTAACGTAACTAAACAGATCAGAAAACTTCTTTTCCATCTGTGAACTCCATCCAAAACACGTATTACTCAAGTTTGAGGGAAAAGATAGTTATAAATATGAAGTCTGCCATCTAAAATCATTAAATTAGGATTCCTGTAGTTTAACACTGCGATATGATCACCCAGCATTGTTAGAGTGAAATGATAATTATGTCACATCCTTCATGTCACAGTTGTACTTTAAAATAATCAAAGTGAGTAATATAAAACAGTTCTCTGTTACACCATGCAAACAAATCAAGAATCAAGAATCAGTTTATTTATATAGCGCCAATTTACGTCAGAGAAATACGTCGTGTTAAAAAAATGCGGGAAAGGAATTAAACTAACAACCCTCTGAAGAAGAACACCTCCACGTAATCCACTCGACCACCTGCACATACATCCAAATGTCTTTGAGGCGCAGACCTAGATCAACCGGTGACGGTCAGATCTGATGTTTAGCAATATATGTTTATTATATTTCAGCGTCTCTCATCGATAAAGTAAAAAGTTAAATTGATGAAGAAAACAAAGAGGAATTATATTTAATTCATTATGACCGGATATTAATAAAAAAAGGTGGAAATTAAAGTGCACAAAGACAGCGGCAGCCATGCTTATGGAAATGAGATTGTCTTTTTAAGATCATACAAATTACCCTCATTTTACGGGGAAAAGAAATTAGAATGTTAGAGAATTGACAAAACAATGGTATTTAGTGGAGGATTTATTCTCCCCGTTTATTTTAAATAATGATGAAATTAAGGAAAAGTGTCCCAAACAACTCAGGGCATGATGATAAAACCACTGTTCTTTTTCCAAGCATGCCTGCGTCTGAATTTTTATCTATGTTTTCTGACTACGCGTGTTGTTACATGATCTTTACAACGTGACATAAGCAGTGTTTGTCAAAACACTTGATTCAACATTTAGATGTTGTACAGTACGAGAGAGAGATGGAAAAACTGTAAAGCAACTCCTTCTTTTCAAATCTTTACTTTTCATTACATTTCAACATCTCACTTTCAGGAATTATTCAGAGCTTTTGAATCTGCTTTGCAGCAAGTTAAGATCTATTTTCAGCTCTGACGAATCTCAGGCTCTGAAACAATAGATAAAACCATGACATATTACAGACGCTTTTGTAAATACTTCAAACAAGGCAATCTACTGTCCTAAAATAATGAAATGTGTTTTTAAGTAGTTATTCTTAGGACCCTGTTAGATTTCTTATGGAAAGCGGTTCTATTCTGCATTTGTAGTTCCTTAAAGTGAACAGCATTGTTTATTTCCTGGTGTGTTAAAGGGTCCTGAAAGGCCTCGGCCACAAAAACATCTGCGTTTTTCCAGCCGGTTCTAGCTGTCGCCACGAGTTGATTTAGTCACCAGTTAATCTATCACACCGGTTTAAAGGAAGTAGATGACGTCATCCATCCTTCCGTAAATTTTTTTATTTGCATACCGGCAAGCAAACTGATGCTCCTTTAAGCACGCTAACCATGTTAGCTTTGCGTTAGCCGTCTTAGCAAACTACGGTGTCGCGTAGCGAGTCTCCCAGCCTCTCTCTTAGCAGAGGCGAAGCTACAGTAGCTAGAGGCCGGGGCAGCACCATCCCCCCCTGAACTCTATATATTTATGTATACGTATGTATTTATACACTTATCTGTCTGCTTGTGTTTGGAGAAAAACCCACACATTCCACAGTGGGTTAATGTAGTTTTGCAAGACAAATTAATATGAGATATAGATTAAATTAAAATTATACTTCATCCTAAAAGGACAAAATATACAATAACAATTATTTAAATAATCTAAAATAAATAGGCATTGCGCTTTTTTTTAATGTCTTTTTTCCAGGGGTAGTGGATCCCTTAGGGCTGGTCATGTTTTAAGAAGCTCGAAAAGTGTGAGCACCCCTGGTCTAAATGTTGCATTTCCAGCTGTTGCTAATCAGAGGATCCAGCCAGTGAACATTTTTACTTGTCTGTTAAATAAATTTTTAACATGCCGTCATCTTCCGAATGGATTGTAGTTGTAATTTGAAAATCTTAACAGGTAGAAATAATTAATATTTTGTAAGACTCTTGAGTTTCAACTGTAGATTTCATGTCTACTAGGCTAATAATGTCTATGCTTGAGATGCTCTTGTTCTCTTTGGTAGGTAGTAGATAATTAAATAAAGAAGTCTTTCAGGAGCATGCATTTAAAATAAAGCTGAAAAATATACCAAATCATAGTAATCAGTAAAGTGTCAATATTAATACTGCATTTGAGAAGTGATGCTTAAATACAATATTTAGTGTGCTATTATTCTCCAAATGCAATGTATTTAGACTTTGCTTGGTGATAATGTAGTTTGCCACTTGGATTAATAGCATGGTGATGGAAAAGAGAAAATTTGAGTGAGAAACATGTTGAAGTTGCGCTGTCTAGCAATATCATAATTTGATATGTAAAGTCAGCATATCTAGAGCAATTTCCATTACTGACATATGTATTTTATGTATTTTTAAATGATTCACCATCAAGACCAGTGTTTTTACATCACATTGTCACATGTTTTTTCGGTTGTTTTAATGTCCATTTTCTGCACTTGGTCCAACTGTGTGTTGCATTTTTCCCTTTGTTTGCTTCTTTGTTTGTTCTTCTTTTTTGGGGGGGCCCAAATCCCATTTCAGGGAGCAATGTCCTCTAACTGACGAACAGTTGGTAGCAGGGTAAGACCGAATGATTCTGAACCACCTCTCCTTCCCTTAGATCACTCCCTGTCCTTTTATTTCACCCCATCCTTCCTGTTTTTGTGTCCTATATCGATCTCCAAACCTGATCTTCCTGCAATTGCTGTAGTTGATATACAAAAGATGATGAATCAGCGCTTTCCCTACAATAATTGGTTAAAATATACACTGATAATTCAGCGCATATAGATTTAGTGTACAAGGATGAAATTCAAATCAAATGCAAGTTAGAATACCAAATGTCCTTGCTTTTTAAAATGATGGTGGTGGAAAATGTCCATTGTTTAATAGTTTTTTTCTGGAAGCCTATACCTTAATTTTTTTATCTCCCCTTTGATTGCAGCATGAGTTACTTCAGTCAAACGAGCATGAGTTTGTCACATTTCTCATCCATAAATCATTCAGTATTTTCCAGGAAGCCTCTTCTTTTTCCTACCTCACAGTCTTACCTTATAACAAGATGGTTGTTTTTACATGGATTGTTACAATTTATTAGTCAAATACAACATGTAGAGAGAAATGCAAAAACTGTAGCCAGATAAAAAAATTGAAAAAAGCATCTTATCTCTGCTGCTTCACAGTTTTACACTGAGGCTCTGCTTTCTTACTCAAGGTTTTCTGATAGCATCCTGGCCACCATCCTGGCCACCAAGTCTGACATGTGTGGAAAGAAGTTTGAACTGAAGATAGACAATGTTCGATTTGTGGGTCACCCTACTCTTCTGCAACATTCCTCCCAGATCCAGGTAGGGGAAAAAACAAGGGATTTAGGAGAAAGCAAAGAGTCAGAAACACATTTCCTTTCATTATGTGTTGCTTAGTTTCAACTTATTTCATAACCTTTATGAAACTTTAACTTCTGAAGGACTATAAACCCACAAATAACTACAAATGTGCTCCATCCTTTACTGAAGGTAATATTTAATCATTGAGCAAACTAAAGTAATTACAAGATAATGGCAATTTAGAGACACATCATTAAACCATATCAGTTTTTTCCCCTGATTGAAGTATCTAATGAATTCTTCATGTCTGCTTCTAAAATAGTACAAGTTCTTAGTTTTGTTGTTTTTTAATTCATTTGACCTGATCAGATATGATTGGGGGAACATTTTAGTTTTTTGTGCTAATTTAATAAAACTATATTTATATTCAGTAAAGTAATATTGCTCGTCAGTTTACAAGTAACCGGTTGTAAAATATTAGGAAATATAGAAAGCCAGTTTACATATTATCTGTTTTGCTTTAGGAAATACAGACTTTGCATTCATATAAGCTAAAGACATGACTTCATGTGTAAAGCACAGGTTTAGTTTCACCACATAAGCTTAAAGTCTAAACATAACGCCCCACTAGTATTCAAAGTAATCTTTATTTAACATGTTTTACCACAATATGTATATTTCTGTGTTATACTGTAAAGAGTAAATTAAAGAAGGTTAGCTTTAAAAAAAAAGTCTATCTTTTACAAATTTAGGATTGTAAATATTTTGCTCAGGCTGCTAATGAAGTCTCACTACATCATGATAAACCCAACAGCTTCTGCTCTTGTTAATAGATCCTTTGACTTATAAGTACTTGTAATTGCTGTAATTATTCTTGTCTTGTCTTCAGTTAATTAGATCCACTGCTATTTGCATTTGTAATTTACTAACTACACGCTTTTTAGGAGACATCTACTAGATTCACACGGCACAATGCTACTGATAAATAAAAAAATAAAGAATCCGAAACATTTTACACTAGTTCAATTGCTTCCATCAGACAATTGCTGCCCATCAGACATTTGTCCAGCATTATTTCTTCTGTTTACATTACCAGACCACAGCAGGGTTTAGTTTTTAATACCCAACTCGCTTTGCTGTAAATCAGCTTTGAGTATTGACTGTGATCGATCAGTCAATCTCCAGCACCCCCTACTGTTTCTTTTGGGTCAGTCATTCCTGATATATTTACTGTTCTACTGCCAAAGCGGATGAGCCAACTGCAAAATGTTGAGAGCAGCACAAGGCTCTCCAAAATGCTGACATAATTGGGACCTCTGTTTTTTTTAGTTTATGAAAACTCTCAATAGTGTTTTTAGACTTTAACATATGAAAATGTTAAATACATAAACAACAACAAACAAAATGACTAATAAATTGTGATAAAATAAAGCTTTAAAGTGACCTACGTTTTTAATTAGCAAATTTAGTGAGCAGCATCCAACTCAGGATATATATTTATTTATTTATTGTTAAAGCAAAAACAAAATCCGTTCACTATTTGAAAATAAAGCGATAAATTGTCGAGCTTTTCCTCACAAATCTTTCCGATGGTCCTTGAATTTTTCTAACTCTGCTTTGTCCGAAAGCAAATGTCAACATTTGATTGGTTTATTTTTTGTCTGTTACTATTTCATTTATTAATCAACAGATTTACACATAACTTAGATGAAAATATGAGAAAAAATGAACATGTGTATCTTTGTAGTGAGGTAAAATATGAATAATTGCTTTCAAACCAAAATATTACTATTTTATTTTTGTATTGTAACAGCATCATTTTCTGCAGCTAATAAAGATTTGGACTTTAATGATTTCAGGTTTCTAAAACAGATCCTTCGCCTAAGAGAGACATGCCTACAATGATATTATTTAACGTCGTTTTTGCACTAAGGGTAAGAAAATCTTTTCAAAAACATTTACATTTTAAAAATGCAATCGTGATTGTCTTTTTTGTTCTCATATTTTCACCAATTCTTTTAAGAATATTTCAGCTGACTGTGTCTTCTGTTAATTGTTATTCTTCGAATGGGAGGGGTGCACGTTTGATAACGCTCTGCTATCAGTGACAGCATGAGAACCCAGGGAGGAGCAGGAGGTTATTCTGCCTAATCATGCTGTCCAACAAGCCCCAGCCTGGTTCCTGCCCATGCTGAGTCATGCTTCTCTGAAAGTCCCAAAAAGGCTCAGAAGAGGCAAAAAGTTGCTTTGTCATGTTTTCTCCATAATATATGCCCTAAAGCTTAATGTACTGTAAACATCCATTAAAAACAAAAATCCCTTGTAATATTTTTGGCATTGCTTTGTTTAGTTTTTGTAAATTTTGATCATCATTGTTTAACCCAAAAAATACTATCCAGTCACCTGAGCAACATAAAAACTAATCGAGAGTAGCTGGTTAACACTGCAAACATAAAAAACATAAAACATATTCCACTTGTTGTTTGCACATGCAGGCAAACGCTGACCCGTCAGTGATCAGCTGCATGCACAACCTGTCTCGGCGCATCGCCATAGCCCTCCAGCATGAGGAGCGCCGCTGCCAGTACCTGACCAGGGAGGCCAAGTTGATGCTTTTGGTGCAAGAAGAGATCACCACTACGACTGAGAGTGAGATGTTTCTAAAGCTCTGTTTCAGTCAAAATTTTCAGTCTTTAAGTTTAATTGTGTTCTTTTTTTATTTCATGTCTATAATAACTGTCTTTCCTCTCTGCTAATGTTAGCAGATGGAACCCCTCAGTCTCCATTTAGACAAATTCTTCCAAAATGTAAGCTTGCCAGGGACTTGAAGGAGGCCTATGACAGGTGGGAAAAATATTAAATATACCTCTTTAGGTTTTGAACAAACCCACCTTTTTCATTATGCTAATTGTGATCATCGTGATTTTTCAGCCTTTGTACAACAGGTGTGGTTCGACTACATATTAACAACTGGCTGGAGGTCAGCTTCTGCTTGCCTCATAAGATCCACAGGGTTGGTGGTAACTATATCCCCCCAGATGCATTAGAGCGCACTCTTAAGGCCATAAGGTATATTTACTTTTCATACATGTTATGTTCTGTATTAGAAATGTTTTTACCAGTGCACATATGTGTTGTAAATGAAAAAAAATTGTTTGTATCTACCCCCCTATAAAAAGGCGTTTTATCAGATTAAATTTACTTTCAAAATATTTTGTTTTAGGAAGTAAAAATCTGAAAAGCTTTGAGATATCCTCTGTTTTATTTTTATATTGTTATGACACTATGAAAAAAGCCAGAAACACTGTAAATTAACCAGCAACTTCAGAAATGAATGAAATCGCACAAAATGTTCCAACCTCACTACTGATCCGTCAGCTATTAGTATACATGTTGCCTTTCCTGGATTTGTGACGTTTTTTTTTTGAAGTTATTCAAATTTTTGGCCCCATTTTGTAAACTCAGGGTTATGGTTAAAGAAACTTCAGTGGGTCGTATTGCCACCTATAGGCAGTCAAAAGAAAAAACTCTTAATAAAAATAAATTTTATTGTAATTTTAAGAAAAAATGGAATCAAAGTAAAATAAAAACTTCTTCTAAGTGAGAGGAGATTCTGCGGATTGAAAAATAATGTGGTTTTTTTGACCCTGCAGGCCTTATCATGCCCTGCTGCTGCTAGAAAGCGAGAAGGCACTGTTGGCCCAGCTTCCTCTGGACTGCTCACCTGCGATGGTGCGCCTGATAAAAACCTGCTCAGCAGTGAAAAACCTGCAGCAGCTGTCCCAGGACGCCGACCTGGCCTTACTTCAGGTGCACAATTTTAATTTTAAAAGCAACTCGAGGAATAGAAATACTTTTGAAATTCACATTATCGGGAATTGAATAGGAATAATCTGTTGGACAAATTGAGCGTGTATAATAAAATGTATATAGAAATAAATGTCACAACAGAAACTTACAAGAAATGCTTGGGTTTGAAGAACAATTTATGTAAGTAAAGTGACTTATGTCTAAAATGATGCATTCTTTAAATTTTGTACATTTAAAAAATGTTTTTTCTAAGACTGTTTGTTGAAGCAATTTTTTTTTAAAAATCTTTTATTGGAAGTTTTAAGTTTTACCTACTATGCACTTCATGAAAAATCCAGCCAGTGCATGTTGTATACTTTGCTACTTACTGTCACCTGGTGGCCAACATATTGTATGCACAAATGTTCACACTTACGTTCTTTTCTGTCTATATCACTCTTATAGGGTTTAGGATTTCTTATCGGCTCATATTTTTTATCATTATGTCTGACTTTTTTTTTACTCAGATCTTCCAAATCGCTGCTCACCTGGTTTATTGGGGAAAGGCGATCATCATCTTTCCTCTCTGTGAGAATAACGTCTACATGCTGTCTCCTCATGCCAACATCTCACTGTAAGTGTGCGAAATGTAGCCTGAAGGTTTGGTTGAACGTGATATAGCCTGACTCAGTTATCTATGAAAGTACCTTGAAAAGTATCTAAACTAGATTTAAACTTGGATTTCTTGATACCCAGCTTTGTAATTTATTTTTATTTGCAATGGTTATCTTTTGAAAAAAAAAAAAAAAAAGTTTCACATTTGCTGGTAATGTACAGGAACAGTGTTTTCAATTATATTAACTGTGTCTGTTACTCCTCTCTGACCAGATACTCCCCTTTAGCTAAGCAGTTTGCCCAGCAGTTTTCTGGCCACGATCTCCCATCCATTTTGGCCAAATTCTCGCTACCGGTCTCTCTGGCAGAATTCAGAAACCCCCTGGAAGCTCCTGCACAGGAGGTAAAACTAACGCTGAGATGGCAAATAACAGTATGTTTTATATGGAAATTTAAATATACGTATGATGGTTAAAAAATCTGTAGTATAAATTATTTTATCAACATTTTTGTTTATTTGGGAGAAAAAAAATAGGCCATGCATGACCTTTGAACTAAATCTCCCTCCCCCAAAAACTAATACGGATGTACAAAATCATTTTTGTTTTATACTTGTTCCTACTCGAGCACAGCTGAATCGAACGGATGAATCACTGTAGGATTCGTAATGCGGCATTATAGCATTTTTCTTTTACAGAGCACGCCCTCATCATTTAAAATGCAGAAACACAGTTTTGATAACGAGATGGAAAATGCACCTAAAAGCAATTTAATTGGTTTGTTCCTTATATAATCCCTTTTTCTGTGGATCTAAATATATTCTAATCAGTGTATTCATAGGTGTAATCTTCCAATAAAACTTCTTTTTTTTTTACATTTGAAAAATAAACAGAAGTAAACTAAGGATATTACTGTAAACTAGGACTTTTTATTGTAAATGCTAAAATATCTTAATGGCTGCTGAGGTTAAGCTATCAGTTGCTAAAGAACATTATCTAAAATCCAGGGTACCATTTGCTTTACTTGCCTGAATAGTCTAAAAAGTGTTCCTCTCTGTCTAACTAGGCCCAGCTGATCCAGATGGTGGTGTGGATGCTCCAGCGCCGCCTGCTCATCCAGCTACACACGTATGTTTGCCTTTTAATACCGCCCAGTGAAGATGAGCCAACACCAAAGGATGAAGAGCTTCCATTGGCTGCTCGAGTTGGAGGCCGCAGTCTCAGCACCCCGAGTGCTCTCAGCTTCGGTTCTCCGAGTAAGATCCTAGCACCCCCTTCCCTTTCTTTAGGTTATGAAGAGTTTAAATGTAATCATTCGCGGTCTACGTCCTTAATGTTCGCAGCCAGTAGTGATGACATGACCCTAACCAGTCCCAGTATGGAGAACTCCAGCGCCGAGCTGCTGCCGGGTGGAGACTCTCTTCTGAATAAAAGGATGACAGAAACGCTCCTCACAACCCTTTCAGAGCATGAGAGGCAGGTTATATTGAATATCCCAGCAGCGCAAAATCCAGACGATCTGCGAATGTTTGCCAGGTAATTAGCCTTGACTTAAGTTTGTTTTATTGTAAGTCAACAGCCATTTTACACTGCTTTGTTCACATATTAGTGGACTTACACTTTCTCTTTTGACTGCTTTTTAGGCTGCTCCACTATTTTCGGGGACATCACCACCTGGAAGAAATCATGTACAACGAGAACATGAGGCGATCGCAGCTCAAGACGCTGTTTGACAAGTTCCGCAGCGTCCTGATTGTGACGAACCACGAAGATCCTATCATTTCCATCTTTCAGTCACCAATGGAGTAGGCCGCATGAGCAAGTTTCGATCGCTCAAGAGCTGGTTAATCTTCAATGCGCTCAGGAACAAGGAGGGGTTTGCAGCCGACCGACATGACGGCAACAATGTGTAAAGAGTTACAAAATATAGAGTATTTTTTATCGTCGAGCCAAACCTTTGTTTACAATATTAAGTTATTTTATACATGCCAGGCATGCCTTAAGGGTTCACTGTGAATAGTAGAAGCACTGGGATCCTAGGAGACTGAAAAAATCTCTCAAAACATAGAATAAAATATTCTGTGTCGGCTTCATAAGTGCACACCAAGCACTGATCGTTCCAGGCCTCCTACTACCTCTGTTTAGGAATCCCGAAGGTGGAGATAGAAAAACTGCAGAGGGGGAAAAAAATGAAGAGTGTAAACATCAAGCAGCTTTGCTTTTGAACAGGTTCAGGTTTGATGGAAAGTGAGCTTTTGAAACATTTGTAAAAATCACTGGGAGGGAAATGTCCCTCTTGAGAATGCTGATCGGAAAACAGATGGAACTACAAGAGACTGTCGTATGTACCTTTTTTTTTAACATGAGCTCTCAGATTTAATCATTTACCTTACTGTACAATTTTGCTTCAATGAACGTCATTTCAAAATAAACTTACATCATCATTTAAATTGAGAACGGGTTTTTGTTCAAATACTGTTATTTTTCCAGGACTATTATTTCAACAAAATTTGAATTGTTTTGTCAATCACAAAAGTTTGGTATTGGACATTTTCCAGATCAGGTAGAAATTTTGAGACAAAAATAAAAGTATTACCTTCTCTCTAGTATCCGTGTTCATTTGTCCAATATTCATCCTTTCATCCAAAAGTTTTCCATCCAATCTGATTTCTACAGTATATGACAGACATTTCTCTTTATACTTAAAAATAAACGCAGAAAAACATCTGAGAAATTTGAGATAAACATTGTGATGTAGCATGTCTACAAATAGCTTTAAAAAAATGAAAATAAAACTACCTACGACCTTTATTAGGTTAATTTTCAATTTTTTCAGCATATCTTATGAATCTGAATTGTCTGTGGCTTTTCCAGACAGAGACCATCTCTCTGCCTCTTTATTCACAACACTAACACAGGGATGCCCCCGAAGATAAAAGCGCCATGGTTTCCTAGCCCATTCCCCATGGGACTCGACACCAATACGTGGAGCTGAAACTATATCCTGGGGCTCTGGGGGACTCGTGTTTTGATCGGCCTCAAGCCACACCTCTGGGTCAGAAGCCAAGTCTCTACGGTCAAAACAGCGAGGTATATTTAGAGCCTGGCACAGCTTTGAGGGCCCGTTGCTGAGCTCTTTGTCCTTCAGACGCCGGGCTCCCTCTTTGCGTCTGGCAGTTCTCAGCACCCTCATTGCAGACTGACCCTCCAGGGCCTCCAGGGAACGCAGCAGCACGGCGGCACCCTCCCCTGAACAAACACAGCACACAATCTGCATACGTCAGCGAGGCTCAGCTCTGTTTCCTTCATTTATGATGAAAACCAAAAACTGCTGACTTGCTTCAACATTACATAAATACAGTATTGACCTAAACATAAGTCTCCGAAACCATTTTCCCATCATGACACATTTGTAAACATAAGTCTCTGAAACCATTTTCACATCATGACACATTTGTAAAGTCATACAGCCCTCTAAAAAATGCCCCGGCGTAGTGAACATACCTTCACTGGACACATTCATGCAGAGGTAGATCCCGTAGATTGGATACACATAAATTGTTCCCGCCTTCATGAACATGGCCGTGTTCCTCTCAGTGCGTTTGCCCCCCGCTGAGTGGGAGGCCTGGTCCTCCCCTCCAAGATATGCTTCGGTTTCCACTATTCTGCCTCGCAGCTCGGAGCCATCTGCACACCTGCGGACCAGCACCTGCAGAGAAAAGATGAAATTCTGTTCATTTCAATCAGAAGTTTTAGCGGCCCAACATTTTATTCTCATGTCTTGCATTTGCAATCGAGGCAACTTCCGATTTGGATTATTAATGCTCTTCAAATTATTTTCTTCACTTTTAGCTTTTAAACCTGAAGAGGTGATGACAAAATTCTGAACAAGATGTACTTATGTGTCTGTTATGTGCTAACCATAAACCTGACAGAGGCCAAACTCCACGTTCTGCCTCTGGCATTCATTAACATTAATATAATTAAGATCAGATGCTCGACATCTTTGTTTTTTTGTAATTTATCTATCAGGTCCTTCATCTCAGGTGCCAAAACAAGCTTTATTTTAATAAAACATTCTGTTCTCCCCATTTATGTAGCAAATCTGCTCCCACACCACAATGCAGCCACGCCCACCACACTGTTCTATTGTGGGCTGGTAGTTTCAGTAGTTGAACTTACAATGGTTATAATAGTATAAGTAGATTTTAAGAGAGGTGTCATGGGTACCTTTCCCAGGAATGCTTTAGCCAAACTGATGCAAGGCTGACTGAAGAAATCCTGGCCCAGTCTGCGCCGAGGCTCTTTACAGCTGAAAAACTGTCTCCTCTCTGGTTCACAGTTGAGTCCTGCAGGAGAAGCTTCGGCCTCTGCTTCAGTCTGTTTATGTGCAGCAGCAGCAGCTATTCCCAAAACCTGGATCTTTCTTTTTCTTCCTGCCATAATCTCAGTGGTTGTTTTGATAGCTGCGCTTTTCTCTGACGTACAGGAAGTAGATGTATGTGTTTCTTAAAGGGACCGCCGCTCACGAATTTAGGGCAAGATCTGGTGGGAATTTCGTATTTTGGTCTGGGATTCGATTCATTCGGTTAGGTTCTCTTACAGGAGCCTTCTGTGTTGGCCCCTAAAAATAATCTCTCTACTTGGATATTTTACAGTTAAGCCAAAAGTAGTTCCTTTTAACAAAGAACTTGACCTACATCATGAAAATAGGTTTCCAACATTTGTCCTCATGAGCAAAATCATTGTGCTTAAGTCCAAATTTTCTTGTTCTTCTATTCTATTTTGTTTTTTTGATGCTTACAACTATATAATATGGTTAAATTCATACATATTTTTTGTCAAATGACGATGCATAAACCTTTGAAAAACTATAACACGCTGGACCGTGTTTACACCAACCTGAAAGACGCATACAGAGCCTTCCCCCGTCCCCACCTCGGGCTCTCCGACCACATCTCCGTCATGCTGGTGCCTGCTTACCATCCCCGGCTGCGACGCTCCAGACCCACACAGAGGACCATCACTGTGTGGCCCAGTGACGCCGACGCCGTGCTGCAGGACTGCTTCGACTGCACAGACTGGCAGGTCTTCAGAGAGGCTGCTGAGTGTGAGGGGGAGCTGGACCTGG
>JAVLVB010001098.1:236958-259312 GCA_032876305.1 Orestias chungarensis
CAGAGGGTGGTGAAGATCGCACAGAGGATTGTTGGAGTCAGCCTCCCCAGCACCACAGACATCTACACCTCCAGATGCAGAAAGAGGGCCACCTGCATCAGGAAGGATCCTACCCACCCAGCACACTCACTTTTTGTTCTGCTCCCCTCAGGCAGGAGGCTGCGGAGCATCAAGTGTAGAACAACCCGTCTCAGAAACAACTTCATTCCTGAAGCTGTTAGACTCTTGAACTCATCCTGAACAAACCACTGCACGGACTACAATACCAGCACTTTAATACCGTAATACCGTATATTCCTATTTTATTTATTTTACTTACTTTACTTCGATTTTATTTATTTTAATTTTATTTTATTTTTTAACTTATTTTATCTTATTTTATCTATTTTAATATTAGCTCTTGGGTGGAATAGTACCGTGAGTACATAATTTCGTTCCACTTCATGTACCATCATGTATGTTGAATGACAATAAAGAATCCTTGAATCCTTGAATCCTAAAGGAATGGTCCAAATGAAGAGTAAATAAAACGTTTAACAGCTGTAAGTATAAACCCACCAAAAAGTGTAATTGTAAAATTCAATGATTATAATTACAACACCTAGAAAAAAATATGCACAAAACTCTATACCACTCGGCTAGACTAAAATATATGTTAAAATATAACAGTGACTGTTCCTGACTTACTGGTTTACATGGTAAACATGAACTGTCAAAAGGATCATACTAGACAAATGTCAGCAGAAAAAAAACATTTCTGACTCAAAAAAGGAATCGAAAGACTAAACATAGTCTAAAAAAACTTCCCATTAAAACCACTCAAAAGAAAAGCACCACAGAGACCTATAAACAACCAGTTGGCAGAGCTTTAGTGTAAGTGTCTTGCCTAGAAACCCAACGTCAAACGTCTGCCTCCCAAGAAACAGTTCCCCACTACACAGGATGGAAATGAGTGCGGTTTGATTGTAGATCGGACTATAGTAAAATAATTAACAGAATAAATAGGAACCATGAGAGGCTAACCAATTTAAAGTTGAATGAAATCAATGAAAGTATGCAAATTGTAATCTCATTGTACAATGTGTATAATGACAATGAAGGCTATTCATTCATTCAATTTACAACATACTTAATTTAGACATGAACCAGTTCAGTTTTAATCCTTGATCTGAATTTAGAAATGTTTCATTCTAATTTACAAATAATTGTTTTCATTGTGATTAAAACAAGGATCTACTGGGTTGTTTAGATTTTACTAATCTGTAAACTGCATACAGTGTTTCTGAACTTTCAGACATTTACCAGAACATTTAGCACATATCAATGCAAATACATATATAAAGAAAATCATATTATTATATATAATAATATGTTTTTTCTTATATAACACAGTGTATCTTGCAATTTTTTTGATTTTGTGCTTAGTTTGTATTATTCTTGACAAAACACACTCATTTGGGGAACAATTAACTCATATCATTCACATAATAATCCCAGCACATAAAGCAAGCTGTTTCATTCGCAAATGGAATATCTTTTGGGTTATTTTCAGTGCATCTTCTGCTTAATTTGTATTTTCTGAGAAAAAAAAAACGTGAACTTTTTTATTAATCTTTTTTCTAGCTTTATTCAATTAATCATGATAATGAATGATAGGATAACAATATAGAGTGGGTTTATTTGCTGCTTGTTCATAGGAGGTGGACAGGGACTATTTGGCCCCAAGCAGTGTGGATCCATGGGGCTCTCAGAAACACTGATTGTCTGTGACATGGCTGTGCCACAGTGTACGGTTTCATGAGGAAAGTACAACTTGCAAAATGGTGGTAGCAAAGACCTCAGGGCGGTGTGAATTTAAATCAGCTAGAAATAGAAAAATGTTTTAAATATCCCCTTTCAGATAGATAATATAATCCAGGCATGCTGAAATTTAATTGGGGTTAACCAAGGCAACACACCTCTAAACTCTATTATATATAAACTCTTTAATTAAACATTTGTTGAACTGCACAACACAGCATAATAGTCAACCCTCAACTCCAACTTCTACCAGTCTAAATTTCAGAAAGCTTTTTTGTTATTGCCACCTTTTTTGAACTCCAAAGCAGAAGATATCAACAGAGAGACATTCTTTTCAGTCTGCCGGTGGTTGTGATGTTGCCTGCTGTGCAAAATGTTGGCAGTGGACTGCTGCAGATCCTTCTGGACACTATTGGTTCACATTCCCGAGCCATTTCCTGATCTTTTGAGCTCAGTTATTAGGCAGAAAGAAGTCCTTTATTTAAGAGCAGTTGCACATAAAAGTATTTAATTAAGCTGTCATCTGTTTTCTTAATTGACGTAAACACTCAAAAGAATTCACTGTGCATTGTTTTTATTCAGTTATCCCAGTGATGATTATACTTTTAGATAGCGTAACATTAAATCATGTCAGATCATTTCCTTATAAATAGTTTTAAGAAATAAAGTAATACAATTTTTACTTTCACATTAGACATGTAATGTATTATATGAATGCTATGTTAAACACAATATGGCATGTTTATTGGTTTACCCCTTATTAAGTTTAGTTTTTGATTTTATGTATCTAACACATAAACAGAAGGCAACGCAAAATTGTCTTCTATTTTTTTATTTTATTTTACTTTTTCCTAAGTAGACACAGAAAAGAGCAGAGCATAAAATATTATAAAATATTTGCAGGCTTTGTCTTTCCGCTTGCATTTATTTCTTTATCGCTCTAATTTTCTATAATATGTTAATAAAAAGTATTTAACATAACAGAGGACAATTTGAGATATTTCTGCTGCTTACAAAATTACATTCATCTTTTATATTTCAAAAATGGTAAACTATATCATTGAATTAAGGATCAGATATTCCTAAAATGAATAAAACTCCAAAACCTTTTTTTATTTTAATAAAGCTTAATGAGATGCTTTGAGTTTTTAAGGATACGTTACAGAAAGAAAAATGCTTAAAATGTCATGCTTAAGTCTTTTCACATGGATTGTTGACTTTGTTCTGGCTGCTAGACCAGGCGAGGCCGTTGTCTGTGAAGCTGCTGCTGATAACCTCAGAAGCCATTTGGCAATGCTTTAGGCATTCTGCTTTGCTTTTATCTCCTCCAGGCTCCCCATTGGCTGTGACACCGAGCAGAATCTCCAGAAACTCATCTGCTTGTGCAGATGGAAGACTAAAAATATCTTACAAAAACACGAGTCAGAGACAAAAAACGAATCACAAATATGTGGAGAGGTCCTTTATTATGACTGTAGTGAAATACTGTTTTGAAAAATGATTGCATTTGAATTACTGCCACTATCATTTTGATTAAGATATTAACTGTAACCTATCTATCTATCTATCAATCTATCTATCTATCTATCTATCTATCTATCTATCTATCTATCTATTCTATGTCCAGTTTGCAATGGTCAAGAGGCACCTTGAACAGGTTGCCAGTCCATCGCAGATTTTTATTTTCATTTTTATTCCTAGAAGACAAAATAAAGAAGTAGGCTAACAAAACAATAGACAGTCACTGTCCATACACATCTCGTGAATTAAATGTCTGTATGTGTTGCATTCAAGAGCGTATTTGTGCTCGATAGTTTTTTACCAGGAGCATGTTAGAGCCTTGGAGCCAATTATATGTGATTAATAACTAATGATCATTAATGATTCAAGACCCCCTTCCTTGTTTACTGCAGGCGTTTGGCGTGTACACCACAACTGGTGGAAGTCTCCAGACGACACTATGAGATATTTGTGGTCCACTTCACACACCTGCTCAATAGAGACGTTTCTTAGACAAAGTAAGCGCGCTTTGTCCACATCTGGAATGCTGTGCTCACAACCTTTAACACCACCATATAAATTGGACCATATGTAGACTGTCAATCTCTATTGCATGCAGAAGATAGATACATTTCTAGGTGTGTTTCTTTTGCTTAAAGTAGAGAAACATTACCGCTGTATTATGTTCAAGATTTTATACAACATACTGTTATGAGTAAAGAACATTTTAGTAGATCATTAGAGACAAAAAACCCTTGACTACTTTGTTTTATTGATTCAACCTGCTCCACTCCAATAACCTATCAGCCTTCTCTGATAGCAGTTTCCTTGTCTCAGGTCACGCCTGTGGTTTTCATGACCAACAGCCACAGAGTCAAGCTTATCGGTGAAACAAGGTAGTATAAATAGCACAATCACACAGCCAACAGCTTTTTTCCCCCCGCAATTCTCGATTCCTTTCACATGTTTCTTCTAATGTTTCCCATTCATTTTCTTAAAGATAAAATTAATAGTTTAAGTTCAAGTTGCATCTTTTTGGTGTTTTATCCAAATCAGGACAGTCATAAATAAATGTTAACACAGTCTGCCCTCTTTATACCCTGTCAAACTATTTTCTTAATCCAGAAAGCTTTAACCTTTTTTCTGTCTCTCTACAACAGGAAGCAGTTTATGGACCATCCGACATGGTCCTTTTGGTTAAACATTAGCCTTGCAGTCAGCCCTTTTATCTGTGACTGACTGATGGGCCTTCAGGGGAACCCGGGAGCTCTGACAGGTCCTTGCAGCTTCCGTACTGCCGACTTTGACCCAGCTTTAACCCTGAGCTGTCTCATGGGAAACTTCAACATTAATTACTCACTTCATGGTTTATCAATCAGTGATTCCATTTTGGCCACTACAGATTAGTGCTTATAATGATCTGTGTATTACCAACAACTACACTCACTCTTGAACCAGGTAAAAAAATAATAATTCTTACACCAGATTCTTTATCTGAAAACTGAGCTGTGGAGGAAAAGTTACAAAATGCAAACCACACATTTAATTCCTGTAAGAGGAATGTGCTCTGGCAAAAAGAATGATGATTTCCTAAGTGATAGAGTTGAATCATGGATTTACTGGAATTTTGAAGCAGATTATAATCCAGCCTTCTCCATTTAACTCTAAAATAACAATACTCTCACTTAGAATACATTGCTTTTAAGTTTTTTGGGGTTTTGTGTTAAAGGATTAGTTAAATATGTATGCATATAAAAGGAAGTTGCAGACAAAAAAGTAAATGACTTGCTATAAAGCGTAGAGATTTTTTCTAACAATCTGAGGTTGAACTCAGCTTCCTGGGATACCCCCACAGACATTCCCTCTTTCCCTTATTGTACTTAATTAGGTGGTTAGAATAGAAATAGGTTTGTTCTTGAAAAGGCTAACACATATCCGGTTATTGCTAAATGCTAGGATGAAAACACATACAATTCCAGCCTTTGTCTAATAAACAGTTCAAATTTTTGCAGAAGAAGCCAAACGCAGAAACCAGGTTTTATTATTGTTAAAAAGGAACAAAAACATAATTAAACATGTACCATTAATAAAAAATATTTATCTCTAATCTACAAATAAATGTACATAGATTTTTTTATGTATTGCCAAAACACCTACGCTAATATATATTCTGTGGTATACACTTCATCCAGATTAATTTTAGATTGCACATTTTAAGTTTCTTAATCTCCAGTCATTCTTGTGATGTTTACTCTGAATTGAAATACGTCAGTATATGTCGGTATATTAACAACAAGAGGGCTGGACAGTGGTGCTGCTTTTAGTACTAAATAAATCAAATTATACAATAACAAGCAAAGCAAAAACCTGCAATATGCACCAACAACAGCTTACGGTAGTGGCTGACAAGTTATTACTTAGCTTATGTTAACTGGTATTATATTTACATTGGGTGTGTGCTTGTATATCAAATGGCTTTGTCTCTCCTTACTCCACTGAATGATCTGAGAATTGATTACTTCATAAGAATGTAAGATTAGGGGCTGAGATTAAAAGGCAAGGGAGTAAAATGGGATTCAGCCAAAGTATTTTAGGATAAACTGCCCATTTCTTTAAAATCACAATTTGCTATAACCTTTTATTCTTAATATACAACAAAGAAAGGAATTTACTTAAATGTCTGCACAGTACCTCAACATACAGATTCAAATAGGTATTAGTCTGCCAATGCGTTTTTATTAAAGTATGTAACGTAAAACTACATTAAACGGATTGATAATGTAACCAGATTTCTTGTTCAATTCAATGTTTAAAGGCCCTTGTCAACACCTCACACTTCTCTGCTTCTTAGCATCGTCCTCACTCCTGAAGACTGTTCCCAGGTGAATCGAAGCTTTCACTGCTTGCACTCTAATGGGCTTTTTATTAAATGGAGCAGCAGGGTGTGCTTGTAGTGCTGCAGAGAAATCTTGTTCTCCAGAATTACATGTTTGCTTTCTAACAGACTAAACATCAGAACATGGCTGTTAATGTATTTTGCTCCTGCGACACATCATTCGCACTCAACTCCAGCTTGAATTTTAGCAACCATTGCATCAGCGAACTCCAACTCAGGGCTCATGTGATATCAGTGTAATAAGCAGAATGCAGCTAAGTTGTTGTTTCTTTACTTGGATTCTACTGTGTAATTTATCGCTTAAATGCAGTAATTGAACTAAATCCAAGGGCATGTGATGTTACGCTCGTCATCATCGACTCATGTGGCAAGATTGAATGGTTTGTCCATAAGGAGGCTTGAACCATAAAAATGCTTTTGGTCATAAATCTGTCAGAGTATTTTAAGTTGTTTGAATCAGTAACAGCCAATAATTCATAAAATACCCTGACATCTCAATTGCATATCTGCAAAAACTTTGTATCAAGAGGCATTGAAAAATATTTGTTTTATGCCTTTTTGAATAGATTGGAGGTTTTGCTCCAAATAACCAACAAGAAAGTGAAAAGTTGAAGAATGTTAAGATCTTACTCAGATGCCAATGCATGACAGTGTTAGACAACAAATAGAGCTGTAAATTATATACCAGTCTAAATGCAATGCATTCATTTTAAAAAGGAGGCTAGCAACTTGGTGTTTTCACTTTATCTTTATCATTCAACTTCAAATCAAATATTAATTTCCAAAAATAATCAAAGTAAGAGACATAGGGTGGAGATCATTATTTGTGGAAAAAAACAATGGTATCTGAAATATCCTTGTACTTAAAACACATAACAATTGAAACTTCCTTACAGTGCAGATATATTTAATTCAACAAGCTATTCATGGCAAAATTCTTACACCGAGGCTAGAAAAGTTAAATAACTTGATGTGTGACATCAGTCCATGTTAAAATTAAAGTTAAAAAAATCCTCCTTATTTGTCAAATTATTTCCACTGTCTGCTTGATCTCAAATGCAGAAGGCGTTCGCAATGTGAAATGCTGCTGTTGTCAGCTTTACTGGGCCGCATGTTTCAAAACATCAATCCCCATCCTCAAAGGATATAAGAACGCTGTGGACAGACTACATATGAAGGAGTCGTTCCAGTATGAAAGCAAAAGAATGTTTGGGTGTAGCTGGCCTGTGGGAAGTGGGACAAAGTCAGCGATGGAGTGAGCTTTATACCTCCTTGCCCACCTTACATTGTTTGCTCTGCTGAATGTTGTTTTGGCTATGGGGAAAAGGCAGCTGCTCTGCATAAGTCAAGTTGTATTTTAAGCAAACTATGTGAACAATCCACACTATCTAAGAAACGTGGGGGGGGGGGGCTGACCTTAATTCATCTCCCCTTTTTTACTTCTCCAATGAGATTTGAATTAGATTTTAAGTTGTTTTTTTATTGTGTGGTCCTTGAGGCACTGATGAAAGCTACAATTCTCTCTCAACCAAACTTTCCCCCAATATACGACCTATACTTCCAGACGAACAGTAACAGTACTCTATCGAAACAACCCCTTTCTGACTTCTCCAATGATATTCAAATTAGATCTTAAGCTTTTTTTGTTCATTGTGGGATTTTTGAAGCAATTCTCTCAATTCTGTGGCTGTGCATCATTTAACTGTAGACAAGTTTGTCCTTTCACCTAACTTTCCTCCAATATACGACCTATACTTTCAGCTTTTTTTTTTTTTTTTTACTTCTCCAATGATATTTAACTACATTTTTAAGCGTATCTATTGTATTATATTCATTGGCTGTAAGTAATCCTTATTCAATGTGCAACAGATTTAAATACTAAATTGTTTTTTTATAATAACGTTCTGACTGATTGAAGTTCTATTTTTTTATTTGAATCAGTGGACCTGCATGGAGAGGGAGTGGGAGGATTACTAGGACCCAAACGAAAGGAAGAGAAAGCTTAGTCACCTCGTTATTTAAGCAGGAGGAGAAGCAGCGCCTCCCTGCGTCCTCGCCGATTGGTCCGTGCGCTCCAGGCTCCGACCGCGTTCAGCCCAGGGCGGGGCTGACTCCACAGCCGGGCTGAATTAGGCTACAACCGGCTGCCGAGAGGGAAGTTCGGCTCGCTCGCTTCATGGAGCGGCGTAGAAAGGCTCGGTCCGTGGGAGAGACGCAGACCGGACGGCAGCCGCATCCTTGCTACAACCACCCTCCTCCTCCGCCTCCTCCTCCTCCTGCTCCGCAGCTCGGAGAAACGCCGAAGCTCTTGGATTTTACGCACGGCACCAGGACTGTTATTTAAAAAATAAAACAAAATAAAATCACGCATCTGCTCAGGGTGGAAAAGAAATAATGTGACAAACCGGTAATCTGCTGCCTGCGGAAAAATCTCAGAATAAGGATATCTCTTTTTTTCTACTGCTGGACGTTTTCGAGGGTGAGTTGTGTCATTTTCCTTTTTTTCTTCTCCTCCATTTATCGTGACTTGTCTGGTGCTGTGGTCTCCCCGGAAGAAGCGCCCAGCGTCGTGATCACTACAGAAGGAAACGCTGAAAGTCCATTGAATTAAAGGGGGGGGGGCAATTAAGTGTCCGGCGTGGCTCAGGGGGGCCGTGGACACGCTGGGACACGGTGTTCTGCGTCGTTTGCTGCTGATGTGTTGTCTTTTTTGAAACTAGGCAATTTAAAGTGCTGCAGCTTTTTTAATGGGTTTATTCCAGCAGAGGCCCAGCAGGCGTCTTGGATACATATACTGTATGTATCAATGAAAGTAATGGGTTGATCTGCTAAATGTATATATATTTTTCTATTTTAGCTCATACTTTACCCCAAAAATCTAAGATAAAAAAAAAAAAAAAAAAATCAGCATTTTTAAATAATTTCTTAAATTTTTATTTTGAAGGATGGACTTGATCTTGAGTGACTGTGAAGGAAATGATCAAGCAACTCACACCTTGTAGTTTCACCATGACCTCATTCATCCTGGTCACCATCAGCATCGGTCTCTACATGCAAATCGGCATCGAACCATTTCCTTTCACATTAATGCACATGATTGAATATATACACGTGTACGTAGGTTTACCAGCGAATACAACCAAGTTCCATCTTTAGCTGCTGTTTCTGTCGCCGGATTGTTGCCCTGAACAACGGTGACCTAAAAGTGACTCATGGTGGAGAGTCACGCCGTTCAAACTGTTGCAACAGCCCACAGGATGCCCACGATCAGTTTTTCGGACAGCATCTCCGCGCAGCATCTCCGCGCAGCACACTTGCACGCAATCTGCGGTCTTGTTGACAAGTTGCGATCATCGCTGTCGCACAATACCTGGCCAGGACGAAGTGAAACCGTAGCCACGCCGTATTGGAAACTGCTGACTTATTTTGGCAGGCAGGGCGCAGGAGCACATGGCCAGGTTTGTGTGCCCAGTGTTCCTGGCACATTATCACATGGAGCGGGGGGGGTGAGGGACCGCGGGGAAGTTAGTTTGAATTTGGATATTGGATATATTCAAGCTCCGCAGAGTTAGCGGTGTCTCCCTCCAGCACGGGCCGATGACGGCGGACTGATTGCGGCTTCGGCTACTCCGTTCCTCCCTCCTCGGAAACATGGTTGTTGATTTAGGGACCGTCAATAAAGTTCAGACGAAAGCCCTCCTGAGAAACAAAAATGAATAGCTTTCTTGCTATGGCACTTTGTAATTATTCTACGGAGTAACAGAGATGAGAAACACTTGTTTTTATTCCATTTTATCACATTTTTTATTTTTTTTGTAATTTTGTCTGTAATTAAATGGAATTCTTCTTCAATAGCTCCCAGATCTTGTGACCCAATCACTTAAAACCGTTCTTAAATTGTTCTTATAGGTGACACACATGAGGCACACTTGTTTTTATTCAAGACTAACCTACTTTTTATTTTTTATACATTTTTACAGTACATATTTGGCATATTTCTTCAATAGCTCCCAGAATATTTGACCCAATCACTTAAAATCAGTCTTAAAATGTTCTTCTGGGTGGCACATATGAGGCACACTTGTTTTTATTCCAATTTTAACACATTTTCTATTTTTTATTAATTTCTACTGTACAAAATATCATATTTCTTCAATAGCTCCCAGATTATCAAACCCATTCACTTAAAATCAGTCTTAAAATGTTCTAATAGATGGCAAAGATGAGGCACACATGTTATTATTCAAGTCTAACCTATTTTCCATTTTTTTTTAATAGATTTTTACTGTAAATATTAGGAATATTTCTTCAATAGCTCCTAGAATATGTGACCCAATAACTTCAAACCAGTTTTAGAATGGTCTGGGTGGCACAGATGAGGCACACTTGTTTTTATCCAATTTTAACGTATTTCTTATTTGTTAGTAATTTTTACTGTTAATAAATATCATATTTCTTCAATAGCTCCAAGGTCTTGTGACTTATTATCTTAAAATCAGTCTTAACATGTTCTAATAGATGGCACAGATGAGGCACACTTGGTTTTAGTCAAGACTAACCATATCATAATTCTTCAATAGCTCCCACATTATGAGACCAAATCACTATAAGTCAGTGTAATATTATTCTAATAGAAGTACAGATGAGGCACAGGTTTAATAGTATCAAAAAAGTGCAGTTTTATTTTATACATATTTTAAACTATGTATTTGAAAAACATTGAAAAGAGTAGAAAGTTCACATTTTAGTTGCACAATGGACATTTCCAGCTGCCTCGCTTTGCATTATCATACTCTGTGCTCTTTATGTCAAGGCACAGGGCATGGAACCATCTGTCATAGATGTCACACTGGATCTGTTGAAGTATACCATAAAGTTTAATCATTTGACAATCTGGTAATGCAGGAAAAACTCCTGTCACATATTTGGGTGTATATTTTCTTGTCATTTGTTATTTATAACTTAATGAACCTCAAAGATGCACTTCATTTATGCTCCACTTTTAAACTCTTAGAACTCATACTCTCACCCAGTCTGTTAGCTGAGGTCCAGAAAGTGGTGGCTTGTTGGCGGCACACATTGCACAACAGGTCTGTTCATCGAACACTATAACCAAATTAGGAAAGCAACCAAACATTATGAGTTATAAATAAATAAATAAAAATAGTTCATGTGGTTAGTATTATATACCTGATGCTTCTAGGATTTGAAGAGCCAAAGCCCTTATTTCATCTTTCATTGCCTTTTTGCTTGTGTCGAATTCCACCTCTGGCACAAGTGGAAAGGCCTCCATCAGTGCTTTTCCATCTAAAAAGACAATACTAATGCAACAGACCATAACACTTACCTGTGGACACTCATTATATATGGCATCCACGCATACTTAAAATACATTTAGAAGATGCGGACAAAATTGTCATTGCAAAGACATTGTGGCGTGTTGAATTAAGATTTACTAAAATCTAGAACATACATTCAGTCTAGAGTCAAACTCTTATTTGATTGTAAGTTACATTTCACTAAGAAAATAAAGTATTTTTTCTTTCACTTTTGCACCTTCCATATTAGCATAACAAAAAAAAATTAACTCCTCCATATACTTTGACAACAATGACTCCGCAGCTGCTTCCATCTTGTTGAACAGGGTGGCTCATAGCTCCCCCTTTCCACTGGATCCCAACCCAGTCGGTTTTCCCATGGCATGTCCTTCTCATCTTGAAGTATTCCTTGAAATACGAATGAAATTGATTTTGTAAGAGCTATTTAGTTTAGTAATTTCATTCATGATAACTGATGCCCTCTTATGCCATATCATGAACAAATTATTTGTATGGATCTGTAGTGCAAGTTATGTGAATACTTTACGAGTTATACTTGTATTTCTCAAATCCCTTGAGGCATGTCGAAAAGTTGTAATTTGCCGTATTCTTTTAGCTGCATTTTTGGAGTCCTCCAGCTCTGAAGAGAATTGTGCAGGATCCATTAGGAATACTGATCTGGCTTTTGTATTAATGTACTAAAAGAGACAAAAAAAGAAAAGTTAACATAACAGGTAACGATGTTGTTTAAAAGTATGCCCATATGTCCAGCTCTATTAAAAAAACAAAACATACATATTAAATGTATTAAAGGAAAAACCACAAACCAGCAACTTCCCGTGGTTGTTGTTCTCAAGCACAAAAGATAGCACGCCTTCGTAGTTGTCAAAGTTTACCTATAAGAGCATAGGTGGGGAACTATTTTAAAAAGCTATGTCAATAGTTACACACATGTAAATTATCTGTAATAGTGAAAAGTAAACTTTGTAACAAAAAAGTATTATGAAAAACCGTAACTAATGAATTATTAGCTTACACCTGATAGGGTTGATCACTTCGTCCTCTACAAAGATGAGCTGATACTGATGTTATTAAGTAAGAAACAGAGAAGTGACACATTGTGACCCAAATTATTGAGGGCTTAATTTGTTGTGGGCATTGTTTGATCAATATTCTGCATTTGATTAAATGGAGTGTTTGCCATCTACATTATTCCGAAGTATACTATTTAGAGAATGAGGTTTAAATGTGAAATATTTCCTGCAATGTATTTTAAAAGGAGGTTTGAAGTTTGTTACTTACACTTAACACCTCATTCTCCTCGAAACCCATCTGTGTCATTCACATTTTCACCACACATCTCAATGTCGGATCATTTGGATGTTAAGTTTTGTATATTGAGTAAAACATCTATGCTTTGTGTGAAACAGGGCAATTCTAAAACAGACCCTGATCTTCACTCAACCCTTGTTGAACAGAAGAAGCTTAATCTTTTACAATAAAAGTAATAAACAAAAAAAAAAGCAATCTTAAACTTAAAACATTCGAGATTATTTGACTTTTGTGTTACACGATGAAGCTGATTTGTAAACATGAAAGTTCTATTTATTCATCTTGAACTGACACAAAAGAACCAAAAAGTGTATTGCCTTAGGTAAACTTTGGCGAGGAAATTCCGTTCTGTTCCCAAACAAAATCACACCAGCTGTGTAGTGATTGAGGATGTAAATGGAGTCCACCACTCCCGATGCATGAGCAGCAACATGAAACAAGCTTTCGATGATCTGCAGAAGTAATATAATGGCTGCATCAAATGCCTACAAAATTCTTTTTCATTTCAGGATTCATTTCAGCAAGTATTCAGATTTTCAGAAAATTAGTTAAAAAAACAGAAAAAACACAATTTTACACATACCTCTCCATTCAACCACTGATGTGGACGAAGAGAGCACAGCTTTCAATGGTGAAGGGCAACTGCAACTACAACCTGTGTCTCCTTCTTTTTCCAAAGCTGAGTTAACTGGGAGTCAGATACATGAAGAAATCAGTATATACAGAAAATGTTTTACAGTAAAACTTAATATTTTCCAAAAACAATTAAATTCGTTTTTTTCAAATACAATTTACTGTTGGCTAAAAGTTGTCTACAAAAAAGACCCAGCGAAGTCATTACTTGGATGCCTGCATACTACTTAATCAGTAATATAATCTTATGCTGAGGAAATGTTATGCAATTTATTTATACATTTTTGTTCAACATAATTTTTTTCCGATTATACTTATAATTATTTATTTATTTATTTGTCTAACAAAAATAGTGCCTAAAAGGTGAACCTGTATTTACCTGTGATTCTTTATTGTGCTGATTGTCATCTGCTTCTTTAATCTTTGCTTTGGTGCGTTGTGAAGGTTTAGGATTTGGTTTTCTCTTGGGGGGATTGAAGTACTTGGACTTTGATTTGATTGACCAGCAGAGCTTTCCCTTTTCTTCAATTCCTCTTCATAATCATCTCCAGGTTTGTTAGAAACTGGAAATGCCTTGTGAAGAATGTCCATTGAAAGACTGTGCTGCATAATGTGCTCTATGTATCGTCCTTGTAAAGTGGAAAACATTTTGGAGATGAACTCTGCTGGTTTGAGGTATTTCTTCTTTCCCAGGACGCTCCGTTTCATTAAACCAAACCAAAGCACCACATGGAAGTTGATTTCTCTGCTTTTGCATGTTTTAGTTGTTTCAGTAGTTCTTGGTGTTTCATGTCGTGTCAGATCTCCAAGTAATAAACCACTCCACAGTGGGATGATACCCTTGTAGTTTTTCATCAGAACATCAATAATTCCAATAATTCCAGTTAACATGAGTTCACGCATAATGTCATCATGGAGCCTTGTACTCTTATTCAGCTCAGACAATATTTTTTTCAGTACATCCTTTGTTTAGGCTTTTTGTAATGTTACCAGCCATGATTTGTTCAGTGGGTGTTTGCTTCAACATAGAGTAATAGTAATGGCTGACACCATGAGCCAAAGCTTTGCGAATCTTACGTCTTCTCAAGTATTTTGCTGGCCTGAATCGTCTGTGTTTGTTATAGTTTGTGACCTAGCCAAAGCCTTTTACTGTAAAACATATGTTTTGGTCTTCTGATTTGGGGATCCTTTTCTTTCTGAAAGTGTACACAGCATTGCATCCATTAAAAGTGCATTTTGCAGCAGCTTGAAAAAAAAAAGGGGAATTCTTCTTATGACAGTTTTTTACACAGTTTTTGTACATGTTGGTATTTAAAAGAAAGTGTACAGCATGGATTCTTTTCCATGAAGTGATGGGTACAATGTGTCAGTCCAAGGGGGACATAGTTGACTCCCTGCATGATTTGGTTTTATTTTATTCCACTCTTTCTTTGTTATCATAATTTTGAATGCTTTAGGGCCTGCATTGCACTTTCTATAGTCACTTTGGTTGTCTTTGTCTGTCTGTCCCTTTCTCTGCCTTGTCTTCATAGGGTTTCTCTTGGATTTTGTCCCTTTTGCATCTTCTGTTTTGTCCTCTTTTTCTGTCCACTGTTCAGACTGGGGCTGCTTTGAATGGATTTCTGTTTTGTCTTGTGACTGGTCCTAGTCCTCACTGTTATGAAGTGGTATGTTGTCAAAATAAAATGCTTCTCCTGAACTATTGTCTACATCCAAACCTTCATGTGGCTGTACATGTGGCGTTCCTTTTCTGTCCCTTGTCTCCATAGGCTTTCTCTTGGACTCTGTCCCTTCTACATCTTCTATTCTGTCATCTTTTTCTGTCCTTTATTCAGACTGTGGCTGTTCTGGATGGATTTCCATTTTGTCTTGTGACTGATACCAGTTCTCAGTGGTATGAGTTCTTTTTGCCTCATTTGTTTTGTTGCTCACATTGGTTGTAGGGGAGCACTAATAATTGCCCTTTTCATTGATTTGTAAACCTAAGAAGGAACAGGTCCGTGAAGAAATATTGTTATGTTTTAATTTTATATGTATGTACAAACATACAGATCCTCTAAAGGGACTTTGTAGTATAACATCCAAAATAAATGTTATTGAGAGCATAAGACGCTATATAGTGTGCACAAGAAAGTTCTTTGATTTAAATTTGAATTTTTCAATGTCACTTTAGGGGCTATGTATAAATCACACACAAGCAAAATAAAAATTAACGTAACCTGCATTAAGCACCGTTGCCCGTATTCCTTGTCAATTGGCGGACCATATGACCTTCAGCCATTTCAAATAATTTTTCTCATTGGTTATAAAAAGAGCAAAAACAGCAGATATCCACTGTTTAGGTGTTTTGACTGCCTCACTAAAACCCAAAGAAATAAAAGAATGTGTAATGGCATGTACACCTCCAGCTTTTTACGAAAGATCTGTGTTTTTAAGTCTCTGTCCTTTTCTGAAACTACCCATTTTTAGCAGCAGCAAAACGTGTACTGAGAAGTTTTAGTTTATTTATTTATAGTTCTCTCTCTGGTCATTTTAGCGGCACCTAGTGTTTACCATTTGTACTGCACGTCACTTAAAAGGTTTTCACTCTATCGTCATGTTTTTAAGGTTAATTTTTAAAGCTTTCTTAAGACACTGGAAGAACAAGTTCATAGTATTGTGTCAGTGGCTCATATGACCTGGGAAGAAGAAATATGATATTTATTAAAAGTAAAAATTAATAAAAAATACAAAATGTGTTAAAATGGAATAAAACAAGTGTGCCTCATCTGTGCAACCTAGAAGAACATTTTAAGACTGGTTTTAAGTGATTGGGTAACAAGATCTGGGAGCTATTGAAGAAGAATTCCATTTAATTACAGAAAAAATAACAAAAAAAATAAAAAATGTGATAAAAGGGAATAAAAACAAGTGTTTCTCATCTCTGTTACTCTGTAGAATAATTCCAAAGTATTGTTTTGGCTCTGTGTGCCATAGCAAGAAAGCTATTAATTTTTGTTTCTCAAGAGTGCTTTCGTCTGAACTTTATTGACGGTCCCTAAATCAACAACCATGTTTCCGAGGAGGGAGGAACGGAGTAGCCAAAGCCGCAAAGTGTGTGTGATGCTGTTGTGTTTGGCTCCATTTATAATGTACTTAAAAGCAACACCGCTGAAGCTCATCTATCATCCAGTAGGGTATTATATTGACAGGTCGCTATGAGATTTTATTTAGGCGTCTATTGAAGGGGCTGCACAGCAATATTGCCAGCGTGACTTATGGCACGGTTTCAGTTCGCCAGTCTGGCTAAGTGCACGGTCTTGGAGACAATTTTCATGGTGCTGCCTTCAAATACAGAGCGGGATTTCATGCCCTGTGAACATATTGTCAACTTTTATTCTATGCCATTCTTCCATAGGTTTTTTTTTCTTTTTTTCTCCCTTACATCCAAAACTATTCAGAACTAAAGAAACACTCCTTTTGTGAGGTTACTTTCATTATTGTCCTACTCTCAATTGAAAGTAGCGAATCTAAAAGGATCACACAGTTATTCAGGTGACGTTGCTTTCACATTTATTGCTCTGTTTTGAGCTTTCGTCTCCTCAGCCTTGGGTGTACCCTCTGTGATTCCTGGTCGTTTTCTTCATTTGTCTGGCTTGATCTCGCTCTGAGTTGGATGAAAAGAGCGTTTGTCGTCTGAACAGTTCCATGTGTGTGCAGCACATGATTCTCCAAGTAACCTTAGGCTGTTTTTGTTTTGTTTTTTTCAACCCACAAAACACATCTGTGTCCCATGCAAATGTCTTCTCCTGAGAATCTGTTTAATGAGGCAATGGAAACTTTTATTTTCAGCACTTGGTCACTATAATTGCAAAAGCGTGATTACTTTCATAATTTTTCCATGATGTGCCTTTTAATTTTAACGTTTCATGCGCTTGCATTGTGGATATGGGGTAAATCCTGTCCACATAGACAATAAGCTGGACTGGTCTAAGAACACACACACTGTCTACAAAAAAAGGTCAGAGCAAACTGTACTTCTTCAGGAGGCTCAGATCTTTCAACGTCTGCAGGACCATGCTGCAGATGTTCTACCACTCTCTGGTCGCCAGAGCCATCTTCTACGCTGTCGTGTGCTGGGGCAGCCGGCTGAGGACGGCTGACACAAACAGACTCAACAATCTCATCAGGAGAGCTGGCTCTGTCCTGGGACTGGAACTGGAGTCTGTGGTGGAGGTGTCAGAGAGGAGGATGCTGAGGAAGCCGCTCAGCATCAAGGACAACACCTCCCAACCCCTACATGCCACGCTGACGGCCTGTCAGAGCACCTTCAGCCGGAGACTGAGACCACCGAGAGTCACCACAGTACGCCACAGGAGGTCTTTCTTACCGTTGCCAATCAAACTGTACAATTCCTCTTCCATCTGCAGGAGGGATAAATAGTAGTGTACTTATTGTTATATGGTGATTGTGTACTGTACTGTGTTGTATGTGAGATGAGTGTGTCGTGATAATTGTTAATTGATACTCTGTAACCCTGGCAAAACAATTTACTTCGGGATCAATAAAGTCTATCTTATCTTATCTTATCTTATCCTAAAGAAAATCTGTGAGAGGGGGCAAAAGACTTAAGACTGGTGTAATTTACGTTTCAGCACAAGATATTATACTAAAAACATTCAAGCATATATTAAATGGCCTAGTCAAATTGTAGACCTTCATCTAATTGAGAATCTGTCACAAGACTTAAAAAATTGTGCACTTTATCCATCGTGAGTTTCTCACAGAATAGATTTTAGTAGAAATGCCTGCAGCACGTATTTACAGTCAAACGTGGGTCTGAAACATATTGACTTGGGTGCACTGAACATATTTTTACATTTTTGTCAATGAAACTCTTTACTTTTAGTGCTTTGTGTTTTTCAAGTAAAAAAAATATATAGGCAGAAAATTTTGTGATTATATATAACAAGACATTAAAAAAAAGAATAGGAAGCTGTATAATAAGGGAGAGAAAAAATGCTGTGCGAATACCGACAGTGATTTTATTTTATTTTTTTTACTGAAACAAAAGTTCACAGGAGACTGCCTGTTTTGTTTCGAGTCTGCTACTGTTAATATTGGATTTGTCAATGGAGGGGCGGAAACAATACCTGGACCTGTCAGACATGTAGACCAACTTGTTCTTCCACTCGAGAAACAAAAAGGATACATTCCATTACAGTTGATCTCAAACAGACCGAAGTCTCAAAAGCTCGCCCTTATTGCTAGATGGTTGGAGATCTTCAAAAGGCAGCATTTGAGAGAGTAAAAAACTGATTTAAAACTGGTTAATTGTTTTTTTACATCGTTACTTGTTTCGTTTATTTGTTACATTGTGATGTGTCTGAAATGCATCTGAGATATCATAAAGGGGGGGGGGGGTTGCGCTGTTCGGTTATGGCCTAACACAAGACTCCAAAAGCTGCTCTGGCAGATTGTCATTCTTAGAAGTACAGTATGCAGACTATTACTTGAGAGAGTTCGTCCATTGCAGCCAGCTGTGCCTATCCCCGTGACAACTTTACTGGTTGCATGATGCAAAAGGAATTCCCACCTATACATGATACCCTGAGAGTGGAAAAACACACACCATGTGTGAAAGGTTTTACTTGGAGGATTGAATTACTCAAACATGCTTTGGTTACTGTGGCGCAACTAGTCTGTCAACTAATTCACTTCCCTTAATCCAAGGAAGTACCACTTTTCTACATGTAGTGAAAGATAGCTATTACTATTTAGTAATTTGACAAAAAGTAAAAAACCTTTTAATTTCCCAAAATATTTTCTTTTTTTTAAGACACATCTGAAAACGATTAACTGACTAAAATCATGAAGCACCTGCACTTCAGATTGTGAATGCACACTTTGAGTAGAAAATAGGTGGAAAGGCCTTCCTCACTAACATTGGGAAGAAGCCACATTGTTTCTGTCCAAGGAAGCCACTTTTTTAGCCACTTTGAGTAAAGAACACTTTTGGTTTATTGAAAGTCTGATCTGCTCAATAAGCAATGTATTGTTGCTCCTGGTCTGTCAGATGGAGCTGTAAGGACTGCAAACACAGGTTATATGACAAAAGTAAAGACAAGTCTGTTGGTTTCCATGCAACAGAGCCAATGGATGTTAACAACTATTCATCTGAACTGAGAAATATACTATGTAGTTAATATATATATATATATATATATATATATATATATATATATATATATATATATATATATATATATATATATATATATATATATATATATATATATATATATATATATATTATAATTTTTTTGTTTGTTTTCGTTTTGCTTCAAGCCACCACATTACTGTTTTGTTTCATTCCTTTATTCAGTTGGATTGTAAATAACTATGATCATGATCCATAATTATGTAATTAAAAATATTAACCTTATAAAAGGATCCCAAAAATGCACGCAACTTTTAATTAAAAGGTCAAATTGTAATGTGTATATAATGTATTATGAAATGGTTTTTGGCAACATCATATACATTTATCGCCTTCCTGCAGGGCTAAAATGTTTACACTGAGAAAAACATAACTTATTGACAGTCAATTAGTCAAAACCCAGCTTTTACCATTGCTATTTATCAAACATGGCATCCCTTGTGCACTCGCAGCATAGCATTAAATAGATTTGTAAGCCTTTTATATTGTAAAATGAACAGATAACCATTACAACAAACATTTAAATGGCTTCACTCTGTTGTCAAAATCTATTCATTACTTCCAAAATTCAAATTGGTTGAGCCGCACTTTCCTCTTCATTTCAGATGGGTACAATATTTTTATGGACATTGCGTGCCACTAATTCCAGATATACAGTTTGATGATGTCCTGCTGTTTGACTTGACTGTCTATAATTTGGACTTACTTCAAATGTGCCACAACAAGAATCCGAGCTCAGAAGCTGTTAGGTTGAGGTTTCTAAGATGTTTTATTATGCTAATATGAACATAAATGTCAGGCAAAATTATGCCCCACGTGGGACTGAGTTAATAGCCCCTTAAAGCACTGAATGCATTTGGATGTCCGGCTTTCACAGAGCTCAACAACACGATTTGGTTTAATTTTCCTATATATCGTTTTGCTCATTTCTGTGGTGAATGCTGCAAGATACTCCCACACCCCTTTGGTTCTGTAATCTCGGCTGAAGACTCTGAAGGCACAAAAATCCCTTCATAATGTCAGATCAAGTTTTATAATGTGCAAAAACAAAGTCATTCATCACGGGGATCAGAAAGGTTTAACGATAAATTATAACATTAAATTATTACCATGCAACTTTTTTTTATTTTCTAAACTGCCTGTATTTAGCCGACAGGGGCTTTTATATACTGCTTTTATATACTCATTTAATTAAGTTAATCCAGTTAAATGTAGTTTTTTTTTCTGTACTGCTTGAGGTATAAATAACAAAATTATAGAAGAATTAAGCAACATAGTATTACGTTTTATTTAAGACAAAATGTTGAAGCAAATTAAGTGTAATGTATGGAAGTTGAAAATAAGAATATCTTTCTCAGAGGACTTAAGTCCAATTGAAGTCCTAAATAATTATATATATATACACAAAGCCTTTATTTAGAACATGTTCTCCTTATTTATGGTTGCTGTTTGGTATATGGAGTGTGCATGCTTTCCCTTAGCTCATTCCTCGTCGAGTTCAGAAACACCCAAACTGTATCCCAACCCTGATACAATGGCGACAAGAGTGAGGTTTTAAATAGGGTACACACACACACACACACACACACTTTACTAAGGCCCACTCCTGCTTTCCTCCCAGCTCCTCCTATATATGGAGTGGTCAGTTTTCACGCCCAGAGGCTGTGAATCCTCATTGTGTACCACACGGCTAAACTTAAGCTGACTGTTCCCTCAAAGGAAGCACACACAAATTTGTATCTGCACAGTTTCAGCACCCCCGCCAACATCACATCCACTAAACTCACTCCAGCTGCTTTCCCAGAAATGGAAAGGGCGTAGTTCTGGGCTTCTGACAGTTCTTGTTTTGATTTCTTTTCGGTGATGTTTTTTGCTTCTCTTCTCTACTTAAACCGAAGCTTTTTATATATTAGGACTAATGCCTGTCATAATGTGCTTTTTAATTTTGGGTACCAGCTTTTCTAACGTAAGCATATAGGAGTTTTCCTTTGAACGATTGGAGGAGGTCATGCGGCAAGAATTCCAGACTTATTGTACATCTTGGAACATACCTCATAATACAACTCTCAACTTGCTTTGTCTGCGAATACATTCTGCTTACCAATAATGCCAATGTTCCTGCGCATTTCCCAGCTGGCCCAGCTTGCAATATAGTGAAGGAAAAAAAAAAACAGTTACAAACTATTAAACAACTACACCCTTATTTATGTTGTGCAGAGGATCACGGCTAGTTTTGGAAGAATGTTTATGGAAGCCCAAAATGTGATGTTTTACATGTTCTCTTGTATAGATAATAATGTATTAACTTGTCAGAGTTCCAACAAGACATTCTGTCTGTCCACCCACACATTTAGCAGGGATGCCATTATTTGTGTTTGGAAATATTGCTAATTTTGTGTGTGATTTGCTTGAGGAGGGAAAAACTGACTTTATTTTGTTTTTGTTTTTCAAAGAAAGAGTCTGCTGGTTTCCCCCTGTTCCATCAGTTGTAAAAAGGCCTTCCTCTTTCTGGGCTTCGAGACTGTCCCGAAGGACCTGGCCCTGTCTTCCTCTCTTTCCTGTGCTTTTGTCAGAAGTTTTCCACAGATCTTTCATCCCTGGTGTAAGGCTTCAGTCTCCACACTTCCCTTACATTCATTCTTGGTTTTACAAGTCTCTCACCCCCCCCCCCCCCCC
>JAVLVB010001098.1:273685-290540 GCA_032876305.1 Orestias chungarensis
TTTTCCAGATTGTGGACCCATTGGCACGTGGACGAGCATTTCGGATGGTGGAGGAGGTTGACGGCTACAGCGTGCCTCCGACTCCGATCACACCCGGAGCAGCGTCTCTGTGCTCCTTCACCAGCTCCCGCTCAGGTCTCAACCGGCTACCTCGAAGGCGTAAGAGGGAATCGGTGGCCAAGATGAGCTTCAGGGCAGCCGCCGCCCTGGTTAAGGTATAAGATCGTACCCAACCACTTGCTTCATTGGTTTTTGGCACCGCGACAAACGTTCATATTAAACTTGGCGTCTGCGTCTTTCAGGGGCGCTCGTTGAGGGAGAGCACTCTGAAAGAAGCGCAAAGGCGAAGCTTCACTCCCGCCAGTTTCATGGAGGAGGATGTGCTCGACTTTCCTGATGAGTTGGACACCTCCTTCTTTGCTAGGGTAGGCAAGATTTAATCTCATCCATATTCAGCACTGACAATTTATCTAATTGTACAATGTAATAATTGTTTGATTCTGTTTTTTTTCCACCTTTGCTTCTTAGGACATCATGATGCATGAGGAGTTGTCCACATATGCAGACGAGGTATTTGAGTCTCCGTCTGAAATGGCCATCAACGAGGAAGAGCTCGGCGCCAAACAGGATGAAATGGAGTTGACAGGGAGCGCCTTGGATAAGACGGAGCTCGAGAGAAGTCACCTCATGCTGTGAGTTAGTCAGCATGGCTCTGGCAATTAATAAGCAATAACAGAAAAGATGTTATTCATATTTAACAGAAAAAAAGAATAACATGAAATATAGCTCAAAATAAAAGCTGCTTACTGTATCAGCTACTGTTGTTGATAATGGGTAAAAATTCACTATTGGGTTTATTAGTTATAAAAATACAACAGATCCTACATTCATGACATGCATTTTACAAATTCTGTGTTAGTGTGCATTAGTTTGAAAATCAAAATGGACAGCGTAGTTTGACTAAAAAGTTGATTGGAAATATGAGATGGTACAAACGGCATTTAAAGCTGTTTTTAGACAGCCTAATATCGCTTGTTGCTCATTTTCTGATATGTTATAAAACATTTTACAAATATTTTTTCTTCATTAGTTGACTTCATAATTGAATGTCTAACGTTACCAATGCAAGCTGTTGAAATCAAACATCACTTCTTTTTTTTTTTTTACTACAAATTGCTGTTTATTTTAAAAATACCTTTATCTGGACGAGTGTATTTTAAGAAAGTAATTTAAATCGGTTCGTATAATTAAATGATAATGAATAAAAGGTTTTGATGGTGTTAATCCCTAATCCCACACCATTTTCCAGTTTTTAACTACACTCATTTGCTCCCCCATCTTCTTATCCAGACCTCTGGAAAGAGGATGGCGTAAAGCCAAAGAAGGAACCCCAGGACCACCGAAGGTGCCCTTGCGTCAGGAGGTGGTGAGTGTTCACGGGCAGCGGCGTGGCCAGCGCATCGTTGTGCCCGTCAAGAAACTTTTTGCCCGCGAAAAGAGGCCGTATGGGCTGGGCATGGTGGGAAAGCTGACGAACCGCACCTACCGCAAACGCATCGACAGTTACGTGAAGAGGCAGATAGACGATATGGATGACCACAGGTGCGGCACCTCCATCTAATTTACGCAACAAAGACTTTCCTGCTGCTTCCCTCAGTGGGCGACACTATGGGACACACTCCAACCTCTCTCAATACATTTGTGTCTCTTTCAGGCCTTTTTTCACATACTGGATCACCTTTGTTCATTTACTCATCACTATATTGGCTGTATGCATCTACGGTATTGCACCAGTGGGTTTCTCTCAGCATGAAACTGTTGATTCTGTGAGTCTAACACATGACTTAGACAAACATTTCTACTAAGTGTCACCAAAATACTGATTGTTTTTGTTTTGGATCTTTTTTTTTATTTAGGTTTTAAGAAACAAAGGTGTTTATGAAAATGTCAAGTTTGTACAGCAGGAGAACTTCTGGATCGGGCCGGGTTCTGTAAGCAACCCACAGCAAACTGTTCGTAAAATCACTGTATGCAGGTGTTGGGTTTCGTTTTATCCCTTATCTGGTCAATTTCTAGGAATACCTGATCCATTTAGGGGCCAAATATTCTCCGTGCATGCGACAGGATGAGCAGGTGCACAAACTTATCAGGGAAAAGAGGGCGGTTGAACGCAACTCCGCGTGTTGCGTTCGGAACGATCGCTCTGGCTGTGTCCAAACTTCTGAGGAGGAATGCTCGGTCAGTTTAGGAACACACAAGTCATCATTCGTTGCCCCTTTGCCTTTATTATCCATCTGCTCTGTAAACTCTAAACAATTTTGATCCTGTATGTTTGCATCTGTGCAGAGTACCCTAGCTGTTTGGGTGAAGTGGCCGAAGCATCCCAGCGCTCCACAGCTAAATGACAAACACAGGTTGCATGGGTCCGTCTGTCATCAGGATCCCGGGTAGGAAACTCGACGAGGTCTTGCTTTATAGCTTGTAGTTTTAACTGATTGCAGTTGAATCATTTTACGTATCTGTTGTGCAAATGTCTCTCTGCTTCAAGGATATGTCAGGAGCCAGCGTCGGTGTATCCACATGAATGGCCTGATGATATAACGAAGTGGCCTGTGAGTAACATGAAGCTCCATCCCAATGTGATCAATGAAGAAGTAGCACTTATGTCACAGTAAAACTAAAGCATTAAAAAAATCATTAAAAATGATTGAAGACCCCTTTTTTTCTCAGCCTCTGATTAAAAATGGGATAACTTTTTAGAAGTTTTGTTTTTACCATCAGTATAAGGATTGCAGTATAATGTTGATGAGATGTGAAAAATGAAATCTGAGTGCAGTCAAATCTACAGCGGCCAAGAGTATTTAAAGTTAGCTTTTATTTATACAAATGGAGAATAATACATCATTCTTTATATTATGTAGGACGCTCTTGGACACCTTTTTCTGCCTACAAAGTTTTTCAATGGTTAATTTTGTTTGTGTGTGTTTTAGGAAAAATGTTCATCTGGGACAAAAAATATGTAGAGAAGCAAGAACATCAAGGCAGCAATTATAAGCTTCAAAAGACCCGAAGAATAGAAAATGTAAACCTTACATTCCAGATTAAAGCGTGGCTCTGTGGTAGAAAATTACAATGAGAGAAAAAACCACAGAGGATTTTTTTTTTTTTTACGTGAATGTGTTTCACACCTGGTTGGGATATTCTAAAGAAAAATGTGCTGCTTTCTGTGTTAGTAGTTTTTTTTTGATCCACCAAACTTTGATGTTTTGAATTAGAGCAATGATGGGGTATTACAATCGTCTGATTCTTTTTGTGTTTATAGTTACCTATACTAATGTAGATGTAAAAATATATATATCGGGGTTTAGGTAGCAGATTTATATATATTTTTTGAGTTTGCTGATCTGTAGTTTTCTTCTAAGAATTGAACTATATACAAACTTGTTTTTTGTTCGCATAAACTTGTTCATTTAGCATTTAAATATACCAAAAAAAAAAATTAGTGCTGCAGGTTTCCTGATAAAGATTTGAATCCAATACAAGAATATTGTTGTTCATGCTTCAATATAAGTCCCTAACTTTTATCTCCTATTTTATTAAGCACAAGACAAAATCCATCAAAGAATATGAACGCCTCTTCGTTGAATGATAAAAAGCATAATTAGTTGTGTAGTTTAGTGTAACCTAACTCACTGTTGTTGTTTTGTTCTTCAGATTTGCACCAGGTACAGCACAGGGAACCATACCAACCTGCCTCACATAGACTGCACCATCACAGGCCGACCCTGCTGCATCGGAACCAAAGGGAGGTGAGAAACATTCGGATTAGACGCATCGCACAATTTGGGGGAACTTTTTTTTTTCTTTTTTTCTGACCGCTGCATATTTTTCTTCACAAGGTGTGAAATCACATCCAGGGAATATTGTGACTTCATGAAGGGCTACTTCCATGAGGAGGCCACTCTTTGCTCACAAGTGAGCTCTGCAAGCTACTCTCTACAAATCTGTAGAGAGTAGGAAGTCTACAAAACATGCTGTTTTTTTTTTTTTTGTCTTTGCAGGTGCATTGCATGGATGACATATGTGGACTGTTGCCGTTTCTCAACCCAGAGATTCCAGATCAGTTTTACCGCCTCTGGCTTTCTCTTTTCCTGCACGCTGGGTGAGTCACACAAGTTGGCACGATCGCTCAAGTCTTTCTTCCCTAGAAAGAAACACAACGTGAGAATTCATTTAACTAGAACATGTTAAGAGTACATTTCACGTTTTTTTTTGTTGTTTTTTTTCTTAAGTTGATCATTTCGGGAAATTTTCAAAAATGAACAGAATGTCTTTATTGTCAGTGTAACAATAAAAGTAATTGCTGGCCTAGCAGTTTAATAAACACAATTAAAAACTGTTGAATGTACCTGTTGTATTATTTTCTTGTTACAAACCCGTTAAATGTATTAATTGTAATTCTGTTGCAGAGAAACACACAGTGAGGCATAAATCTAATGATTTTCAAACTCTTTCCAAATGACAACCCAAGATATTTTCTTTCAGGATATTTCTCTACTCCCCTTCATTGAGGTATTTGCGTCCCTGCTGAGCAAAAGCGTCTCCACTGAATGATACTGCCACCAACCATAGGTTTCTTTCATACATAGTATATGGGATGTTAGACATAAAGTTAGATTTTGGTCTTTTCTGACCACAAGTTCTTCCCCATAGATAGATTTCTATTAAGACATTGAAGGTTTTTATCTCAAACAATACCTTTTTTTCTTGCTACTCTGCCACAAGGCCTTTTTTTTTTTTTTTTTTTTTTTTTTTTTTTTTTTTTTTTTTTTTTTTTTTTTTTTAAGTCTAGGAATACTTGTTCAAATTGCTGTAAAATACAGAAGACCTGATATCCAGTCCAATACTGGGTATTTATTTTAACTCTGAGCTTAAAGAATAAGGGAAGAAAACTTGTAAAAATAAAACAGGTTCATTGAAATTCTTCTGTTTAAATGTAACACTCCAAAAAATATTTAGCGTTCATCCAACTGATCACTTACGGTAATATAATGTTGTGGCTTCATCTTGCTAACTAGCAGTTTAAAGCTGTCACTCAGACAGAGCGAAGACCCCCCGCTTACAGGAACCCCACGGTTAATCTCTCAGTCGTCCGCTATCTCTCTCTTGGATAATTAACAAAGAGGCCTCGCGGCTTGAACTCACTAAGCTTCCCTGAGATGGAGAGGGATTTTTGCAACAGCACAGAGCCGCTCTCGCTACTTCTAGCACCGGAAGATTATCTTCTCGACACGTGCGGCTTTGCCGAACCTCTTTGACTCATCACACTCTTTGCTTGTGTTCCCGTCTGTCCTAGGATCCTCCACTGCATGGTGTCGGTGGCTTTCCAGATGACCATTCTGAGAGACTTGGAGAAACTGGCTGGATGGCTGCGCATCTCAATCATTTACATCCTCAGTGGGATCACCGGGAACTTGGCCTCAGCCATCTTCCTGCCCTACAGAGCAGAGGTAATAAAGCTCTAGTTTATCAGATGTGTTCACTTCGATGTATTTTCTCATTCTTCCCGTTCTTTGCTTCAGGTGGGTCCCGCTGGCTCTCAGTTTGGGATCCTGGCCTGCCTGTTTGTGGAGCTCTTTCAGAGCTGGCAGATCCTGGCCCAGCCGTGGCGAGCCTTCATCAAGCTTCTGTGCGTGGTACTCTTCCTCTTCGCCTTCGGGCTGCTGCCCTGGATCGACAACTTCGCCCACATCTGTGGCTTCATCTCCGGCTTTTTCCTGTCCTTCGCCTTCCTGCCCTACATCAGCTTCGGCCGCATGGACATGTACCGCAAACGCTGCCAGATAATTGTCTTCCTGCTGGTGTTTGTCGGTCTCTTTTCTGGTCTCGTGGTGCTCTTCTACGTCTACCCAATCAAGTGTGACTGGTGCGAGCTGATCACCTGCATCCCCTTCACGGACAAGTTCTGTGAGAAGTACGACCTCAACGCCCACCTCCATTGAAGCGTGAGCGACGACGCATGAAGGCATCAGGTCAATAATTGGACTGACAAGGGGGAGGAGATGTGTTTCCTCTTTCTCTGTGAACTAAAAGATTATTGTTGTGTTCTTTAACTCTGTCACTATGAATACCTATAATCCTCCACATATGGATTTCCTTTACGTTCCCATTCACAATCATTGTCGGTGCTTTTATTGTACAGTGGAAAAAAAAAAGCTAAGGCACTTCCAAAACCAATCAAAGTTACCGGAGATGCCAGGGCACTGGTACAGACTGAAGGATCATATTCGACATTCGCAACGATTATTCAGGCGACCTCAGAACCAGAAGCAGGGACAAAAAAAACATACTAATACCTTTGGTGCCTTGTTGATAAATGTACCAACTACTGCCATATTTTTGTTACATTACGCTGAGCACTCGGAATGTTTCCTTCTGTTTATTGCTTCCTTAAGAAGTGATTGTTTGGAACATGGTGGCGTTTTAGCCGCTCATCTATCCTCGTGTAACAGGAAAAAACAAAAACAAAGGAAAAAAAAAAGAAGCTTTTAATTAATAAAAAAAGTGTGATCATTTTTCTTAACGCCTGCTGGATGTTGATGTGTAGTTTATTAAAATCAAACAACAATGAAACACAATGTTTCTAAAGTCTGTGTTGTAATTTGAATCAGAATGTCTTTTTTTCACTCTCAGTCCACTTTGTCCACACAGACCTCCCTCCTTTCTCATTGGGTCAAATGTTGAGCCCAGTCCAGTACTGCGCGGGTCTTTCCCCTCGGGTCCAGGTAATCAATGCAGCTGTTCCGTCGTGCATAAACCTGCCCCTTCAGCGTGAACTCCATCTCTCGGAACTGCATGTTGGACACGGAGATCTCCGACGCCCCTTTCTCCTTGAAGCCGGCCTTCAGGTAGAAGGGCACGAGGAAGTCCTCGCAGATGAGCAAAGCCCTGCGGGGGCCCGGCATGCAGCGCAGGTACTGCAGGTAGCGCCACAGGAGGATGGAGCCTTTGCCCTGCTGCCTACAGTGGCGGTGCACCGACAGCACGTGGATGTGCACAGTGGGCGTGTCCGGGAAATGTTGAGTCATGGCATCCTGGAGGACAGAGAATGACATTTCCAACGTTGATGGCATCAAGTCACGATGTGTAGCAGAAGAAGAAAAACAAAAAACCTTTAATACCTGGGAGAGCCTTTCTTTGTGCCAACCGGAGCCGATGATGAAGGCTACCAACTGTCCCTCCTCAAACCAACCCAGAGACAGCTCAGGGCACTGTCCCAGGAAGTTCAGCACCTCCTCCAGCGTAAGCGGGCATTCGCCAGAGACGGACACGAAGGCTGGGGGGTCATCGGGGTGGTGATTACGATGAAAGGATAAACAATATGATGTGATGTTTAATATAGCACTTATATGGAGTTAAAAAATAAAAAATCAAGCCTTTTTTTTCCTCTGTAACAACAAACTACTATATCCCATTATATATTCAAATGTGAAAAGCATTCAGGGCATCCTTCCAAACATTCTGTTTATGGCTATCACAAAGAATCGCCTCACCTTCTCTCTCGATTTCAAACACACTGATGGCGTCCTGCGGGCTGAGATTTCTGAACTCGCTGGCGGGGAGCGTGTGTCGTCTCTGCTGCCGCGGGGTGACCCGGAGCGGCGTCTCCAGGAAGAAGGGCTTCAGGAGAGGTGAGCCGCTGACCTGCTTAGTCATGCTACCGCTGTGGAGAGCAGCTTCACAGCCGCGGACTATCATTCACTGGTTATTACAGTTGGAATGATGGCCAAATGTCGGATCTCTTATCTGTCTGCAATCTGGCTCACTTCTCTGAAGGAGATGCTGACCTTTGTGCCTCCTCGCCTGTCTCCTCCTCCTCTTCTTTGTGTTTAATCTCATAATGCAAAGTGCTTGTGTCAGGGTAGCTGTCTCTACACGTGCCTCCAGAATCTCTAAGAAATCCACTGATTCTAAATTGGACACATGCTTAATGCTTTGGATTAAAGTTAAACCAAGAACTTGTTCGTCTTCTATATAGGTTAAAAATAACCTATTTATTGTTTATTAGCTTTAATCAAGTCTTTTTTTTGTGTGTGTGCATAAATTCAGTATTTAACAGATCTTAAATGTAAGTAGTTAAAATTACACAATCAATACTAAAATGACATTATAATATATAAACTGTTGACATATTTAGTAGCACAGTGATTATATCTCCCAAATCCAACACTCATGTTATTGAAACTAAAACCAAGATCTTCGTCACTTATTGATGCATTTTTGTTCATTTCTTTGGTGAATTTTAATGTGTTTCATGGCTTGAATCCAGAGTTTAAGGTACAGTCTTGACGCAATAACAGCAATGTTGCTTTCCAAGTGTTGCAACACTTCCCTTCCCAAATTTCCTGAAAAACTTTCAGCTTTCCTATGAGTTTCTCCTCTCAAGTCGAGTTTGTGCTCTGAGAAGCCTGATAGTCTGACCTAGCACCATAGAGAGAGATGGCGCTGGTCTGAGCCAAATGGCCTGTTTTTTCACAATTTTCCCAGAGAAGAGAGCTGGAATCAGCAACATTTACAGTCTTTATCTCTAAAAAAAATGGACCTGGTTGATGTCTGTTTTCATACAATAGTACCAATTATCTTCTACACTGTTATAATTTTGAACATGCTTCTATCAAACAATTAGTAATTTTAAGTACATCTTTGGAATAAACGTAATAGTGCCTCTGTGGTTTTCTATTACACTTTCACATCTACTTAAATTCTTTTTAAAGCAGTGATTAATTTATTAAATGACATTGGACTATAATTACGTTGATCACAAGTGTAATAGTACCTCACATATATATATTTGGATGGTGGCATGAGTGGAACATGGTGCTGCTGCATGATGGGATGCACACGTTTCTAGAGATTAAGGGCATGTGGGCTAATTTGCCAGCACGGGGAGAGGAGAGGGAGATTTGTGTGGATTGCTGTTGGATTGATTTCATGCCTTGAAGAGATTTACCAAGGACTAATCAAATGGGAACAAGCTTGTTTTTACCAGTCTAGGGTGAACCTCAGACCTGTAACTATGATTGTTGTCAACCTTAAATCCTAAACTCACTCTTAATTAAAAAAAATAAAAAAATGGTTGAGACTTAAAGATAACACCTGTCTTTGTGTCTGAGGAAACAAACTTACAACCTTTGTAACTTTAGATAAATAACCATGTTTCAGTTTTTCAATTGTCAGACTGTGTATACAGATTAAAATCTAACTAACCCACCACAGTTCAGTGTCATATAAAGTAATCTCATCCTGTGCGTATAAGTAAATGTGAAACATGGGATATATATATATATATATCCTACAAAAAGCCTAAATAATTGCTGAATAAACAGGATCTTTAATCTGATACGCTACTGTTTACATACTTTAAATGTCACCAGAATAACTTTCCTCTTTTAATTACCAGAGTAGAGATCTTGTTTAACATATTAAAAGACTTCCGCTTCCTGGATTTACATGTTTTGCTAGGTCCAGTCATTTGGAGTTAAAATAATAAACTAACGTTACAGCAGTCCTTAGTTTACATGCATGCAATTTAACAGCACTGGATAAAAGTTAGAGGAGACATAGAAGCAAACTACGCTTGTTTGAATATTTGCAACTTTCTTCCTTTGGTTTTAAAGTGATCAACCTGTTTGACTTTAACAAACAGAAATGAATTGATGAGCCAGAAAACATCCGAAAGGTTTTGGTTCGGAATTGTTCTTCTTAATTGTTACACACATGCTGCTAAACACACAAAAACAGATGGGTAAAGGATTTTACATGGATCCAAACACCACCTACTGTGGGGTTATCCTGGATACCAGGGCAACAGTGGTCAGAACAGGAAGGCACAGAGTCAAGTTTAAATGGCACAGAAGAAGAAGAGGGGACAAAGGCTGAAAGAAACATTTAAAAGCGGAGAGAGGTGAGAGCGTCTAGAGATTCACATGCAAATACAAGCCCGGATGATTCAAATGCAAACATTTCATCCACAAATGGCCCAAACCTAAATACTTAATAACTGCAGAATTAGTACTTTGAATATAACGAAGGATAGCAACAACTCAAATTAAGATGACCTAATTACAATAATGGATTTTTTTTTCTTGTTACATGAGATTGGAAAGAGAAATTAAAAACTTTTGTACATTAGTATCCTAAAACCTGTCAGCGCATGGGAAGTGCTGTACACGATAGCATTTGGAGCAATGTCGCACCAAGCAGGCAGCCGTATTAATTCAAGGCACATAGATCTAAATGCATGATGCTAAACATACTGCACCAAGGAAACTAAAGCTGCTGCCGCCACACGAACACGTGACTCGTTTTGCAGCTACATGATAAGCAAACACTTGGGCTGCCACAAAAAAAAAAAACACTGTACAGCCATCATATCGATAAGAAAGCTGCCTTGCTATTGCAAGTAGGTTTTTGTTCGAGGCTCTAAACTACGTCTGAATGCATCTGCAGCCGCTTAAATAACGTGTATATGAAAAAGAATCGGGTTCCTTAAACATTGTATACCTTTATACAAGTATAGGATGAGAGCGATACATAAGCGAGAATAGATTTCAAAGTAAGTATGCATGATTCTTGTAGTATGAAAAGAGGTTAAACTAACATGCTTAAGATGAAACACAACAAAGTACTTTTGTCATGTCCTTTACATTAAAAGGAATGGTTAAACAATTAGCTGCAGAGCAAACATTTAAAAGAAACGGACGCAAGAACCAAAGTAAAGTTCTCATCATCTCGATCAATGATGTTCTCCGTCTCCGATAGTAGCAAAACATAAAATACAAACTGCATTTAGAGATTCTTTACAATTTAGAGTTAAGATGATTAGTCTGTAGTCAAAGTGCGCTTAAACGCACCATCGGGACAGGAGGTCATTTGTGGAATCTACATTACAAGATCACTTGTCCAAGACACACAACTGGTCACTGAGCAATATGAACATCATTGACGTGTTTCGAATCTATAATGGTTAAAAATAGTGTCAGATAATAAAATAAAACACCTTTGCACCAGCTCGATGCAGATGGAATCAACAGTCCTCATGAATCCTCAACTCTCTTTCAAGCCCACCATCAAAAAGCAACTAATCAGTTGCTGGGAGCAGGGTGGCGTTTTACGAAGTTAAAGTAATGGAGGGACGGGATTGTTGTAGTGAAGCAAAGCCGAGTCGGAGTCAGTTGAAATGTTCATCTTCCATATGAAGGCTGCTCGTGGGACACAGGAGAGGCTGGCTGGAGCAGTTTGTGCTATGACTTTTTAGGCTTTCTGTTGAGTCCGATGAACCTGCGATAGAAGACGTACAAAAGGCTGAAAGCAAAGTTTCCCGTCTGTGGTTTAAAAAAAAAACTTGCCTACAGCAGCATTTTCTAACTACGATAGACACGAGTAAATGTAATCACAGAGCGCCACACTCTGAGGGAATAGGTAGAGCCCGTCTACATACAGAAGCATAGCAGACAGGAAAGCCTACATACCGCAGTTACTCCTCCACACCAATGGAACAGGAATCAGGACCTAGAGCTGCAGAAGAATGAGGAGGAACACAAGAGACAGGATGGCAGGAAATAGAAGAGGAGTGTTAGGATACATGCAGAGCACTCTGGTTAGATGCAAAACACTTGGCAATCACAGCCTTCAAGTGTTTGAGTGAAGATATTTGATCTGGAGAACCGGAATAAAAAGGTAAAGCCTTATAGAGTAAAAAGCAAGCAGGAGGCAAGATGTTTTACTTGGAAATGTCATTATAGTAAGCATGTGTCATAAACATATTATAAATGCAAAAAAAAAGCAATCACTTTGATTTCTGAGAATTTTTTTCCCCGCCAACTAAATATATTCAACTAACTATAAAATGTTCTCTCACGTTGACAGAAAATGTCTCACCAGGCAAAGAGAGATCACCCGCGGGATCGCTTTCTGTTTTGGTCAAGTTGCAGTGCTCACTGCTGCAGTCCTGCAGGATGTCTCCTCCAGACAGGATTCTGTCCTCTGGACGACACAGACAATGTCAAATACAGTGTCTCTATTAACTTACGTCTACATCCAAAAAAATAAAGGAATAACAACTCACCGTCATCTGGAGGGAGGGATTCTGCCACGTCCTCTGTGGTGGTAGCCTGGAAGAGAAGCAACGACCAAGTATTAAAGTCAGTGTAGTGCCAGATAAAGTTCAATGTGAAACAGCGAGGAGGCGTCTTACGTCTGTGGGAGCTGGGCTGCTGGAGAGAAGTATGTGTGGCTGAGCATCTGACATCTCGGACAGCTTCTCCTCATCCTCCTCCTGGATGGGAGAGGACGGCGATCTAAGGGTGCTGGAAAGCCGACGGTGGGATGTTTTATTGCAAATTAGCGCATAACAAATGATTTACACTGCAGGGTTTAAACAATTTGGCTCAAAGGTGTGGCTTTAGCAGCTTTATTATGATTAAAACGTGTTAAACAATAAAAAGCATTACTTTTGTCTTTTTTTTAAAAATATGAACCCTAATTTCATGATCTTATAACAGGCCAACGTTTGTGCATGAGAACATTCTGACAGCATGCTGACCTGTCAGGTGACTTGCTGACTTTGCCTTTCTGAAGACTCCCATCGCTTAAATGCTCCGGAGAGCTCTGTCGGCCGTCGCCTCCCAGACCCCCTGAGAAGTTGATTTCATCATACAGGGGCGCAGAGGGGATGGGGGGAGACACGGACCGCAGACCATTCAAAGCCTCCAGCAGGGAGATAGGTTCAAATCCAGGTGGGACAGAATCTGAGCTCTGCAAACGGGATTAGAGATTATTACAAAACAGGATCTCGGTCATCAAATTCAAATTAAAAGCAGCACGTACTGAGTGTTCATCATGGTCCATAGTTTGAGCCAGAACAGGACTGAAAGACACAGGAGAGAGAGCTCCAGGCTTCTTCCTCACAGCTCTTATCTGCAGCAAGGCTCTAAAGGCTGGGAAGGGAAACTCTAACGTATAAAACACAAATAACATGGAATTAACCAGTATTACGAAAATCTACTAGTCTTACGCAGCCTGCAGATGGGACAGTTGTTGGCCTGATAGCGGAGAGTGTCTGCACAGGAGTTGCAGAGACATAAATGTCTGCAGGGCAGGATGAGCGTGTCCCTCAGGTCAGACAGGCAGACGACGCACTCGTTACTGTTGTCGCTGTTCTCGTCATCAGACGGCTGAGAAGAAAGTAAGAGATCAACCCAAGCCGACTTTTTTTTTTTTTCAGCAGCAGGTCTAATTGCACACTAAACGTGCTCGCCAATACCTTCGTCTCTTGGTTGTTTTTGTTCTCAATGCCGTAGATTTCCTGGAGGAGGTAGCTCACGCGGTCCACCTACAAGACGCGCAGCAGAAATGTGATGTGCTCTGGCGCCAATGTTCACTGGTGTAGAGCAAATGCATTATCTCTTACATGTACATATCTGCAGGTGAGCACAGCACACAGAGCCGCTGTTTGAAAACTAACAGCATCAATCTGAGTCAATCTATTGTGCTTAGGTTGCCTGGATTGCTTTACTAGTTCTCTTCACATTCAACTTCAAGATACATGTAATGTTTGTCTCTCCATTACAGACTCTTGAGTGTTGATTTCCAGCAGAAATGGGAAGTTTACTTTAATCTAATAAACCTGAAATAAAAATGCTGGGATATAACAGCCAGAACAGGCAGCATCTTTAACAAGGACCTATTGTGGCTTACCCCCAGTGACTCTCTTCTCTATAAGACTATAACACTTTTTTTTTTCATGTTCTCGAGTAATATTCTTTTTAGAAAAGTTCATTTGAATTAACTTTTCAATAATATTCTCATTTGTTAAGATGTACTTTGCGAAAAATAAAGCTAAACTTACAATTTGCTTCTGCTTCAGAGGCTTGACGGAGAAGCTGCCATCAACGTGCTGGAGATAAAAGCAAATACCTTTTAGCATAGAGCTTATATAAAATTGCAAATGTGCGTTTGTTTTTCTTCTTTTACACGTACTCTTTCAAATGCTGCCAAAAGAACATGAGCATGTCCGAGACAATCTAGAAAAAGAACAAAATATGGCCTCAGAAAGAGGTAAAACTTTAGGTTTGAATAGAAGAGATTGGTTTTGTAAACCTTGGATGACCTACCCTCTCCCTCATCCACCACAGCTTGGATTACCATTGGAAACACTCCTCGGTCCAAGTCAAAGTTTAGCTTCAAAGTAAAATTCTGCGCATTAACTGAAGCCGTTTTTACGTTGCGGAAAAGGGATGTTTGTGTGATGTGGTCTAGAATCCAAACCTACATCCTCCTCTTTCCACTCGCTGAAGTCAATTTTGAAGGACGGCATGGAGAACTGCTGGCTCACTCCTCGCTTGTAGTGCACAGTTTCAGAGACCATGGTTGGATCCTTCGGGCTGTACCTGAAAAGAAATACCAACATCTTTTCGATGCATCCCGGTTTCAAAGACGTCAAGAGTGGACATAGCAAACTAAGGCTTTTATTAGTAACTTTAGAGTCAGAACACTAAACAGAAAACACATGGCAGCAACATTTTATAAGATGGAAATGTTAACACAAAGTTGTTCCTCTTGTCTTTATACAAGAACATGTTTCTGCTTGAAATTAAGTTCGTATGCATTAAATGTAAATATAAAGTTAAGTAAAATGTGGCATGATGATAAATAATTGAATACAAACTGGGCTGATCCCTCCACCCCCACCCCCAGGTTTTTACACTATATTTAGTATTAAAAAAAAATGAAACAATGATCTGTAAAGTAAGTTATAAGATGGGATTCCTACACAGCCATCCCATTGGAGAACTCCTCGAACGCCTGGCAGTAGAGAGTGATGGCGACCCTGGCGTCAGCATCGAAGGTAAACTCCACGCCATACTGAACCTTGGGTTTCCCGCCGTCCTCCACCGATGTGTCCGAGTCATCTTTGTACCTACGAACGAGTGGCGTGACGGTGATTAACAGAAAACCAGTGCCTTCAAACCTTCTCGGTTAAAACCTTTACCTGACTAAACGGAGCGAGTCCTTCCTGATGTTGACCAGACTCCTTAGGGTTTTCACAGGCTCATGGGGTGCAGGTGTCACATAGGGAAACTAGAAGAAAGAACAGCGTCATGGATGACGTTTCATTGAAGCGCCCGACAATTACTAAAGTTTGAAAAATAAAATACTGGAATCAAATTCAAATAAATCATCCGATTTTACCTGCACTGGCCTGTTTCCGAGAAAATTCAGGTCCATGTTTTCCCCGAAGAGGTATCCTTCTGGATGCGGAGTATCAAATTTCTCTCCGCCCATGAAGAAATGGCTTGCGAAGTAATTCCCTGGAGAAAAAACAACCCCAAAAAAAAAAAAGCTGTTTTAGTTTTTTGTTTTTATTAACTATTCACTTTCAATGTGAAACTAAAGCATTGTTTTCAGTATAAGAGGGCTCATAAGTAATAACAGTTCCTAAACAGGGCGACAGTAAAAAGAAGAACTTTTAAAGCACAAAACTACTGTTTTAAAGGTAGGCTCCAATTTCACTGAAGAAGAACATCAAATGCTTCACAACTGTGAGCAGCTCTGACAGCATCGATTTTAAATTTGCACCATAATACAATAAATATGCCGCATTAACTCTGGCAGCTGCATTGCATGCTAACTGCTTTTCTGTTTAACATTACATTTCCTTGTAGAAAACATAAAAGGTCGGTTTGCGGCTAAAGATAAAATCCTGCAAAATACGGTATGACCCAAAGAAAAGGAAGGTATTCGTTTTCTTCCAGTTTTGTGTCAGCTGCCAAAAACAAAGCTGCGTTTGCGACAGAGACACGACCAAGTTCGTTACCAGACTTCGGGGGAAACCGATAGGCTGAATTCGCCTGGATATCGATGTCCTCAACACCAGCAATCCTACGACTCAGGATGGACCCCATCTTAGCTAGAGTTAGCTAGGAGGCTAACGGGCCCAACGGAGCCTCGGACTGGCCGCGACTCGAGCCCAGACACGAGTCCAGAAGAATAAAACGTCCACCGGAAGGAAAAGGTGGCTTCAAGTCGACATTTTTCTCGGCGAAGCAGCGAAAAGGAAGATGGGGGAAAAAAGCTAAGGGCGTGATGTTGTTGTTGCTACGGCCGTACAAGACGGAAGCAGCCTCTGAAGCTGATTGGTTGTCGGTTGACTGGTGGGCGTTCGTTTAGTGTTACGAGACCGACCGGAACCCGTGCGGAGCTTACGGCTCAAACCAGATCCACAGGGTCAGCCAGTGGCGGTTCTACGGGAGACAACGGGGGCCAGTGTCCCTCCCACAACATGATTGGCCTTGGAGAGCATGTCTGAGAATGTGTTGCATATTAAGTCATTTATTTATATGCTAACATATATGCATAACACTAGCTTGCTAATGCAGCAATTCCTCCCTAGTTGTGGACACTTGTATTTTTATTTATTTATTTATTTTGCTATGTAGTGTTTTTTTTTTTCAAAATGAAGAGGAAAAGTGATATTTCCTACATTTTCTAAAAAAAGAAAGAAGGTTGTTCAGAAAGTCAGGTAGAGCCGGAGACTACACATAATGAGCAGCAAGAGCAGGAAGAAAGTTCAGAGAGTGAGGAGACGTTAGAACAGAGACAGACAGATGAACATCGTGGGACTGATGCTGAGTGTGATTACCAGCTAAAAGAGATGTCTGCGTCCACAAAGACAGCACCGTTAGGTGTATAATGTCAAAATGAGCCAGTTACTATATATATATATATACATATATATATATATATATATATATATATATATATATATATATATATATATATATATATATATATA
>JAVLVB010001098.1:304042-324253 GCA_032876305.1 Orestias chungarensis
ATAAGATTCTGACATGATTCTGAAATTGTTCATCTGAAGAAGCTCTAAACTTACTCAATTAAAGCAAATCCTAAAAGAGCAGTGGGAGAAAATTGCTTCATAGTGATGTAACTCGTTGCCAGATTGACAGAAGTTATTGATTTGACACAACTAGTTGGTGTAATGTTACTAAGGGAGCCATCGCTTTTTCCCATAATGTTTTGCATTTGTATTTTCCCTTAGTAAAGGAAGTAATCTTTTTGTTTTATTTGGATAAATATTTTACTTGGAAAACAATTAAGGACTCAGTTATGATAAAACAATTGTGTAATTTCAGCTGCCATCATGACCTCATCACACACTTACAAGGAGAAAATATTGGCAGAGCTGAAGGACATTTCACTGGAGGTGGATCAGCTTGAACACAAGAAGAAAATCCTGCGTGTATTCCAGGAGCTGAGGAATCGGGCTGAATTTGGAGAAACAGGTAAGAAAAATAGAATTCCAGATAAGATTTTACAGAATACGTAGATATTATGTGATCTGTGAATATTCTTCATTTGTTGTTTTTCTCCCTTCCAGAGGAAACAGCTGCTTCCCAAAAAGAGATAAATGTAAATGAAAATCAACCGAAGGAACTCAGGGTAAAAAAGGCTGAACTCCAACAGAACTGTGACCCCTTATGTAATACGAACGACCCAATTACCAAGGAAGGTGAGACCAAAAATAGTTTGACTGAATTCTTTGTCTTGAAGACTTTGAGTGACAGAACCTCTCTTTTTCAGATATTACAGACACGTGTAAGCGGGATCTCGACACTGGTGATTCTGAACATAAAGTCGTCTTTGTAGAACCTCCTCCTAGTTTTCCCGGTGAGCCACCGAGTCACACAAAACTACTTTGTAAAACGAGGCACTTTGCTCAAAAATACTTTATACTTTATATAATCCAAACGCAGATGGAATTTTGGAGAACAGATGCTATAGATTAATTTAGATTTAATACTTGTTAGGAATAAGGCAAACACGGTATCTGATTTTTCACACATTATTCTTTCAGCACCTTCTGTGATTCTGGATAGTAAAAACCTGCCGACACATCCAACCAGGACACAGTGCCCAGAGTGCAGTCAGTTTGTCACGACGGAGACTTTCAGTTCTGTTACAAGTGTAACCTGGCTGATTTGCTGCATAACAGCTATGATAGGGTATGAATTCCTCCTTCACTATCTGCCACTCTGGTAAAATATTTGCATAAAGACATAGATCCTCGTTGTCGTGTCTCGTTATGTTTGCTCAGCCACTTTCGGTTTTATTGTCATCTGCTGTGTTTTTTTTTCTTTTTCTGCTCTCCATTTTGCAGCTGCGTGGCCGGTTGCTGCCTCCTTCCTTTTTGCATGAAAAGATTCAAGGCTACAACGCACAAATGTCCAAAGTGTCGGACAAAAATCACAACAGTCAAAAAGCTCTGAGACAGGAAGAAGTTCCGCAGCTCAGACTGTAAAAACAATGGACACTTGCTGGTGGTTAAGAATCCGCTGAGAGGATGTGCTGAGGAGTTTACTTTGGAAAACATCATCCTCTATTATGCAGGGTGTGCTAAAAATCCACATTTACGGACTTTTATTTAAGTCACATAGAATGGATTTAATGAAGCACATTCCAATAGATCTAAATGAAAGGTTCGAATGTAAATATGTGTTATTTATAGAGATTTATATAATTTACAATTAATGTTTTCTTCATAAGTAGTTTTTCAAGCTTTTTGTATTTCAACTAATTTTCTTCTGTGTATGTCAAGTAATTTATTTATTTTTGATTCAGCCAAAGAAATATGGACAAACTATCTTGATGAATTGCCGCTAGAACCAAAAAGGTTGGTTGAGATTTAAAAAAATATATATATATTGCATCTAGGTAACCTTTTAAAAATATTATTTGTGGTTTAAAAAAGCCAAAGAAAATTTGGATCCTCGGACAATGAATGTCGAAATCTTACAAATGACTCAAAATCTTCTCTCAATAATACTTTATATCTGTATATTCGCAACGATTAGGCTAGAAATCCACATATTTACAGCCGTGTGAATGTACTTGAATCACTAATTAAGCATTTATTTTTTTTTAAGATGCAAAAGATATATTTTTGCCATGTCTGTTTAGATCGCCTTAAAATGAACGAAACCTTTATTACAGAAGCATAACCTAATGAATAAAAAATGAGGGAAATGCAACCTTTAATTTGACTGCATTTTTTTGCGAGGGTCAATTAGTGTTCAGAAGTGATTACTTTTATTCGCTGAAGCTCAACAACCTCCTAATCAGACATCCGTTAATTTTCGTTTCCCAGAAGAATGATATGGCTGGAGAAAGATTCCCATTTCTTTAGCCTTTACCATTGAGCACTTTTTTAATCTTGCCTTGTTGCACAGTGAGCAGGATTAGTGAGGCAGATAGAGAAATCCCCTAAAGCTCAGTTAGAGCATCACAGGATCCAGTTTTTAGTGGAGTCACAACCAACTGTGAAGGTGTGATACCCAGAAAAACAAAATATTTCCTGTAATATGAATGTACGATCTTTTAAAAAAAGGACATAAATACACTATACAACACAAACTATAACCGTTGTAATGTTTTTGTGTTAATAAGTATTATACCTCATTTCAGCAATATTGATATTTCCTTTAGGAAAAGCTTTTTCATTAAACTTTCTTTAGCATAAAAGGTGTTTTTGTCTGTGACATTCCAGGTATCTTCCAGAGTCGATACATAGCGAATTATAAAAACCACAAAAAAACAAATTTGTCTCACATGTCCACGTCTAACAGTCACTCTCACACAAACACAACAAACGCTTCCTATAACAGCGGCGCACAGTTCACCGGAATCCAGACCTTCTTTCACGGAAGTAGCTCAGCTCATTAGCCTGCTCCTGACATACCTTTTAAAAGAACATAATGATAAGAAAAATACTTCCTAGTTGATTAAAAGTCAGTCTGACCGATTTTAAAACAACCAATCATGATAAAGGCTTGCATAAATTACAGAATATGTTAATGTGTGCAAACCTAAAGAATTTTATTATGTTTACAGAGTCATTTTGCAAAAACAACAAGAGTCAGTGTTGTTCTTGGTTTGTGGCCTCTGCAGGACTATCAAAGTTTTGCCACTTTGCTTAAATGTAAAATTTATGCCTCTCGACTTGCACGGAAAAAAAAGGCTCATGTGGCTCATGTGCTTACAATCTGTTTCGATAGTGATAATGATTCCGAGACAAGATGGAGTATATAATACAGCAGCTAAATGTAGCGCTTGTTTGGCTGTAACTAGGATTAGTGTAATGTTTCTCTTCCTCTGTGTGTTGAGACAACGCTTACTGCAACACTTTTCACCGAGGCTGCAGAACAGAGAGAGGTCGGAGTGCGAAAAAACTAGAAAAATCAGTCCTATGACTTGAGATGGAAATCTTTAAAGCATTAGTACCGTATAGAGCAGTTCATTAACTTTTGTTTAAAAAACCAACGACTTTAAATTAATCCCAGTTTAAGCTCAGTTCATGTGAGTCCAGGAAGGCAGAAGAGATGATGTGCCCTTGTTGTGGCATGTCCACAGGGTTGATTTCCTCCGAAGGCACAGAAAGGGTGAGGTCCAGCCAGTCCATACTGTCCACAGACATGTTTTGCAGGTTCAAACCTGAGGGTGGCATGTTTTCACCGAAGTTCATCTCCATCTCGACCAAAGGTGAGTTTAACTCCTCCATCAGCTTCAGTCTCTGAGCCTCTTTATCTCCCAGAAGGGATTTCAGGTTGTTTCCTGGTAAGCTGAGCTGCGCTCCTGGCAGCTGGGCCACCTGGACTAAAGGTGGAGGACGGGTCAAGGCTGTGTTGATGGGAAGGGTGGTAACACTCGCTGTCACCAGGAGAGGCTTTTCCAGGCTGGGAGGATCCTGCCTGATGAGCGGGGGGATCTCTGAGAAAACAAGAGAACAACATTATGAGAGGAAATACTTATTTTTCTTCTAAAATTGAGCAAAATCCTGTCTTACCTCCACTTTCAATCAGCACATCAAACAAGTCATCCATCTGCTGGCTTGCTGCAGTGGGAGCCTGTAAAAAAAAAGAGGATTATTTAATATATGAAAGATTTTATACAGTAATTTTAAATGATGAAGTCGTGCTAGATTTCCACCTGAGTAACTGTTAACATGCTGCGTGTTTGTTTCACTGCATCCTCATAGCGGGGTGGGTCTTTAGACTTTGATGGATGGTTTGTAAAAGTCGTTTGCTGCAAAATAACAGTACATAGGTTTGAAGAGGGCAGGTGTTTCACAGAAAGAAACAGCAGAAAAAGTCAGCCAGACAACAATTATTAAGAGGGATTCTAATGCAACAGGTACCCTAGGTAAGCCCGACTTTCTGCACCAACAAAAAAAAAACATAATTATAGAACCTTTGTTATGTTACTTAATCTGTCTCAATCTAACCTTTAAGCAATCCTTGTTTTGTAAAAATAATCCATATTATCAGTGTAGGCATTTTAGATTTTTTGTTGTTGATCCCTTAAATACAGTGACACTACAAAAAGCATTGCAGATTCAGAACGTACTCTTTCAACTTTCTAGAACATTGAGTTAGCCATATCTTGTATGTTAAAAGCCACTAATGGCACATAAGCCACATTAGGTGCTACTAAAGCAATACAAAAAAACATAAACTCTTGTAACACAAAAGGTTTTGTTAAAGAACAGAGCAAAGACTTAGGCACAAACTTTACCTTTACTTTAAGAGCTTCTTGGGGAGCTTGCTGAGTGTTGGGACTATCACAACCAGTCACTTGGAATGCACCAAATAAGCTTTGGCCCTTGATATCCATTCCCCATGTCTGCAGATAACAATAAAAGGTTTAACAATAATGCACTCCTATGAAAACAGTGAATCGCAAATTAGTTTCTGTTAGTATGTAGCGGAAAAAAATAAACACTGAATAACCATTTATCTTCTTTTGTAAAGCTGCTGGGCCTAATGTGCATCTACATGTTAGTCTCATATCCACCTCTTTTGATTTCCGATGCTGGAAATTACTGCATCTAGTAAAAAGCTGAACAGCAGCCATTTTTAAACCACCAAACACAGCAAAGTGTGATCATAGAGTAAGAAGACCAAGTAAAAGGAGCAACATACAATGAACGCAGGCCCACTCTTACTTTGGTCAGATGCTGGGTTTGCCGCTGCAGTGCTGTTGATTTCTGTGGCTCCTGTCCAGAGGCTGGGATGTGGTCTGACGCTGTGCTGTTAACAGTAGTGTGTAATTTAATGGCTTTGGCTTGGAGTTCGACAGCAACTGCTGTGCCAGGAATGGATGTGGGATGGAGGACATGGACAGACTGCAGGTATTCAGCCTTTGTGTTGATTGGTTGACCACTGACAAACGTATTTGGACTCAGTACCTGGCTATAACCTGAAGGCTCCTCTTGTTTGATCTTCACATCCAGACCAGGAGAACTGCAGGACACTGAGCAGTTTGTCAGACTCCTGTTTTCATCTTTTATCTGATTCTGCAGCAACAATCTAAGATGAGGTGGAGAATCACTCTGCTGGCTTCTTTTTTCTACCTCCAGTTGCATCTTTAGCTCCTCAACGAGCTTCTGCTCCTGCTCCAGCTTTCTCATTAATTCCTCTATCTGACGCTCCTTCTCATGCAGCCGTTTGTCTTTTTCTGAGTCCTTCTCACTGGCTATTGCATCTGTGAGGCTCTCCTCATATGGGCGTACCTCCAATGGGCTTGTGCACAGAGTAACAGTAGACTTACTGTCTTGTATTCCCAATTTTGAGACTTCGGATGCTATGGGGGAAATGGGCGGTGTTAAACTGATGTTTTCAGAATGTGAATTCGATGCAGCCACTATGGACTCCATAGCACCAACACTCTGGCTTTTAGCACTTTCATGAAACAGCTTCAGTCTCTCTATTAGATCTGTCTTAGTCCCAGAAACCGGGAGAAATCTGAGTTTTAGCTCCATTTTGAGCACTGCGACCTGTGAATGTAGAAGAACACAGATAATCTTTTAGACAATGACTTTTCCCTCTAGATATTGATAATGAAGTAGATTTTTTATAGGTTGGTCGAATTTATAGGACTGGTAGATTCAGGCAATTTCACCTTCATCTCGTCAATATTAGCTGGTAACTGATCCAACTTTGTGGGGAACTGCACAGGAGTGGCTGGTGAGCTTCCTCTTAGGGCAAGAGTCGGATACCTGGTCTGTATCTTGCTTGTGGATTTGCTGTAACAAAATGTGAAACAAGAGGAGTGGGAATGTTTAGAGAGAAACCATTTTTAAGTTGTCTCTCTGTGAAAAACTGCAGACAGAATCTAGTGAGACAAAGATCGGCTGTGGTCAAATATGATGGTTATCTTTGTAAACAATTAGACGATGATAGGGGCCATACTTCAGAGTGACAGGTACAACGTCCTGGCAACTGTACTTCTGCTGCTGCTTGCTTAGTATCTGGAGCTGGAGGAACTGCTGCTGCTGCTGCAGGAGACGGGCGTAAGACGAGTCCATTGGCACTTCGCTGAACTCCTGCTTCTGGTCAGGGGGGATGTACTGATGATACTTCAGTTTTTTCATCCGCAGCTTGGGCTCTTTGTTTTTTTTGTTGCGGCTTTTGTCCATGGATAGCTTCGTTAACGTTTGCTGCAGAATGAAACACGCAAAAAACAAGTCAGGAAAAGCTGCAAAACACCATGTGGATGGGTATTTCATCTATGTGAGGGATCACAGTCCAGTTTCGGTAGGAATACCTATCTTGGCGGTAGCAACACTGAAGTTAGACTGAGTATATTTTTTTATAGCTTTAAAAAAAATAAATTAAGATACATTGGAAGACAGGACAATAAAATGGTTGTAGAAACCTGACACATTGTTTTACAGCTGTTGGTCTTAGGAACTATTGCATATGAAAATGTCTTGGCCCGTTTTTAAGTTTTATTAAAGACAAGAAACCAGAAACGTGGCATTGAATAAACCAGCATACAGCCTTCAATTTGTCAAATGTAGCGCCATTTCATTTTCCTAAGGAAGTCTAGTGCTTCTTGGGAATCACAGTAAAGTAACATAAAATAGATGAATTACTTTTTACATCACTCCTTTTCCATTTTTGCTTTGATTTTACAATTAAATTGAGGAAGGCCATTATGTAGTTTTCGGATTTAGACAGCTGTACTACTAAAACATGTTAACTGTGTTGCTCTCTGACCTGCATTTAACTTGATGGCTGATTATTTATCCGCTCCTAAACTGCTGTGATTCTCACCAAGATAAAATCTGATCTCTAACATTATTCATCATTTTCAAGAGAAGTGAAAAAAAGAAAAAGAAAAATCCCTACAGACAAAGTCAATTAATCAAATAAATGACTGTGTAGCAGAGTTCAGTGACTTAACAGCTATTTTTGAACAAGATAAAAAACAATTCCAAAACAAGGCCATTGTTTTTACAGGAAACATGAGAAAGTTGGTTTACTTTAACAAGAACTGGGCCTAATGAAATGCCTTGGGTGACAGCAGTGTTAGGCTGGAGGGCTTCCTGGCTGCTTGGCGTAGAAGCAGAGACGTCTGATGATAACTGAAGGCAATGTGTTGGAGAGAGCTGAAGAAAACCAGAGGCAGAAATCAGGATTTAGATGACCTGCAACATCTGCTGACTATCCAGAACAACCAAACCAAGCTTAATGAACACTGTGAAAAACCAAAACATGCTTCACTTGTCTAAATAGTAGTTAAAGTATGATTAAAATTACGTTTTCTTTTTCTCATCTAAAGTCTCTTTTGTGTGTATTTATATCCCCTAAACATGTTAACATTTTGGCATGTTTCAAACGATTTTATCAGAACAGAGCAAAAACAAAGTTGCACATAATTGCCAAATTTTGGGTAAAAAAATGTAATGAAAATTTGAAGGGCGTAACATGTATTTAGGATTCAGACCCCCTCACCCCCCACATAAACTTCCTTTTATTGTAGTTACAGCTGTAGCTTCATTTACTTTAATATTCACTTCCTGTTCTGCTAACAAAATTGTAATTCTGCCACGGAGTGGAGAATTTTGGATCACTAATTGTCCTTGTAGGTCAAAGTTTGATTGAAGATATGTTTGTACCTGCGAAGGAGGGCTGAAGTCAGTTTCTCTAGTTTCCTTTGGGGAGGGAGAACCTTGGGAAGGAGATGGTTGGGCGACGGGTTGCTGTGGTGATAAAGTATCACTGCTGTCCTCATTAAAGCTGTAAACATCTGGAACGTGGGGTGTGGCTGAGTAATCTGCATTAGCATCTGCATGATCAGCGGAGAGGTTTAAGGAAAAAAAAAGACACTTTGGGATTCAGTAGTAGAATTGCTGCATTTGTATAGACAGTCTGTTTTGACTGTCATTGTGTGGGTTATGCTATTGATCGCTTACTGTTTATAGCTTCTTCAACTCCAGAGTGGACAGGAAGGATTTTCTTCTCGACCAGCTCAAGAGGCCCGGGCCGCTGGGCAATTTTTTTGTTAAGGTCATGAGCCAATCTAGCCTTCTTCAGCTTCATCTGGGTTGCCTGAAGGGAGGGATCTGCCTTGGTTTCTGATCAACAAAAAGAGGATGTTAACCCATCATCCGGCAGCCATAAGTCAGACTGATGTGTCACTGTGATTCAGAGGAGACTCAGCTGGACCTCTCACACTCACAGACTACCACAAAACAACATTCAGATGGTTGTGAAAGCAATAAATGCAGACAGATGAATAACAACCCTGCTCATCCTGCTTATCCAAACACTATCACCCAGAAACAACACGAAACAGATTACCTTCTAGGATGTGCATACGGACCAGCTCTGAGTGTTCGGGTCTGTTGCAGAGTTTATGCTTTAGGAGATTCCCAGTCTGGGGAAAAAAAAGAAAGTGTGTGTATAAATGTTTTGTGAACACCATTACAGTCATTGATGAACAAATTCATAATGAAGAGTTAAAAATATAAGTTATTCTTACCCTGGCTCTCTGTAGGCTGCGAATCTGCTTGTGAAAAGCAGCAGGGCTTTTCAGAGCTGGAAAAATAATAAGAATACAAGTGAAAACACAAACTATTTACCTGTCTTTTAAAAATCATAGTTAAGATGGCCTTTTCTTTGCAAGATAGCAGAGCTTCAACAGAGAGGTTTCCCCTATCTTCGCATTCATGTTTTTGTCTGAGTAAACGTGGCCTTAAGCAAGAGCTTATTGGAGTGAAACAGGAAGCTCCAGCTTGTCTGATTCAAGCAAAAAGATCTTTCTGAGAAGGGAGTTACCCTTTGATCACTCAGAATAAACTCATCTTTCCTCTAAGGAGGCTCGGGTCGTCAACTAGTCACCTCCAATATCCCGGCCATTGTTTGCTTTAATGATACTTGGATCAGGGGCACTTCAAGGAGTGTGTTGGAGATGCACAGCAAAACATTCCTGCTTACAGCATCGCTCTAACATCAATACTTTCTTATTAACAATCCCCGTAGAGGTGGAGGAGTCTGTGATAAAAAATATTGCACAAAATATAGTGTTTGACTAAAGTATGTTAATATAGCAAAACACTTTTATCATTCTCAGTTAAACTTTTCAGCCTTATCTGCAGTTGCAACTAGATATTAACATAAACTGTAAACGTACTCTGGCACTACATGTGGATGTATCCCCGGAGCATAAAGCAGTGGTCCTCCAAAAAAGCAAAAAAAAAAAAAAACGGGAAGATGGGATGTCTGTCATTTTGCCTTAATACTTAAGGGACAGAAGGGAAGGGACAGTTACAGCTGGTTGTGCTGTTCAACAAAGCATCCCACAACGCAAGAGGGTCTCTTTTTTTAAAAAGGAACAGACACTGCAAAAGAGTAACTGGTACCTTCAGTACTGTAAATTAGTAATCCTTTTGGTTACGATGACGTAACCATGCTCAATTTTCATGGGAGATATGCAGGTGTATGCAAAATTACAACTCTTCCGTTCTTAGGGAGTAGAAAGTGCAAATAACTGACCTTACCTCGTTTATTTAGTCACCAAAGGTGTATTCAAATGCTTTAGCAGGAATGATAACAGAATATTTGGGACTTTTTGGAAATTGACAGCAAACATTTCCATGTTGGGAACCGGAAATTGCAATTGCTCTTTAAATGCTGGATGCCCTTGTCAATTTGTCTAGTCACCATCTTGCCGTTTCCTTAACGTCTACCGGAATAACGTACCACATGCAGATGTTCGGTAGGAGCAGGATGAATACTCACGAGGCATGATGCCTTGCTCCACAAGCTGTTCCCTGGTTCTCCTCTGCTGCAGACAGTGCTGAAGTACTGCAAAAAAAACCCCCCCACAAAAAACGCAAAGGTTAAACATTTACAGTTTAGAAACAACTCCTCTGACTCATCTCACAACCATCTGTGAAACCTGCAGGACTTTTAATGAAAAATAAATAGTTATTATTTCTCCATCATGGCCTAACACCAACTTTGCTTGTAACCACAGATATTACGTTCAGTTCCTGTATGGTTTGAGTCAGTGGGCAGCAAAGTTAGCTCCACATTCGCTCGGAGCGCTTCTAAAGCGAGACAAGTCTGTCCTGCAAAGCCAATGAAGAAAACATTTGAAAAAGGGAATTACATTAGGGCTAATATTTGAGGAGAAATGCGGTTTGATGGGCAATACATGGTTGTTTTTAATTAAAGCAACCTCCTCAAGAAATACTTGAGTCTTAGCTCTAAGCTCAATGGAAAGTATTTTGCATGGATTTTCCCAATAATGTAAACTTTAGTCTTTTTAAACATTTACAAACAAGTATGTGTGGACTTGTTTTCCAGCATAGCAACAGACAAAAAAAAGAGAGAGAAAAAAGTTTGCTGAAAAGGTTAGGGGTTGATGGTGACGCATGAGACCCTTATCGTCATCGCTGTATTGATGCGAAGCCAGCTTAGCCGGATTTGCTCACTGGCTTGGGAGAAAACAGGCGCCCACCCCCCCTACCCCCCTTAACACACACAACATGGACCTGCTAAACTCCACTGGGAACGACGCAGGGTCCGAAGAGGACTCTGTGACTCACTGGAGCAAAAATAAACTGGGCAGCTGTGAGAACAAGGCCTGGGAACCATGAAATTTTTTTGGAGGGTAGTTAAGGGGGTGGGATCGTTGGTTTGTTGTAGAAACGAAAGGCATGGATGTTCATGAGCTTTGACTGGTGGGCAAGGGACTACAGAGTGACAAGAGCTGAGGAAAAGTGTGGAAGGCCGAGTCCACTCTCACAGCAGCGCATCATCTCCATAACAGAGAACACACTGTGCCTTTGCTGCCTGTTGTGTTTCCTATTAGAAAACCCAGGCCAATATCCAGGAGATTCAAAAAGAAACAACATTGTATTCTCTTAATATTTGTGACTCAAAAGGAATGCCACAGGCCATTTATTTTATTACTGTACAAACCCACAAATCAATAGTAGGAAAAGCTACCTGCACGCATCAAGGGGGAGCGCTGGCTTTAATTTGAGCATCACTAGGGGGGGGGGGACGGCTCACGCCCGGGGTCCTCCTCATTGTGTCATCTTGTGTTGAGCGTGAACCCTGGCTAACCTTTCTGTGATGCACACTGGCTCCTGCTCACTCGTAAAGCATAAACAGAGGTTACAAGAAACACAGAGAGGGGGGCTCTGCTGAAATCCCTGTCTGCTGATGTAATCTCTAATCTCAGACTCGTGTTGTTCTCAGCAAATCATTGCTGAAGTTCTCCCATCAGTCTCTTTTTTTTTTTTTTTATTGCCATTTTTTCAGTGTGAAAATAAATGTCTTATTCAAGATTATGAACAAGTGACACTGATTTATGAAGGGTTTCTTCTTGTAAGCATAAAATATTATAAGCAATTAAAGAAATATATGGGCATGTATATTAACAAATCCTTGATTAACCGATATAATTTGCTACAAAAGTATATTTGTGGGAATGTAATACACATATCTAACATGGCTAAACTACGATGCTCTCATTAAGCTTTTTTTAAAGGGTGTTTAATCACCTAAAAATTAATTATTTCTTAACACATCTTATTTTCAGACAGTTTTATTATGTATTCATTATTGTAGGCAAAAATCTTTAGAAATATGTATAATATGTATGTGAAAAACAAATTGATAATACTGTATAAAAGATGAACATGGCCTGGTGTCCTGTTCTCAGTTTTTGTTTCGTGTTACAATGACACAAAGGTGACTTTTACTCTTTATCCTCTTCTCTATCCCCCCTATCTCATCCATCACATCTTCTCAAGCTTTTTGCCTTTTACAAACTAGGACCCCAATGCACAAGCAATTATTTTTAGCCATGTACGTTTTTAGCCTTGAATTAAAGGAGTTTAGTGTCTCATCATTTAGTTTTCTGACATAAAACCCATTTTAACAATATCAAATGTATACATACGACCCCGGCTGTGTATTGATTGTTGCAAATATTGACCTGTGAATTTCACTTTTTTCAAAAACTGGTGAAATATTTCTGAGGTTCTCAGAACACATGAAACTCTTAAGCCCCTCCTCTGTGTTCGGTACAAGCTTTAATCAAAAATACAAGAAGAGCAACGTGTTACACGTAATAAGAGAGACACATTTTAGAAAAATATATAATATTTTCATTATCAGCTTAAAATCTGTTTTATACCCACTGATGGAATTAGGGATAGATTTAATAAAAATGTTATACATTTATCGAGGTTAAACATTTTCCTAAAAGGTAAAAGTATGAAGCATATTAATTTGAATTGTTTAATCTACACAAATAAATTGAATACCTACTATCACATACTAATAAAGCTTTAAGAGATACTTTTTTTTCTCAAAGATTCAAGTAGTTTTTGTAGCTGTTGACAAGTTTTGTGTAGAAGTGCTGACAGCAAAAATGGGTTGAATACAGTACGTTTATTTTAGATAAACTATCATTACTAATATTATCCTGTTTTTTAGGGCTTAATATTACTATATAGGAGAATGTAACTTTTTTATTTGTTCTTGTTTTAATGTTCTTCAAAGATAAGACTATATGGTTTAGATTGGTTTTTGTTATAATGGCAAAAGTAAGTCCACATTCACACTCGTAAGAAAACACAATAGGTTAACCGGTTTCAATGTAGTCTGGAAAGAAAAATATAAATAAAGACACATTTATGGCAACAGAAATATCACACAATAACCAAGTTAGGAAGTGATGCAAATCTCTATATTTTGCAACAACACCATATTTCAATGTATGGGGTTAAATGAATTATTTCACAGGTGTTGAAATGGCACAGAAAACTAGAATAGAGCCTGTACATCCGTAACAAGTCTGCTCAGTTGGGTTTTATTACTCCAGGCTCTTTTTAAGCAAAGTCACCTGCGGGTGATGAACACAAACGAGGAAGATAAAAAATATGCAAATAATGAGCAGAATCTTGATCTGCTGCATATCTGGGATTTGCACTTTATTTAAAAGTAGCACACTGTGTGCAATCACATTCATGTATTTAATTTACTTCTATGTCGCAGCCATTTACAACTAAGCGATACATGAGAACAAATACAATAAAATCAAACGTACACATTATTTAAACAAAAAATGTGGTATAAGGAAGAAAGAGCACCTGATTTGAATTTCCCCCTGCAAATGGAGGGGCTCTCCACATCCAGGCAAGCCATGGAGTAAAGTTCTGGTTTGCTTGGCGGCCAACTCTGGAGTCCCATGGAGCAATGAGGCCAGAGCAGATCCAACAGTAGTTACGGATAAGGAGAGAAGAGCCAGCTCTGAGTGAACATGTGCTTTGTTGCCTGTTCTGTCTCGCTGTTGGTCTCAGCAGGGAAGTTTGTGTCTGTGTGTGTAAGAGTGCATGAGCGAAGAGTCACCGTCAGAAGGAGGGAACACACTGCTGCTCACATTAACCCTCTCTGGTCAAGTGGGTCTGTAGCAGAGCATTTTTTAATCATTTATGAAACAATGGAGTGATTACAGTTTCAGGAAATTCTCTTAGCAGGGGACAAAAATGGTTTATGGATAACTAATAGAAATGGGAACATTCCATAATCGCATGTTGCAATTTGTTTTGTGCAAAAAAACAAAAAAAACAAAAAAAAAAACACTTGGTATTTAGGGACAGGAAAACTTTCAAGTCCTAATTTGTTTATATTTTGTGTCCAGGCAGCCGAGAACATTTCTGTACCATTACATCATTTTCTTAGTTTTAAGTTTATTTAGATCAGAAAGAAATCCTATAAACTATTATATATATATATATATAGATATATATATATATAAAACTAAGTAAGTATATAACCGGCTTAGTTTTCCAGCTGTTTCGAGTGGAGTGATGTGCTTGAAGATGTATATACTGGGAAGACCGTGGAGCTGTGTTTGGCATTACAACTGTTCAGTTGTAAATCGAGAAGTATGCACATCAAACTATGTGGGAAGTAGGGGAATATTGGAGTTGACGGAGGAAAAGCAGACTGGCACAGGCATTATGTTGTGACAGCCCTCCACTGAGACTTAATAATGGCGAACGATAAGCCTGACAAATATGGGGTAGCAGTGGGAGAGTGTTTGGACTGTGGAAAAACATCTACAGAATCGCAGTGGCTACAAGTCTGGGCTTCACATTCGCATGTGCACAGGCCAAGGAAATAAAACTAGACATTTTAAGAATATTTGGACACCCATTTAGTCATAATGTCACGGTTTCTATCTACTTTTGGGACGGCTGTGCTCCAAAAGTCTTCACAAACTAGTGTGGACTGGAAAACTTTTGCTCTTTCATCCAAACAAATGAAATCCAATTCAGATCAACATTTTGATTGGTTATTTTGACTGGCCTGTAGATAACAAGTCAAGCACAATGATCTGAACTTCGATTTGTGAGCTGTAGATGATCTGTCATATTTATCTTTGTGATTAATTATCAACAGCTCCAAATCTTTCCAACATACACCATTATATGCCTGACAGGTACTGTAATCTTGAGCTAATCAGTATGATACTTATCTTATGTGTTTCCTGATAGGGCAAATTTTCCCTGACATATGGTTTTATAAATACTTGTTTAAAGAAGAATGAGTTTGGAGGTTTCTGGGTGCCAACTGCAATTTGATTTATGATGAAGAGTTGCGCTGCAAAACATTGCAACAAACTGTTTATCCGCTGGTGTGTTTGGATATCCTGAGTGCCGAGTATGGCACCCTATCTTTTTTGGATGTTGTTTATGCACCAGCTCAGTTTATAAATGCACTCTGGGAATGATGTACCTTTACTATAACTGGAATGTTTGGCTGATTTTTATCATCAGAACCCGATGATGACTTTTTCCGTGTGTCCATATTACATGAACACTAAGAAAATTAGGACTTCCAAGGTAACTCTCTCCTCTTGTTATGGTAATTGCAGATTCACTCACAGTGAAGTTAGGTGGGCTACAACAACAGGGTCATCCATTTAAGCCTGAAAGTCCTTCAAAACACAGCATGTTAGATTGCTTGTTTACTTGAAATAATGAACTTCAATTAAGTATTCTTCTGAAGGCGGAGAAAATACACACATCACATACAGCCAAGGTACACAGCTTCTTCTGTAACAGATGAGTTTATCTTCTGTCCAGGTCTCTCGCAAAAGAGATAATTAGGTCATACAGGGTTAATTAAGTGATAGATACATGCTTACAAAGAGGCACATATGCATCCTATTATACCTGGATATGCTGTGAGTTGAAAATCATAAGCGTGTTGGAATGTTGCTGGCTGAAAACCCTCAGCAGCGGTCTTATATATATACACAGATATAATGAAAGATGTTTGGCGCTCCAAAGCACCCACTTGCATTAGCTCGGCGCAGATCTTGGGAAAGCCGGAGGGAAATCCCTGTAGGCTCCCAGTCTCCTTTGAAGCTGTGCTGTAAGCAGCAGCCACAAGGGGCTAAAAACATTTCTGCTTCGGCCACCTCAAGTTGACACAAAAAATCTGAGCAGTTGTACAACATTCCCAAGGAGTACAGACAGTTGCAACGGAGAGACTGCGCTTAATTAGAGTTTTGCACAGAACACAACCGTTAAAGGATTATCACTCTTTCAACGTTTATTCAGAAGATACAATGGATGTTGTCAGCAAACTGGAGCGAGAAAGTTGTTTATTTTTTGTTCTTTTAAGATTCCTTCTTTTTCACCATTCCACAAGTCACATGGCTTTTTAGGATGTGCATTTGAGTATTTTCAATACTTCTTCATTAATATTCAATAACTAGTAATAGGGTTACCACTTGAACATGAGGAAGCCCAATTAGAGAGCAATAAAAAAAGGAAGTTTCATTATTTTATCCCTTCCCTCCTCCCAACAAACCTCTTGTATACATTATGTTTTCTTATTTATTTTTTTACTCTATTCTTAAATATAATATCATACGGAAAGTTGAATTACACACAGCATTTTTACTAAATGGACAACATTTAGTAAAATAGGCAGCTTTTTTAAAGGTAAATAAGAGTAGCAGAGGCAACAAACTCAAGTGGTTTCACTACTAACCTGTAAAACGGGTTATAATTAGGTGATGAACTGGATGAACTGGAACACAACAGAACAATTCAACCGCTCTGAAGGAATAATATGCAAAACTGTAATTATGTAAGCTAAAAATATTAAAGTACCAGTTTTAAACAAAATAATAATATTAATAAAAAAGACGAACACCCTATATTCTGGGCACTTTAGAGAAGGCACATGTTCAGTGGCTAAAAATAGCTGCATGTACAGCCATTAGCCAAAGTGAGTTTATAGATGGGGGTGAACAAAATGTCTGGATCTCGGGGTTAAACAGTGTCCCCATAATCTTAACTTCATGAAAAAAAAGCTACAATAACAAAGAAGGGTGTGCAGCTCCGTCACACTTCCCCTCCAACATTCCTTGATTTCAACAACCGTGACTTTCCCATTAGTGCAATTAACCCTCAAGTGACTGCTTCTCAGTTGTTTAAAAAAAATGAAACTCTCTCCCTTCTTTCAACCCAGCCAGGAGTGTGCTTGGCAGGGGGTAGGTTGGGGGTCACTCACAGACAAAAATAACCTGTTGTTTGCTCACCGGCAAACTGTAACTCGTGGTGTTGGTGAAAGAGCCAGATAGGGACTCAGTGGGATTCATTGAAATATGAGAGCAACACTAGAACTACAAGCTTTAAAGGGAAAAGCTTCCTAAAAAAAGCCATGATTGCATGGCAGCTCATTTATGAAAACTATGCTAAAGTTATGTACCACATTAATTAAATTGTATACAAGAGGCCAAAAAATCCTCTTCTTTGAATCTTTTAAAGTTGTTTTAAAGTTGATCAGCTATGATTGTTTTCGGGACTTTTTGACGTTTTATTCTTTATGTTTAATCCACTCCAGAATTGTTCTATTATTGACTGAATCATACTTTAGTTGACCAACATTGTTAATTTTGCCGAATTCTCCAGTATATTTAGCTAAATCAACGGAAAGCAGATTTGCACCCTGAACTGTTCTAACTGCAGTAATACTGACTTATTTGACTAGAATTAGATGAACAGAAACTCACATTGGCTAGAATGAATGATTCAATAAAACTATCCTTCCATCCTTCGATTGGCTATACCCTGGTTTGCATGGTTCGGTTCATATCTCAACCAGTCATCAGGCGAGAGGCAGGGTACTCTGGATAGGTTGCAAATTCACTGCAGGGCAACAAAAAGACAAATCGACTTAGTTTGTATAATTAGTGACATAATTTTTCAACATTTAGGTGATAACATTTTTTTTACAATGCAAATTGTACCCTCTTTCAGTTAAGATTAAAATAAAGATTTAAAAAAAGCTTAATTTTTATTTCACTTACTTCCTAAGAATTCAAAAAAGAATTGTGCAACTAAAAATCTTCCTCTTCCTGCATTTAAATATGCAGTGATTCTGTGTTTAAACATGCAGCAGCGTAAAAGCTGGTATGTTCCCATGTTGTTTTTTGTGAAGCCGAATTCTGTAGAATTTACTTCTGAACATTTTTCCTCCATCAATATGGATGCCTTTTTTCCCCCTTGATTTTGTCCCCAGAAAAAGATCAGCAACAATATTTTCTTATTGAAGTAGCAGGGAAGAATAACAGTGTAACCCTAGTTTGAGATTTAAGAGAGACTGACAGAACAACAGGCTGTAAGAACACAGTCCAGACCACATGGACGCATTAGGCACCTTATAAATGCCAGAATCAAAATCTGTGTACCCACGTCTTCAGACGGTCAATTTAGGTTACACCCAATACTCTGAAGGCATTGAAACTAGAATAAAAGATAAAGTTGTCCAAATTACTCCCATACATAATGTGCAAGACCTGGATGGACAGTAAAAGGGAGTGTTTATATGCTCTCTCTGTTCTTAAAGTGCCATCTCCCTGCGACCCATTTGCTTCCTGACTGTTCTATGGGAAAACAGTGAGATTACCGTGATTACAGACATTTCCTTCCTCCACCATTCAAAGCAATGCCTGGAATTACTGTACTATTTACTCAGGCCTGGAGCATTACATGGTCGATCCCACACCCACATGGCACATGCATGCATCATGGGTCACACGGGTCGTGGGTTCCTGGGACAGTTCTTTTTAATCCAGACAGAAATAAAAATGTTATTCCACACAAGAGACATTATGTTGTTGTACAATTCTGACCAGGTTTTTGGTGGCATTTCAGTGGGCTGTGTTTTGGCTGGAACCCCCGATGATGGATCTCATTTAGTTTGCTAATCTTTGCATGTGTGGCTTTTGCTAAAGAATGTAGAATACATCTTAAGGGCTCACAACACAGTAATTTTGGAAGCTTTAAATACTGCGAAAAACAGTCATAACCCTGAATGCTTTCCATATTTTGTCATGCCGGAAACTCTTTATAGCTACAGATCAACATAAATTATGTATTAAATATTAGACAAGCAAAAAAAAAAGGAAAAAAAGAAAGTGTTACGTGTGGTCAGGTCCCATATGCAAAGCAAAGCTTTGTAAAATTACCTATTGCTGCTTTTAAAGCTGCAGATCTGTTGGTGCAAAAAATACCTCAAAGATTGTGAGGTTGGATGGAGAAAACCTTTGTACAGCAATTTTCAAGTTCTGAAACAGATTCTCACTTACATTTGGGCCCTATTTGACTTTTCAAATCTCCTTCCACTTTACAGCATCCCAGAGGCATGGTGCAGAAAAGCTTCTTTCCAATCTTCCTAAAAAACCTAACAAAATAATAGTTTGCCAGCAGATTTGTCTTACCTGAGCTGTGGAGCTCTGCAGCTCCTCCAGAGATACAATGGATAACAGTGAGCTGGTAGTTTCGAATAGATGCATACACTTTTCAAATGTCCAATGATGTATTGAGCAGTGCTGTTTTACTAAGTAGGAGATTTCTGATAAAAGTCTTTTTTTTTTCTTGAGTGTCAGAAGAAAGGGTCTGTTTTTGAATATAACCTACACTTTGAGACACTTATCTAAAAATATATTTTTATTTTTGTTGACTTAATACTTCTTCTACTAATAATGCTTAGTACTTCATTACTTTTTGAGGTACTATATCATACAATCCTTAATAAACCACAGAACATCTCATATTTAAAAAATTTAAAACAAAGAAAAGAATGAAAGTTAATATCTTATTTTAATCAGTCTTTTATTTAAAGTAAAAGTGATAGGATTTTATTCACTAGAGTAACGACCCTCTAGAATCAGACAAGATATAACGTTTCAATTAAAAACAACTAGACAAAAACACAACTAGACTTATGCATAATAGTAAACAGAAACCACAAGAGGGCGCTAAAGACTCGCGTTTTACTTGTTTTGCATACTCATTACTCAAAAACAGTGCCATAATACAAAAACATTAGAGACATCACTGTACACAGTCAGCCATCTCTGTTAAGACCTAATCATATCAAATATAATTTATCATACTAAAAAAATGCCGCAATATACAGAACAAAGAGAAGAAATAATTGTTTACTTTTACAAGTGGCTGGAGAATTTTTTTAAACGCTTTATTCAATAGACATGAAAAAAAATGACATGTAACATAAACTTTTTAATTGCAACTAGTCTAACCTTGCCATAATAGCACTGGTGACATGAATATGTGCTACAAATCCCATATAACTGAGCTACACTGCCATCTAGAGAATTTAGAGTGCCATACACAGAT
>JAVLVB010001098.1:332980-438549 GCA_032876305.1 Orestias chungarensis
ATATATAACAGAGATATTCAATCCTTTGTAAGACAGTGATCTATTTATGGGGAACTTTTAAGAAGCTGAAAAACAGGCAACAGCTCCCCTGACGGGCAGTTAAAAGCGGTCTCTTATACCAAAGATAAGATAATTCAACATCAAACTAGGAAAGAGAGTGAGATCTCGTTTGGCTCCTAAGAATTATAAATTTAGACCAAAAGGTTTTCTCTAAAAATAATTAGCAACATTTTCAGCACATCAATCCTTGTCAAAGCTCTGCTATCCTCTATTTAAGTCTTTAAATAAACAGTAATCTACAACAGGATCGACACAGGTTGTGTGATGTTGACACAAAAAACACTTAAGTTAGAAATAAAATCATTAATCTTCTATTTGACTGACATCCAACCTTCTGTTTAAATGAGGTGCTGGCATGCATAGTTTATGCTTTTATCAACAGAAGCAAAATCAGTTGTTAGAAAACATGTCTCTATCTGGTCCAATGATTTATCAAGTCCCAAGTCAGTGGTGCTTTGTGACATAACTTTTTTGTGCTTTTTGTTATTAAGGGATATAAGTGATGACACCAGACATGATGATGCAGATAAGAATGTCAGTATTGAAGCAACAAATGACCTTATATCTTATATCTCAGCAGCTATATATATATATATATGTATATAGTATCAGGACATTCTGTAGTTGTTTTCAGAATCAGAATCAGAATCAGAATCAGGCTTTATTGGCCAAGTATGCTCACATATACAAGGAATTTGTTTTTGGTTACATAGATGCTTGCAGTGCACGAAAAATACAGTAAAGGCACGAAAAATACAGTAAAGAAACATTTGTAACATGTAGCATGGATAATTTATATATTTTTTTAAAAGCGCAGTTTTGTGCAGTATAAAAACTATAGAAGTAATAAAAATATATAAATGAATTGTTCAATTGTTCATGAGAGTAATGGAAGTTGGAAAGAAGCTTCTCTGTAGCCTGGTCGTACGGGTCTTCATGTGGCTGAAGTGTCGGCCTGATGGAAGGCACCGAAACAGGTGAGGGCCAGGGTGCTCCTAACCAGTGTCGCCATCTGCGGCGCCATCTTGGATCACAATTGGATCACATCTTGGAATTCAATTTGTTGTGGAATTAACACAATTGCAAAATCTCACTTGTATTTTTTTATGAACTGGAAGCTTTAATCAAGAACATATTAGTCTGTATCCAATAAAGGAATGTAAAATGTATCTTTTGCTTTTCTTTGCCATTTAGAACCAAACTGTCAAAAATAACATTTGGCACACACGTACACTGAATCAAATCTACATTCATTACTATTTTTTCTACATATTTAGATCTAAAAAGTAAAATGAATTGTGACAAACAATTTAAGTGAAACAGGCTGAAGCCCAAACCAGCTGCTTAGTTTGTTTTTGGGTATATCTGGGTCTCAGATCATCTGTGAAGTGGATTTCGTTTTTACCACACAGCGCAGTAATAATGGGCTGTAAGGGGTTGTAATTAGAGCTGCTGCTCGGCCCTCTCTCTCTTCCTCTCTCCCCCAATTTCTACCACGGTGTCTGCTTTGTCTTTCTCCTTTCTGACTGCCTTTTCTACGCGCCTCAGAGGCATTTGGCGCCTTCCGGCATGCCTTTGTGCAGATCTTTCGAGATGCTCCATTGCAACTTGCAGCGCCTTTGGATGCCTTAACTCACTCCTCACATCAGTTTTGTCATTTTATTATAACCATTATTATTGTCGTTGTTGATTCCGGGTGAGGACATAAGTACAAGTTGGCACTGAGCTTTTACGCATGGAGGTTGGAATCAGTCTATTCATATGATCAGAAAGCAAGATGCGACCGGCTGCATGAGAGCTTTTTGAGAAACAGAGAGGCCACGATGAGAGGGACTGAGTTCCTGCTCGGTTACTTTCTGGCGAAAGTTGCCGTGTGCGACGCGGGGGGCGAGTCGGATCAGACCGCGGGGGACTTCATGATCTTTACCGGCTTCAACGCCTCCGCCGAGGGCGAACGCGCGTCCACGGCGAGCGCACACACGGAGGACAGGTGCCGCGGCTACTACGACGTGATGGGCCAGTGGGACCCGCCGTTCGTGTGCAGGACGGGCAGCTACCTGTATTGCTGCGGCACCTGCGGCTTCAGGTTCTGCTGCGCCTTCAAGAGCTCCCGGCTGGACCAGACCACATGCAAGAACTACGACACGCCGCCGTGGATGATGACCGGCCGACCCCCACCGAGAGTGGACGTGGCGCTGGAGTCCACCAAGGATAAGAGCAACCTGATCGTGTATGTGATCTGCGGGGTCGTGGCCATCATGGCACTCATAGGGATCTTCACCAAGCTCGGTTTGGAAAAGACGCACCGTCCAAACAGAGATAATATGTCAAGGTAGGGCAGACTCACAACTCGAGCTGTGTGTGTAAGTGAATCAGATTATCATAAGACATTCTACACAAGCCCAAAGGAATAGTTCAAGAGTTTAAAGGGCTGGATCCGAACACAAAATTAAGTGGCATAGGAAAATGAAATGGCATAGGAAAATTAAGTGGAAGGAAAACAGGAGCAAAATCTATACGAAAGTTTGGAAAAGATTCAACAAGTTGCATACGGGTTTATAAGACCAATAGCTTAAGCCAAGTTATTGTGAAAATTGATTATTATTGTAATTATTGTTATTCAAAGTAATAAAAGTTGTTGTGTAGTCAGCAGTTTAATGTTGAAAACAGAATCTGTGCTTCGAGCCATCTTCAGAGCTTGGATAAAAGCGTATAAAAGATGCAATAATGTGTCTTAACAACAAAACTGAACAAAATAGGTACTTTTTTCCCTGGTGTTCAGACAACTGCAACTACAACTACAAGATACAACTACATATAACTAAAACTGGTGATGCGGACTGCAACAAAATACAATTCAATTCCTTGCAGAATTTTAGGCATTTGAGAGAAAGCAAATGTGATAATTATTCATGACAGAAGGAACAATCAGGCTATTATGTGGTCTAAATGATTAAATTTGAACAGCAGGCTATGGACTGGTTACTGAGTAATCCTCAAAGCATTCTGTGTTTTATGTAATAATTCTCTAACAGACAGCAGTTCCAAACTACACATTAGTTGTTGTCATCTTTCTAAAGCAGCCGGATACGTGACAACATTAGCATCAGTGAAATGGAGAAAAGGTTTTTGAATCCTTTCAGCTCACAATTTGGAATGACTAGTGGGGCTTGAAGTATTATTTACTTTGAGGAAATCAGAATTTTTGTTCATTACTTTTAGGAAAAAAGGTCTGACAGACAGCATTGAGAGTAAAGAAACGGCTTATAAATAATTGCCACCACTGATTATAGCTATGTCAGAACGCCTGATATTTACAAATTAAAAGCATTATACCAGTTTCATCCATGGCTAATATAGGTTACACTCAAAGGGTTTGGAGTCAATAATTTAACCCTGAAGTCCTCTATGTACCCAACATGGTTGAGGGTCAAAAGGCAGGAAAATCCGTTTGAAATGTTTTGTTCAGTCTTGTATATTATTTTTATTTTATTTTATTTTTTTGCAGTTTTGGGCAGCACAAGCAATGGTTGTGTATCACCTTAAAGAATGGTAACCTCTCCTAATGTATTCTTTGTGCCCTCAGAGCCCTTGCACACGTGATCCGCCATCCTGCCTCAGAAGACACAGAGGATATCGGACTGAGTCAACACTATGAGAACTTTCAAACAAGATTGGCACTTGAAAATTTCCGTAAGTAGACCCTCATGCATATTTTCCAAAAGGCACTGATCTCTGCTGAACCTATTAGTTTGGGAATGTTCATGCCTTCGGTGCTCCTGACACAGAGTTGATCTATAACTATAACTTAATCTATAACTTGCAGTTTTGCACAGAAATAAATGCAAAAAAATGTGGAAGAGAGGTTTTTAGTTAGTTCTATATAGTTTGGCAACATTTAAACACAGTCAAGTCAAGTTTAATTGTTTATCACATTTCATCCGCAAGTTCAAAGTGCTTTGGAAGATACATAATGAAGAAGCATTTAAGTTTTTTCCAACAAAGTCATGGAGAACAATCAGCATTTTAAAGGCAATGATACACTAAACCTTTTTAAAGAAAGATGTGGGAGTTAATTTGATTTGTAAATTCATCTCGGATTTTGTTGTTAAGTTAAAATTTAGCCCTTAGTCAGGATATTAAGAGGATTACAAAGCATTACAAAATATCTGATACTGATTGTATCATATATTATATTTTGATATTGCCATGCAAATTATTTTTAAATAAAAAAAAATGAAGTCACCAGCCATGAAATCTTTGACTGTTAAAACTCTTTACATGATCAACTCTCGCATTTTCCATATTTGATTGCCTTGCCTGAAATTTTCATCAAATCCAAAGTGATGGCGAAACAAAAACGCCTAATCAAAAAATTCTGAAAGCTGGTGAACACATTAGTCATGCCATCATAAATCACCAAGCGCAGACACTAATTACCAGTGACAGCTTAGAGCTCTTTCTTAGCCAATTCTGTAGGCCACGGCCTCACGCATTTAGTGTCTTGTTCTTTCATTCATCAGCATCAACACCTACACACATCTACTTTGATGTGCGCATGCAGAGCTTTTTTTCGGTATACCGTGACAATCTGCTGGTGACTATCACATGTTACAAATCTAATCTCTCCAGTAGTACAGTTACAATGAAAAACAGTTTTAGGTCTTTTATGCACATTCAATTAGAATTTCTTTTTTTGTTGTTGCCATTATTTAAAACAATAATAGCTTAAATAAACAAAAGTTTATCTTATATTAAAATAAAATCAAAATTTAAATCCAGTTGAAAAAAGCTAGCTACTATTTTTTTATACTACTACCACCACCAATAATAATAATAATAGTAATAATAATAATAATAATAATAGTAGTAGCAGTAGTGCACATTGACTACTTGCTGTTAAGCTAGGTTCTTGATAAAAGCAGCTACATGTGTTCCTTATGCACGTGTGCATTCCCCCAGTAAAGGTGGGCATTATTTGTGATTTATTGTCCTAATGATAAATTAATAATGTTTGAAAATGTAAAAAAAAAAACTAGCACAATTGTTATTTTTTGCTGTCTTGCCACCATTTGTTTTGTTAAAGCATTGATAAATAAAAAAAACATGTATATGTCATAGTATTTAAGCTTCGGATCCACATAAATCAGAGGACTCTCCGGAGTACAATAATATGAGTTTATTGAAGGGATGTGTATATGTGAATCAAGGGATTGAGATGATGGGCCCGGCAGGGAACCAGAGACAGCAGACACGGAACAATTCAGCGGGGGAACCTCTGCGGAGGATGGGAACAAGGTGGGAGACTGGAGACCACTGAGGGTTAAGTGGAACAGGTGAGGTGATGCCAGGAAAACGTGAGGTAATATGAAAGAGTCTTACTTTGGGGATGGAAGGTTGACGCCAGGAGGAGTGAGTGGTGAGTCCTTTAGGCAGATCCAGGTGGAAGGTTGTCGGGGGGGTGAGCACAGCAGATGGACTGTTTGAGCGAGCAGACCAAGCTGAGCCAGAGGAGCGGTGAAACCAGAGGGTTGTTTGAGCAGTGAGAATCCTCAGACTGAGTGAGCCAAGGACTGGTCTGAACAGGCTTTATTTGTGAGACGTGGAAGGTTGGATGGATCCTGAGACTTCTAGGAAGGCGGCGACAGACGGTGGAAGGGCTAATGACAGACTCAACGGTGTAAGGACCAATGTAACGGGGAGAGAGGTTGTGGGAGATGGACTTGAGGGGGATATCTTGGGACGATAACCAGACCTGCAGACGGGGGAATAGGTGGGAGCTGGGATGCGTCTCCGGTCAGCATATTTCTTGTTACGGTTGGATGGATGTTCAAGAGCGGCGATGGTACTTCTCCAGATGGAGATACGGCGAATATTGTGGTGGACAGAAGTCACCGAGATATCCCTCTCATCCTCAGGAAAAAGTGGTGGCTGATACCCTAGGGAGATCTCGAACCAGTGGCGCCAGAGACGTGTGAGTTGTGGGCGTAGTCAATCCAGGGGAGGTGTTGGTTCCAGTCGGCCTGGTGGGTTGATGCAAGACAACAAAGAGCTGCCTCGACCTCCTGGTTCAGCCCTTCTGTCTGACCGTTTGTCTGAGGGTGGTAACCGGATGTAAGACTTACTTTGGCCCCCAGTGCAGCACAGAAGTGCTTCCAGACTTGGGAGGTAAATTGGGAGCCACGATCAGACAGAATTTCTATGGGGATGCCGTGGAGCTGGAAACGTGTTTTACCAGGAGGCGGGCAATCTGAAAGGCAGAGGGCAGTTTGCGCAGAGGGAAGAGGTGACAGGACTTGGAAAAACAGTCGATAATGGTAAGTATAGTGGTCATGCCTTGCGAAACCGGTAAACCTGTGATGAAGTCTGCAGGGATGTGGGACCGGGGACGTGTAGGGATCTGAAGGGGTTGAAGGAAACCGGATCGAGGTTTATTGCTGGACTTGTATCTGGAACAGATGGAACAGGCTTGGACATAATTATGTCTTGACGTAGATTTGGCCACCAGAATCTGCGAGATATAAGGGCTATGGTCCGACTGGAACCAGGGTGGCAAGAGAAGCGTGCATTATGGAACCAGTGGACTACTCGTGAACGTACAGAAGAGGAAAAATATGTGGTTTTGTGAGGTGTAGTCCGGGGATCCAGTTCCAGTTGTTGTGCGTTCTTGACGATCCCCTCGATCTCCCAGGATACCAAGCCAACCACACAGTCCGGTGGAACGATGGGAGAGGGTTCGGAGGATGTCTCATCTGACGAGAACTGACGGGAGAGAGCATCGGGCTTGAGGTTCTTGGATCCGGGTCTGTAAGAAATAGACAAGTTGAAACGGGAGAAGAACACGGACCAGCGAGACGTTTGGCTGATTTGATGTACTCCAGGTTACAGTGATCTGTCCAGACCAGCACTGCATGAGTGGCACCCTCCAGCCAATGACGGCATTCCTCGAGGGCCAGTTTAATGGCTAGAAGTTCCCGGTCTCCCACGTCATAATTTCTCTCAGCAGGGGAGAGACGTTGGGAGAAGAAGGCGCAGGGGTGCAGTTTGCTGTCCTCCTCTGACCTCTGGGAGAGGACTGCTCCAACCCCAAGGTCAGAGGCGTCCACTTCAAGGACAAGCTGTTGAGAGGAGTCGGGTTGGCTGAGGACGGGAGCTTGAGAAAAACAGATTTTTAGTTCGTTGAAGGCTTTGTCGGCTTCGGGAGTCCAGATGAAGGTCTTCTTGGTGGAGGTGAGAGCGGTGAGTGGGGAAACTGTCTGTATGAAACAGCGGTAAAAGTTTGCGAACCCTAGGAAGCGTTGTAGCTGGCGTCTGGAGTCTGGAATGGGCCAATTGGTAACTGCTTGGATCTTGGTGGTGTCAGCTCAGATCTGCCTGCCCCCTTAGATGCACCCAAGGAAGGCTATTGAGGTTTTGTGGAACTCCCATTTTTACTGCTTTTATGTATAGGCGGTTATACGTTAGTGACAGAAAACCCCCTTTTTTATGTAATTGGTGTTATTATCACTTTGTTGTTATCAGTATAGTACCACAATCTATACCATGATAACATATTTTATCCATAATAATTTTTTTAATCCATATCACCTGTCCCTATTCTCCACGTACTGTTTTCCTCCTACTGTTAGAAAATATGCATGTTAGCTTAAGTGCTCTGTCTAAACTTGCCTTTTCATAGTTTATGTAAGTATGTGTGGTTGGACCGGCAACCTGTCCATGGTGTACCTTGCCTTTCATCCAGTCACTGCTGCATATTGGCTCGTGTAGACATACAGATAATATGTGAGGCATTTTTCTACTAAATCTAAAGACAGACATATTGACTTAAGTTAATACAAACCGTATTTATACTATGTTTGTTTGAATGGAAATAAACCCAGAAATGTTAACTTTAATGTCATGACATAATTTAACTGACACAAGCACACAAAAAGGAATGAATACTTTCATAGATAAATATTTAAAAAATGCATCAATGCTGTTCATTTAATATTTTACAACACATAAGAAATCAATACTTTTTTAAATCTTGACTTTGAAAGAAAGAGGCTATTGAAGTAGGCTGCAGGTGTTCTTTTGACTGCAAACGACCCTGGAACGATAGAAGTGAAAGTGTTGTTTTTTCACACAATGATCTATACTGTTCATGTGTGCTTTCTAAAAATGTGGACATATAGTCTTTTGTTGCAGACACTTTATAGTAGTGACTAACATACTCAATTTTTGATCTGTATTCTTATAGGATGGACAAATGTCCTTGGGTTTTTAGGTTAGCCATTCCAGTTGTCATCAGTTATCATTCCTAAATCTTGTTAGATACCTACTAACAGGGAGCAGTTGTGAGGTCCCACCCCTGGGAGTCCGCCAGAGAGAGCAAAGTCTTCGCTCACTGCCATCTGTCCACAGATGTATGACAGCCCACTTTCTCGCTTGTAGACAGAGATGTCTAACTGCTGTACAAACTCAGATGATAAGTGAGAGAAAAAAAGACATACTGAATAAAATGTCTACATATGACTCCATCTCGGGGGATAATATTTACTTATTAGGTGAGGGTAAAGTTCAAAATGTGCTTCTTTTTAAAAGTTGACCCAAAGCTAAATTTGTTTTACAGTGACAACTGATTAAATAAATGTACCTACAAAAAAAGAAATAAAGGTATAGGAGTGTAAGCATTGTTTCTGCTGATTCTGACGTAGAAATGTGTCATCATGTCTTTCTGGCACATGACTAACATGGGAAATTTGAACTAGGCACATCACATGCTATCATAACCTTGAGTAAAGCTACTGAAGTTTTCCTGTATCAACACAATCTTTAAAATGAAAACCATTGTCTAATAGGCTTTTAAACAGAACAAACAACTGAGTAATCACTGCTGAGATAAAACAGATTGTCAATTGTTTCGGAACACATTTTACACAACAAGAAGTGATTCATATCATTAGTTGTGATGTTGTGGATAAGTACAACTGGACTGGCATGTCGGTTAAATGGAGAGTGTGATGGCAAATCTTTTTTGGACACTTTTGATCACAAAATGTATCGCTTAAATATAAACGTATACAGTTCTACATACTTCTAAATGAAACTCACAACAAAGCAAAAAAAACAAAAAAACACCCCAACAAAAACATGCAAAGCTGCATAGGACGCCTTTGCACTTGCAAAAGTTTATACAAAGTTTTTTTCAGATACATTTTTCACAGTAACACATTTCATTACTCTAGATAGTGTCGATTCTATAGAATTATTTGTATGCTAAAAGGATTGAGAAACTAACAAGACTTTGAAACAATACTATAAAAACTTTTTGCTATATGTTTATATATACCACCACTATTTTTATTATTATTTTAAAACATGCCTAACAGCTTTTTGGCAACGTTGAATGATAGATTTTAATAATGGGTTTAAAAAAGTTTAAAAGTGTATTATTTTGCATCCTAAAGAGGATTTAAGCTGTCATTGTGAAGAGATCAGTCCAAAGAGAGTGTGTGCTCATGGCCCACTTACTACTGAAATGGAAACGGGTCAGTAAACTCAAAAAATAACTTGAAAAATTTAGCACAGATAGTATGGATGTCTTTTTTTAAATAAAAACAGCTGGGGTTGTTGTAAAATCTCCAACAATTGGATTCATTAAACAACACTGTTGATGGAATTGCATTATGGTTGCTGTTTTTGCACCAAAACTAATGTCCTTTTGGAATAATTTAAGTTTGTGATATTTTTGGAATAGTAAAAAAATAAAAATGACTTCACATCATGGTGAAATTTGGACAATAATCTAGAGGAAAAAAAATATTGTAAATACTAGAAACTAAAATAGGTTGTTATTTTTAGAACATATGAATTTACTTAAACATCAAGCGATGTGTAGTAAATAAAAAAGGACTGACACAGTTAAATGTGACCCTTGCATTATTTTGCCAGACTGCATTGATAAATTGAGACTTTCCATTTTAATTAGGCCATTATTCAAGTTTTTTGCTGACCAGAGGGGAATAGGGGCCTAATTAACCTATTTTCTTTATTAAAAATCTGTTTTAATCAGAACACTTTCTAGACCAAAGATTTTTTTGACTTGGCTTCTTCAAAACTTCGTAAATTGAAACCTAACAATAATATTTGTGAGACCTTCAAGAATCAAGAATCAGTTTATTTATATAGCGCCAATTTACAACAGGTGTCGTCTCAAGCCACTTCACAGAAAATCTATTAAAATCAAAGATACATTATAACAAATCAATTTGAAAAAGTTTCCAATCTAAGGAACCCCAGCAGATTGCATCGAGTCATTGACTTGCAGTGTATTCAAACAATGTACCAGTTACTGTCAATGAAGTAATTGTCACATCATCTGACACTACAAGACCCCCAAGCTGCAACACACGATACTGTTACTGCTTAAAAGAAAAAGGATGCCTTTTTCCCCCAAATAAATCATTGAACAATGTACCAGTCCAACTTGGGTGAAAACATCATTGATTTTGTATTGGTATTATCAGTCCCGTGGTTTTATGTCTTGAACATAGTGGCGAAGAGGGAGAAGCTGCTAGACCTGGTAAAGCTAAATCATTAGAAGTTATACAATGACAAATGAAACCAATTTCGGGGATTAGTAATCCAAATATCTAGGGAATCTTAGTTAACTATGTTTGGGATCTCAGTTGCATTTGAAGCTTCCGTGATCTGCAGCTTGAAGGTCATTGGTTACTGCTGATGCAGCATACAGGTAACCTCTTGACGGCTTGAATGAATACAACAGTACTGGAGTTTATTTCTGTAGCAATCCCACCCCCCCAATAGATATATATATATATATATATTTTTAAAACCTAAGTATTATCTAATACATTTTTTTTAGCTTATGTCGGTAGCCCTATTGAGCAACCAGTAAAGTGCCACATGCAGTTTAAAATGTTGTACTATTCATCGTTAAGTGATCAGAGAGGGCACTTTGAGCATCTGTTCCTTCTGCCATGTCAGGGAGGAAGGGAACCAGTCTAATTGCTTCATACCCCTTAATTTACCAGATGTCTACTAGAGGATTAGTTTGGTAGGGGGGAAAAAAAAGACCGATCCAGATTTTCCAGCTGGTTCTCCAATTCGACAAGTTAGAAAATGTAAATCTTCTTAAAAAAAATAAGTACCTGCCAGCTCCATATGTATGCAAGAGTGTTACCTTAAGCGATTGTGCTTCTCTTCTTTTAGACAACAATCAGATGAACAATGCAGCCCAGTCTCCAACTTTGGTATGTCAGCCATATCCAGCTGTGGGACAGATTTCCAGTCCGTATGAACAACAGACCCCTCTGAAGGATCTCAACACGTACAACACTCTGAAGGCTGTGGGTAAGCAATAGTTAATGATGAGAACGAAAATAGAAAGTGGGATTTATCCGTTAGTACAATTAAAAAGAAGTTACTGAAAAATACACTTAATGCAGTGCAAAAGAGTTAAATGAGTGAACTCTGAGATAATTAAAATGGCTTTGCAACTCTGCGTGTGAACAACATTTTCCACACGTACAAACAGTTTATTCAAAGTCTTGGAGTTGGAGTCTTGGCTTCGCAGCAGTCTTTGTAAATTAATCGATAGTCCATCAATGTCAGCATGGGAAGAAACAGAGAGGCTATTTATAGTAGCCCGTTGGTGTTCATTTTAAAAAGTCTGCAGTTAAGAAGCAGAAAACAATCACACAGTTTGGGACTTGCTTTTTTTTTTTCTTTTCCTTTTGATACTGTAAATTTAGATCGGGAATTAAAAAGAATGTGTATTTTATTCATAATGGAATAAGTTGGTTGAAAAACAGTATTTATTAGGTTAAAGATTTTAATATACTTAAATATAAACAATGTTTTATAAACTTGCTAAATTGGGTACAGCCCACATTCTCACTATAAAACCCAGTAAAATCTTGTAAGCTTTGAAAAGTTCACACAGGTAATTAGTCAAACATAATGCAAACTAAGTAGAAGGGAAGATGTTAACGGCTATGCAAACATTTTGGAATCATGACAAAGAATTATATAACCTTGGGCATTTGCAATTTTTGTAATGTTATACATTTTAATAAATAAATAAAAACACAGTAGCACATAATTGTAAAGTGAAAGGAATTGAATGCATAGTTTGTTACATTTTGTACAAATGTATTACTATTGTACTTGTCTTTCCATTAAACAAACTCCTACTTCTTGATTTCTAGCAATCTTGCTAGTCTTCCAGTAGGGGGCCAGATGTGTACAACACCTTTTATGTGTTCAGATGATTAATTGAACAGAGCTCAGTGGCATTTTCAAAGCTTGTGATACTGTTGTATAACCTATGTGTGCTGTGTTGTCATGATGCTGGTTGTTCTCTTATTTTCTACACCAAAACTTGACAATCGGTGGTGATGTAAAAATTTTTTTTTAAGTATAAAGAAGTACATGCATTAATCACCTTTCAGCTTTTTATTAGCGAAGCATATTTATTATATAGTAATCCTAAACTTTTGGCTGTTTATAATAAAATATGTGGTTCAGGGAAATTTCCTACTCATTCAAGTCACAGGAAGATAATTACTACTTGAGTTGAATGACAACGGAATAATACTAATCTTTTTTCATTATTTCCCCCATTTTTAGCAGAGAAAGCAAATGACAACTACCAAAGCAACCGCAGGCAAGCAATGGAGATGACAGCCAAGGGTAGCCTTCCCATGGAAAGTGTGGATATGGAGCCAGAGCCTCCAAATCCTTACAGCCCACCCAGACAGCGTTCTATAAAGCACAGCAAAGACAAGTACAAAAGCCACAGGAGCCACAGTTCTCAGTCACTGTTCCACATCCCCAACCTTGCAGTCAGCCCAGGGGGGCTGAGATCCTGGCAAAGCAAAGACATGCTGGGACTCAGACAGAGCTATGGCCAAAAGAAGCCCGGCATCACAGAGGGAGAGCCACACAGCTCGCGCTACATGCCTCCACAACCTTACTTTGTCACCAACAGTAAGACAGAAGTGACAGTATGAGTATATGCCATCTTCAGGCTCAAAATAAGACCAAATTAAAAAACCAAGCAAGAAAGAAAGAAACGCTCTAACTGCTGCCAATGAGTGGGGTTGCAAAAAAGCAGCATGGACTGTTACTGTACTAAATGCATCTGATTTGGGGAGCGGGCAACAATATGTCATTTATAGCTGACGTGACTGTGACAGGGCCCTGAGTATGTCATAGAGCCTCACGGGGGCACTGTAATCAAAATGTCGTGTTTGATGCTCATATAATCTCACTACTAAAGATGCAGAAATGACCTATCACAATGTTAGGATGTGAGACACCAATTTCTGTCACAAGTATCTACTGAGCTATTTAAGGAGACTGTTCCAAATTTACTCATGTGTAATTTAAAGATAATGCAATCACATTGAAATAACCTTTGGTTGTTTTATTGAATCACCAGACAATGAAGTACAATTCAGAGTTAGAAACTAATCCTAAACTATAAAGAATTAGCAGGATTATTTACATAAATCTATATGGTTCCAATTATGGAAATTCCAGGTTTTTTCATGGTGTTCTTAAAATATAAAGGACTGGGTATGTAATTGTGCTACTGTTGTTTTAAATGGCTCAACACACATGAAAACGTCAAGTTTAAAACTTGTGATTCCTCTGTTGCTTAAAAGAGATGTTTATTTTTTGGTTTAAGATTGTGAAGCACTTAAAAATGTTGGGTTTAATAAACAATAAACAAAAATATATTAAACTAATCACTTTTGTATCCAGAAAATATGTCTCATGTTTTAGAGAACGTAACGGCTTAGGTGGTGACTTGTATGAAATGACCGTAGTTCTGTTTTTATTAGACAATTAAACATTTTGGACTACATACAATTTCTTCTGTTTAAATCCTGGTTCTCAATCGCGACTGAAGTTTTATCAGCCCTCTGGGAGCTCTGTCATTTTCTTAATAAATGCCAGGAGACATTTTTATTAATTAGCAAATATTGTTTCCTACCAACAGGGTTGTTCCCTCTGGAAATTAATTCAGCACAGTAACCCAGTTCAGTCAGATGGCATCCAACAGCTGGGTGCTCAGTTGTGAAAGTCATAACACCATACACTCAACAAAAATATACTTTAAAAGTTAGAATTTTGGAGGAATATACTTTTTAATTGCTTTCAGATCATTGGAAGCATAATTATGACACTTAATGGAAACTATGCAATGGATTTATTATGTCCCCAATCCAATAGGTATTAAGATGTCTTGCGTTTATGTTAAAGCAAAACCAAACCTCACAGATACACAGATACAGGAAAAAGTCTAAAACTCCAAAGTGCAAAGCCAAACTCTACAGATACCATAATTCATGTCATATAATCCATGTCATATCTTCTGTCATCTCTGATCATATGGATATAACTCTTCCTCATACATAAACATTGTTCTCAGCAAGACTGAAATTATCATGGACAATATCTATAAAATGAAATTTTGACAAAAACATGCAAATGGGTGGGTATTGTATTGTAATTGGTTTGAAACAAATGTCGTCTACCAAAGTGCTAAGCGGGGATCCGTTTTACAGCAAACAAAAGGCTTAAATGTCAGGCTGAAATTACTGCATTAATGTGTTGTATGCTGCAGGTCACCTCTGCCAATAGAGTCAGCAACAGGGCTCTCAGGGGTTGATGTACATTATCATGTCATATGTGTTTAATGGAATTTAAACCAGAAATACGGTTTGTAATTATGTAATAATCATTACTCTGATATACATTGTGTTGAATGGCTAATAAACAGAGAACTGCGGCCAGCTCTTTTAACGTTCCTAAAGGCTCTGATTCACGAGCTGTCAAGTACAAAATGGAGGCACTACTAAAGCTTTTTCTTTCATGAGCTAGAAAACTTTATAGGAGGTTTTCAACACGCACAAATTTGATCAGGATAAACTTTCCCTTGGTTTGACAAATTATGATTTAGATTAACTAATTACTATTTTTATCGAATCAAGCAAATGATAATAAGAATAATAAAAGAGTCTTCTGCACTACTACCAGTTTTGGAAATGTCTAAGCATGTCAACATCATGCACAGCAGTTTGCTTCAAATCATTTATTTTTTGGGTCAGGCCTCTTAAGTGGGTCGGAAAGAAACTGTAAAGTATAAGCCAAGGACAAAATTATTAAAGGCATACTGAGATGAAGGAACACATAAAAACATGACACATTAAACATGAATACACGAGCTATTACACTGGAATTGATTAAGTCAAATATAGCAAACCACAAGGAGTACTACGCAATTTAATATAAACACAACACAGAAAATGTGCCTTAATTCACATAGCACTTTTTAGAGCTATTCATACTTGTTGAAAAGTTTCCGAATGTGCCAATTTGGCTTATTACATTAAATCCCAACATAATAATTTATTGATGCATTGGCTTGTAGGAAAAAAACAAACATGAGCACTAACCTTAACATAACGTTCAATATTGGCCAATAGATCTGAGTAAAACATACTAGTTTATTTAAAGTCTTGAAGTACTAACTTGTTTAGGTAAAGTCACCTATTGACTGCATACAAAATACAATGACCTGCCATGGAATGGCGACCTGTCCAGGGTGTACCCCTGGGCCCTGCCTCTCGCCCATTGTAAGGTAGAGATAAGCACCAGCAGACCCCATTAGGGACAAGGGTGTACATAAAATGGATGGATGGAAAATACAACTATCAATGTAAAAGATGTCCACAATTTAAGATGTTAGGATACAAGTTTCACATTTCTTCTAATTATGTGCAACTATTAAAAATCCTTATGTGTACATTTTTTCTTTATAGTTAAGGGGAAAGTGGAATCTGTGACTCTTTTTCCCCCCAAAAATCCGTTGCAACCAATAGTAAGTAGGTCATCAGCTGCTCTGATTTTATAGTTGATTGCCAAACCATGGCTAACTTCCACTATCCTACAGATGTCAAGACAAAGCCAGCTCATTCTGTCTCCTCCTAGAAAGCAGCAATTGACTGTGAGCTCCAACTGTTATTAATAGCCAGCAGGGGTGTTGAGGTTCCTTGGCAGTCAACGGATGAGACCGCACAAGGGTTCAGAGCTGCACTGAACAGCAGTAGCTTAACAGTTGAAAGGCCACAGAGCAACTGTGTAATAAAGACTTTTTCTTAGAGATATCTCTAAATCACCCACAAATGGAAAGCTGTCCAACAATTCACCAGTGGATGGCAGTGTTGAAGTAGCACAGCACTTACATGTGCACAGGAGCCTAATTTGTAGAGGTTAAAAACCAGGCTATGTGCAACAGATCTAGCATTATGCATATCCAATGGCCTACTAACCAGCACAAGAGGAACAATTACAACTTTACTGGATGGTTTTCTTACATGCAGAGTTCATAGTTTACTGCCTGCAGCTGGCTTTTATTGATCCTACTTGGGATATAATGGCCGTGTGTTTTGCTGCAATTGCTTTATAAAAGTGTAATGCTTTGGATAATGTCATTGTGTAGCTGCTGTAGAATTCGCCACAGGAATTATAGAATGCTTTGAAAAGTGACTGTGTTACAAAGGAGAGTTGTGTGCCAGTTCCCCTATAGTAGCCTATTAAGAATATGAAATTGTTGTGCTTAAACATATTCATCACTCAGGTTACAATAATGTTGCGTGTGAGGTTCAGGAAGCTGTTTCATTATTTTATACCTTCCAGTAAAATAATTACTTGACATTAATTCAAGAAAATTCAAAAAGAATTTTAGCATTTAAGAAATGAGCATCAAAATTATTATGGTTTCCAGGCCTTTTTACTGCTTAAGAGTATTAAGATGTTTTATGAATGATTTGAGAATTTTTTTTTCCTTAAAGAAGGGAGACATTAGTCAAGGTTTATAGTCCTGCCAGCTGGGTCTGCCACTCACTACTAGGAGTTCTCATCTCCAATCAGGGAGCTCTAAAAAGGAAACCTTTGTGTATGGCTGAGTGCCACAAAATGAGCCAATTAGAGGTGTTTCTGAGGAGAGCAACAATCATGAAAAACAGCTCACTTTGGCAGCCAGGGCACAAGGCAGTTTTCCGTGGGGGGTGGGGAGGGAGTGCAGCTTTTGTTATTGTTCTGTTGTCAAAAGGATTTGATTGTTACTCTCTGACAAATATTTCTGAGGCAATGTTAATTGTGTCAAAAAGAAGTTTAATTATTATATTTCTGAGAAAGACAAATCTTCACAAGAAGCCTAATATATAATCAATAAGACTAAGCTGGAGCTCTTATCATTTCTACTGAGCGACAAATGTGCATATAAGCTTTTTTTTATTGGAAAGCTTCAGTATGTCTGTCACACAGAACAGACATCCAAGGGTCCAACATGACATCTATGTAAAGTTCCCTACAAACTTAGCACAACCCTTGGTGAAGAGAGCATGCTACTTTTATGCAAATACATATAAAGGCATGTTGAAATTAATCTAAAAGGAAAACAACAAAACCTTGAAAAGTGTGCAATATGTATAAACATGTATTAACACATACAACATTGTTAAAAACAAATGTAAATCAAGACATTACTGATAAAAAAAAACATGGATACCTGAGGTAAGAAAAGATATATATATATATAAAACATACAAATAATAATGTGTGTCTTTAACAAGCCTTTAATGCAAGAAAAGCTTATTAATGTTATTAAATTATGTATAATTGGAAACAATTAACTTTAAGTTAAAAAAGAAGAAGAAACCGCAGAAATCTGAGTAGCATATATTTTTACACTTATTTACTTACATTAACTGTGCTGTAGCTAATAATCCAAGGTAAATAATATTAGACTGCATTGTAGATACAATATTACTAGAATCTAAAGTTTTGTGATGTGTACTATTAAAAACCAAATTAAATAAATAAACAAAAATAATAACATTACTATAGGAGAGGAAGTACTGAACCAGATTATTACATTTATGTGCAAGAAGACTATTATTCAGATTAGCTTATTCATCAGACCATGACCAGTTGATGACTGTTTAAATAAACCCTGATACCAAGTGAAAAGTAAACAACAATGTTAGAGGTTTCAATCATTTATGTGATTTGGAAATGGACCTCTGGAACCTGCGTACCTCAGACTCAGGATAGCTGAGTAAATAGAGCAATAAAGGCACCAACACACCATTCCTATTTCGGCTGCTGATAGTGTGTATAAAGGGTTTTGCAAACAGATAGTCAAACGTTTGGAATTGCACCTAATCTTTGAAACAAAAGTTAAAGTACGTTATGGTCCGCACTCAGCAACAGGGTCTTGATTTTAGTTACCTCTCAGAGACTATTAAGATTAAAGTGAGTTTATCATTTTTTTTAAGAAAGTGTCTTTGAAAATTAGTGCATTTATTTTTTAAATATTATTACAGTTAGGTATTCACATTAGTTTTAATACAAAAACATGTATCTACATAAACGTTTATTAGGAAACTATGAGATATAGACAGGGGATATGAATGGGTTAATGGTGCACATTCAGTTCAGCTGACTTAAAAAAAATTGGGGGCTTGGCATTCTTTCCATTCAGCATACACACAGTTGCACAAGGCATCTGCCATTCAATGTTTCACAGCCTGTCCACTTTAAACAACTGAAGGTAAGCAGGATAAAGCATGCATTTAAACCAGACATTTATTTTAACTTCATCCAATTGCAAATGAAAAGATTTTAACATTTTCAACAGTTGCCTTTTGATTTGATATTCATCCTCTGTCCATAGCTGGAATGCAAACCATTATACTGCAGGGGATATTGGTACTGGCAGCATCAGTGGTGTTGCCAGACCCAGACACAGCTGGAGACAAGGTGACTCAGGTTCCGGTTCCGTGTGCAAAAGGCTGCAACTGTCTATACGATGAATACATCTCGGAGCTCAACGTCTACTGTAACACCCGGAACTTAACTCAAGTACCAGCTGACATTCCTCTATCCACTCATTATCTCTGGCTGGATGGAAACTTGTTTACTTCTCTTCCAGCTGCGTCTTTTAGGGAACTAACCAATCTGGACTTTTTGAATCTACAGAACGGTCAGCTCACGACCCTTAATTATCAGACATTTAAAGGCCTCAGATCCCTTGCACACTTGCACCTCGAGCGAAACCGCCTCCGTGAAGTTCCACGTTATATATTTCAGAACACGCCTAACCTTGCTTCACTAAGTCTGCATAACAATCAGATCAGTCACATTGCCGAAAATTTGTTTGCTGGGCTTTCGCACTTGTGGTTTCTCAACCTGGGATCAAACTTACTTACAGTCCTGCCAGAGAGGGTTTTCCATGACCTGATACGTTTACGGGAACTGAACCTTGCGGGGAACAGACTTGCTTACTTGACGGCACAGCTATTTCAAAATCTTAATGAGCTTAAAGAGCTGGATTTGTCTGGTAATTACATCAAGACTATCAGATTTAATGTGTTTGTTAAGCTTCATAAACTACAAAAGCTTTACCTGGCTGATAATCAGATTGTAAGTGTGTTCCCCAAGGCATTTATAGGCCTGGTGTCTCTCAGATGGCTCGACATGACAAACAACAAACTGACTTCTTTACATGAAAATACATTCTTAGGTCTCCCCAGTCTTCATGTATTGCGCCTTTCCAACAACTCTATCACTGGCTTAAGGCCAAAAACATTCCGTGAGCTTCAGTTCTTGGAAGAACTGAGACTCAGTCACAACAGGATTCAAACTCTAGGGGAGATGATCTTTGAAGGACTTGGCCATCTGGAGGTTCTGGAGCTGGATTACAATCAAGTGCAAGAGGCACATGTGGGAAGTTTCACTGGGTTGTCTCACGTCGCTGTCATCAACTTATCCGGAAGTTGCTTTCAAAGTCTGCCTGACCAAATGTTCAAAAGTCTGTCAAAGCTTCACAGCCTCCATCTGGACAAAGGTTGTCTTACGAAGATCACAGCTCAAGCTTTCAGCGGTCTGTATGGTTTACGGAGGCTTTTCCTTCAGCAGAACAACATCACTGTGGTGGAGGATCAGAGTTTTGTGGATCTGGTAGGACTTGTAGGACTCGACTTAAGCTTCAATGAGATGGAGGTTTTCACAGATCAAACTTTCTCTGGGCTTAGTAATTTGGAGTACCTTCTCTTGTCCAATAATGAGTGCAATCAGTTTTTGGAAAATGGAACAAAGCAGGTACTTCCCCGGTTGCACTACCTGGACCTACGACGAAACGCCTTGACAAGCTTAGTCACCAATTTCTCAGAGAACATGGAGAAACTTTTGCTGTCCGGAAACCAGTGGAAATGTGACTGCAGCACGCTTCCACTCAAAAACTACAGCGTCCAAAAACCACAAGTCGTTCCTCGGCAAGTAGAGACCAACGCGGAGGGTGAAGAACCTGACAGCACAATCACCATATATAACAACATCACATGCATTAGCCCACCACATGCGGCTGGTCAGGACCTACGGGATGTGGACAGTAAAAACTTCCAAGGCTGCTGAGGATACACTGACCTGTTAATTGAAACAATCACCTGACTATATGTTTCTGGTTTAAATCAAATTTTCTCAGAACATGAAATTTTACAATATTTTCTCAGTAGATTCAATTTTACAAAATGAAATGTGTGAAAGACTTATTTGAAAAAAATAAATAAATACTCAACAAAAAAAAACATAAGTAAATGCTATGTCATGTTAGTTTATTTAGATATATAGCAGTACAATTATAAGTATTTGGAAATCATTTTGCCAAAGATATTTAATAAAATATTTTAACGTGTGATTTTTTGTGTTCTTGTTAACTTTTGCATAAGACAATTAATGAATAGGAGTGGAAAAGTAGGTCTTTGCCTCTGAAGAAAAAGAAACAAGGAACAGCGATATTAGCTGTAATGACACTTGGTATTCTGTAGTAACCGGGATCACACAGTGTCCTATTTAAAAATTAGAATTTTTTTTAAATAATATAATCCAGTCATGCTTTTGTCTATTAAAAAAAGAAGTGAAAGTCTTTTTGTCTTAAGGCATAAAAAACATATCCATTAATAGTCAATTAAATGTAGAGAAGACAAGGACCCTAAATTGTGACTATTTAGCATTGCAGGGAACTGAGTAAATTTAGTCCCAGTTCAATGTTAAACCCTCTTTTTGTAAGTTGCTTTGGATAAAAACGTCTGCTAAATCCATACATAAATGTAAATTTAATGGTTTGAAATATGTGTTGATAAATACAATAAAATCTTCTAGTATATTTGTACAGTAGAATACTGTTGCCAGCTTATAATGTCAGTAATTTCACAGATTGTTTGAACAACCACTTCTTCAGGCAGACACATTACTCTTTTAATATTTATTTATTTTAGTTTTCACTATTTAAGGTTTATAAGATGATATAAAAGGCTCCAGTTGGCAGAACTGTTGCATTGCGGCAAGAAAATCCTGCGTTCGATTAACAGAATGGGATCTTTCCGCAGAGTTTTCATGTTCTCCTTGGGCATTGGTGGTTGTCTTCAGTATTTCAAGCTTCCTGCTACAGTCCAAATACATGACTATTAGGTTAATTAGTCTCTTAGGTATGAGTCTGCGAATGCATCTCTAAAGACGGACAATCTTTTAGAGCAGTCTGGGCACCAAATAAGGGCAAGATAAATATGTGTTGCATTTGCATCCTGTTATACATTAAATTAGTTATAGTTCAATTTGTACAGCTGTCTCTGTTCATAGGGATGTGACAGGCACTTACATGTCACTCAAAGAAATAGCAGGAAGGGATGGAAATGGTAACACATATCCTGGCACATCTACCGAACTCAAGATACAGAAGGAGCGGAAGAGAAAGACAAGCTCTCTCACTATGTGGAGTTTGCATGTACCCATGACTCACAAAACATGTGGGTGGAAAAACAGTCCGCTGCTGTACAGTCCAGAATGCCTCAAATATATTCTCAGGATGGCTTCCATTATTCATTTAGCTCGAATCTCTTAAACCATGTTGCTGATTCTGTTTGCGACCAGCAAGCACCCGCAAAGAAAGCTCACAAGTCAATGTGCCAAAGAAATCCTTTAGTGGACATAAAATCTTTGCCAAGCCAAACGTGTTAATCTAAAGATCTGTTTGTATGTGATAAAATAAACTAATACATATTGAACGTAAAACACATTTGCCTATACTTAATAGGTGTTAATTGGCATTTAAGGGTGAATCAATGGATGATCAGTCCAAGCCAACTTTGAAAGCACGCAGCAGGTACCTGCAACCCTCAGATAGTCCAAACCGGCATTGATTGCAGGCATTAAAAGCTGCTCACAAGAAAAGGACAACTTTTGCTAAGATACACATCGACAATATTTTTGTTGTTTGGTAAGTTTAAAAAGGCAGTATTGTCATATCTGCGAGTAGATTGTTGTCTAGTCATTTTATGCCACCGTGTTTATGTAAGTTTTGTTGGGCTATCCCTATCAGGATAAATTTATCTCAATATTTTTCAAGAAAACAAAAACTTTCCCATTCCGGGCTCAAGCTGTGTACGAGCAGAAAAAGCAGACTTATCGCACGTTCCAACCAGTTTAACCAATTTACACTAGCACAAAAAAAATATCAATATAAACAAAACATTTGCAATAATTTATTAGGTTCAATATAAATCCAAAATGTATTTCTATTTCTACATTGTTTCAGCTTTCAACAGTCATGTCTGCAGATTCTTGTCAGATATCTCCCATCATACACTCCTAGTTAAACTGCTTTATCTCCCCCCCTTCCAGCAAAAAGATAGATTGTGTAACAGTTTACAAAAGCTTCACTTGATTCAAATGTATTGAACTAGGGAAAAAAACTACGAGATTGACAATCACAGCGATAGAAGACTGTCTTTGGATGCCACTAATCTAATCCATTTAACCGTAGCTCTACCTAAGCATTTAATGCAGCTACATATAAACATTTGATTATTATATTTCTATCAAACTTCTGCGGGACAGAATCTGAGAAGCCAAACTGTTTCACTGCCCTCGACTGACTCCACAGCGAGCGGTGCTTGGGGTTTAAGTAAGCAGGAAGCACACAAGACCAGCATCTAAACAGGCCTGCTGTCAAAATAACGAAAGGAAAAACAACCACTTAACAAAGTAAACAGTTTTTTTTTGTTTTTTTTTGCAAGGTCATATTTTACAGACAAAAACCTGTAACCCTCTGATTAACTGTCGTGCCGACTGTGACTCATTTATCTATCTTATCGCACTATAATCAGAACTGCACTTGCAAATTACAGAATCAGAGGAAACCTGCAGAGGTTTGCTGTGTGCAACAACCAAAGGCATACCAGCACAAAGCTGTAATTAAAATGGAACAGCTTTCTTTCAATACAATATTAATTTCACTGTAACGATCCTGAGTAAATGTTTTGGCTTACTTCAAGGGGAGGTGAGGTCAGTCATTTTTTCTCTTCTGGATGTCTCCGCTGTTGCTGGTGGTGTGTGAAAGCAGTGGTTTCGGTATTCAGGGGACGCATAGGTGGCAGCTTGAGAATAACACCGCCTCTCTCCTGGGGCTCACCTCTGAACAGGTAGATTTATTTAGATATCTCCTCCTCTTCAGAAGAAAAGTTGAGTTATACCACATGTAAACATGGTAGGTTATACTCTTTGGTACAGTACAAGTTTTCTAAATTTCCAACATGCTTTAGATAACTGCATTTTCAGAAGGTATAACTATCATCAGCCGATGTGAACTGAACAGGTCAACAGAGATGGTCATAAACAAAGTATTTAAATGAATGATACGAAAGGGAAATTTAATGGTGTTGGAGTAACTCATTTAACTAAGGAGTTGTTATAGATGGTCATGGCTGTGGACACAAAAGCTCTTCTGTAGCGGTCTGTTTTACAACTAAGCCAAGTAGGTCACAGCTTAGTATGTCACAGTTAAATAAATCAATAATTTACTGATATCTTTGGTACAAGTGTGGTTTTATTGAAAGAGGCAGGTAGCAACAACACTGTCGCCCCTTGTAGCTATTGTGTTGTATTTACGCTTTTTTTGTGTGGAATAGGTTATCGAAAGATCAACTAATAAGGTTAGTAATGATTTATCTAAACAACCCTGGAATTATTATGATTTTCTGATTAACAGTATGGTGGATTTGAGGTGTTGGGGTAACTGTGGTTGCTTGAGTTGACTCACCTTCAGGGCTAGAAGCTGAGGGAGCAGCTTTAACCCAGCAGCGTGAGCTTTGCTATTCTAGGGTCACCAACACCAGAGGGCGCTCTCTCTTCTATGAGGGTGAAATTATTCCGGGGGTTTCCTGCGCTCTGCAAAAGTGTGTTATCAGGATGTCTCCAGTCTGACTGTCTTCACAATGGGCTCACAATGATGGGCTTGCAGATGATGAACCTGAATGAAAGTTAAGCATCTTCATGTTTGATGTAAAAACATGTCACATATTAGTTGTGATGTTCCTTAAACTGTTGTTTTTTTTAAAAAGATTGCCAGCAGTTTTTATCTTATTCAGTTAATGTTGTGAACCAATTTTCCTAAAACAGATCTGCTGGCCTTTGATTAAGTTACCTTAATGCGACTGCTTTACAATTGTCTTCAGTCAGAGGCTGGAAGGATATACTTTAACACAGACCTCTACAGGACATCTTGGAAAGTACTCTTGGAATAACATAAGTAAAAACAACATTACATTTATTTTGAGATCAATAAAGTGTATTTGAACTGTAGTGAATTGAGGGACATCCCTGTTATGACAAGGCTTGAATGATACACTGCTTTGGACACTTGTTCGTACTTCTGACTAAATAAAATGGGTTCTGTTGTTGTTTTTTCAGACACCGACTTTGTCCTCAGACCCTCTGGGCTTCATGGAAAGCAAACAAAGCAGAATACTGAATTTGGCCCAACAACCGTCTTTCAGCTGTGTCAATATTAAGTTAAAATAGAAGCGTGGCCACTTTTCTACTTTTTAATCGAAGATAGATACGATTTAAAGGTTATCTTTCGCTGAATATCCTCAGTGTGGACATACATTTGATGCCGTACAAAATCGCACATATTCTTCAGTTACGGAATTACAAAACCAAAGTGTAACGCTGCCGGTATGTTAAACATTCACAGGCTTTTGGCAAGAAAACTCCTGGAAGTGATGTTAAAACCCCACTTCCAAAAGATAGTTCCATGTGGCCATTTTTTATTTATTTTTTTACAGTACACAAATGCTATTTTTTAATTTTATCTTATTTTTTACTAGTACGGGGTGAATGATGTCCAGAACCCTGTGCCACACGACCTTTCTGCTGATGGCCTTAAACGCTCCATCACACTGCCAAGTGGCTCCCCAGCTGGAGATGGTGGAGCAGCTGCTGAGGGCAGGCTGCCACCTTGTGGCCCAGATCAAACACGCTACATGAGTTGACTTGGTATTAAATGGGAAGCAAAGAGGTAAAGGAAGAAGCTTTGAAAGTGCTGCATGCACAAATTTTGCAAAAAGTTTAAATTCTTAAGGGTCAGTCATCTCAATGGCATTTTTTAGGGGAAAAGATTGTCCCTGGCTATGGCCAGCTTCTTAAACGATGAGAGCAGCAAAGAAAACTTTATGTTATTGGGCATTGATGTTTAGACAGATTTTAACTTACGTTCAAGAGCTTAGGTTTTCTGAACCCACTTTACAGCTTACACAGCAACGCTTTACTTGATTAAACATGTATAAAACTTTATTAGAAATTTCTTGAGGTCTATGACAATTGTAATGGACTTGGAAACGGAAGTGAAAGAAAAAAAAAAGATGGGGGGGGAGGGCACTCAGTTTAAACCATGTTACCTGTAACCCAACAATACTGCTATGTATACCCCCGCCAAAACACTGCACCCATAAAAATGTTTTGTTGTACATAACTATTTATAATTCACGCCACTGTTTGCCAGTAAAATGTTAAAATCCTGCTGTATTCTTTGGACATGAAACGGAGCTGGAAACATCTTACGGATAAAAATATCCACACGATTCGGATGAAAAAATTATTTTAATTCGTAAGATGATAAAAATAATTTGTGGACTCTGTAAACCATTGCATAACTGTAGTGTAACAATTTAACAATTGTTAACAAACTAGTAATACACTACAGTAAATGTGATACACAATCTTCCATGTAGAAAAAAACATCTAATATTTTTAAGACTTGGACCTGCTTTTGTGTTCACAGCACACACACAAAAAATAGCAATATACAAACAGTATACTTTCTACAATTACCAGAATAAATTTGCCTACATATCCATACAGCTTGTCACAAAGACAGGACATATTTATATACTATAAATAATGACTAAACCCACAGAAAATGAGATGCGGTTCTCAAAAAATTAAACATATTCTCCATTAAAATCCCCACGTTACCCTAAAAAAAAAAAAAAATAGCATTTTACCTTAAAAGATTTAGATCTGACAAATAGAAACTTGAAAACTTGCATTTTTAAAGTTTTAATATACTTTATTGAATAGCAGTTTACAACTAAATGCTACATCGTAATCAATTACCTGTGCTTCATTGTACCTAGTCTATTAGTTGGTTATCTAATTTAGAACAATACATTCATAAATTCTTGGCTTTGATATTAATAACATGTAATACATTTCTAAAGTACACAAACCAGCGGGTTCCATGTTAAGATTAATTTGACTTCCTACTAATAGTTTTACTTAATTTGAAGAAAAAAAAAAAATGAAACGCCTATAAATGTACAAGATTGCATAAATCTTCTGGCTCCGTTTTAATAAAGGTTTAGAAAAACAAAAATAATAATAATAATAAAACAAAAAGACAATAATGCGACACAGATCAAACTATTCCAATGTAGAGCAAGAGCATCATGATACATATAATCAATATTCATACACAAGTCGTCTTATTTGGTGCTTTTCGTTTACAACAAAAATACAGACATTTTGGTGTGAAATACCTTAATCTGAACAAATAATTCAGGGAAATTAAGTGGTTATGTATCACCTTTTAATCCTGAATGGCAAATACAGAAAAAGATTGGCAGAGATATTCAATATTTTTGTTAGTTATCAATAAACTCCTGACGCACGTCTCATTAGCTCACATGGCCTAAATTCTCAGGACTGTAAGCAATCGCATTGTTGTCCTTTTAGTGTAAGGCACTAAAATTTTGATTCTGATTAAAGATGCATTTTCTCAAGTCAGTTACGAATATGTAATTATCAAAGGCACCGATTCATTTGAAAGAAAATTGGTCCCTTAGGATATAAAACAAGGGTGGAGGGAGGCAGACGCATAAGCTGCACAAACCAAATGAGTATTTATTTATCTGGTTGATTTTTTATTTTTTTTTATAGGCCAAGTGAATTTGTTAATTGATTTAAGACACCCACAGCAAACCAGTTCAAACTTTTGTCTGTATCTGTCATTGATGCTTCACAATGATTTTCCGTCCTGGGAAAAAGCAAAAAAAAAAATGTATCTGACCATCATTTGAGCAAAAATATAGATTTACACAGAAAGCACCTTACAGTCATCGTAGGCCTGCCATCTAAATCAAAACGCAAACCCACCGATGTCATTACTATTCAGAGAAAGAAAAATCAAAAAAGAATTAACAAACACAGTACTGTAGTGAAGTTATATGGTTACCTCAGAAGCACAAAGATAATTTAGCAAGACTGCAGAGAACAGTTCAACCAAACACTAAATCTACACTTAAAGTCAGCCAGTACAGAAAATCTGCCAATAACAATAAAAAAATAAATAAATACATTTAGTAAAGATTGGACTCATGCATTTTTGAACATTTGTGAATAAACCTGTACGTAAATTTTGATAGAAAACATAATAGCTTTATCATTTACCCATTTTATCCAACCAATTTAAGCTTCTTGCAGAAATAAAAGAAATAAAGAATAATGGGGGGGTCAATACAAGTCTTTGGTAAAACTTAAAAACAACAGAGTCTATTAGACGTCTAAGCTAAGTGAGTCTCGTTACTGACACCTACAGAATTCACATCCTACAGAATAAACATTGAAGCAAAAATCCATCCCAAACAGAATTTCAGCTGCTCTTAAATGTTTGACCTTCTTACAAATAACCTTTGTGCTTTCGACTATCATTAAAAAAAACAAAACAAGGTATTCTGGCCAAGGCAAGAGCATCATTTCAATTCTGTTCAAGGGTAGCTTTTTCCTTTTACAGTGCACGCTATTGGGACAGCTACTAAAACACCACTTTGGTTCATTTTGACATTTTCACACAAGACATCTTTAATATCGTCGGCTCCACGAACAAAACAAAACAAAACATACCAAAGGACTCTGTGAATTAGCTGCACTGTACACCTCTATCCAGGATACAGAAGACAACAAAGCCAAAAAAATAATAATCTGATATTAATTTCATCAATTATATATATAAAGAAAAACATTCTATAGTAGTACAGATCAATGACATCATTTTATGTGACTTACAAAAGTACTAAAACGTTTTCTCAAATGGATTTACAAATTAAGAAGTCAATATCAAGAAATTAAGATGCATAAGATACATTTTTTTTATTCATAGGTTATGAAATTTGAGCGGATGTACAACATTCAAAACATCTAAATGTATACGTAGAAACTACATTAATACCTATTCCCGGTAGCAGCGAAGCTTGCAGAAGTAATTAAGCCGTACAAATATTTCTGGCAGTGTGACACAGTGCAGACATTTTTAGTACTTCTTTTTTGTAGGCGGTCGCTATATTGCGCAACATGCAACACCAGTTGAGTTAAGCCTGCCTCTTATGCCGTAATATGATCGTAAAAACACTAAAAAGCGATAAATCTCATAATATTTTTTTCCTCTGAGCTTAATTGTCATTTGTGAGAATGTAAACAATGCATTATCCCATATTCCCAAGTAGCAAAAAGTGTACTTTCAGATACATGATTTTCTACTGGATTTCAAGCAAGAATAAAAAGTTTTTTGTCTTTTTGTTTGTTTGTTTTTACACAGTAGAAGGTCATTTCCGTTAGAGAAACTCGAGCAATAATCATATGCAAAAATCCACCTCATGCTCAAATCATAAATTCTTCATTTGCTGCGGAAATCGTTCAAGAAAAAAACAACAAAAAAACCCCAAAATAACTAAGTTAACTTCTTGAAAAGCATTTTTGCAAGTTTCTCTCAAAGTTTCATACGTCCTAAGTTTGCATACTCACGAATGTAAAAAAATTGTAATACCTAATTTCAAATAGTTGCACCAAAAGAGCACCACAACCAAGGAATCAGCTGCTGGCTGGTTAGGGTGGCGGAGAGTATGGACGTTCTTTTTCTATTTATAAGGTGAAGTCAGGACACAGGCACTGACAGTTTCAGTTTGAAATGTTTTTTTTTTTCCTCTGCAGAAATACTTACAGGAATTTGGCCTCAAATAGTGGAATATACTCATAGACACATGTAGTCGCACGTGTTAATACTTTTGCAAAGCTAAACACGCAGCAAAGGTTCGACTGCTTGTGCTCATTTCGACGTTTCTATATAAAACCTTTTTAAACCAAGGCAAGGCACTTTAGAGTCTGAGGCCGATATGTTTCAGACAAAGTCAAGAGGCTAGATTCCTACATAAAGAAACTAAAAAATATCTCCACAATAGGCTTATACCAAAAACAATACATGCTTCTCTAATTTTGCGGATTTAAAAAATTTTTTTTTTAATTTCTACATAACAAAATTTACTGATTGAAAACCGTGTAGCATGTGCCTTTCTGATATCACGGCTGCTGGTTATGCCTACAACGCGGTTTTAATTTGCACTTCAATGATTCAAATTTTTATAAATCTAACTACAGTAGAAATTATTTAAGTACTCGTCTATGAAATCTTAATATGCAGAACCATGCTATGATTGAACGACATGAAACAAGAAGTAAGTCACGTGTTTCACAGTACACACAGAAAGCTTCAGACATTAGCTTATGTAGAAAAACAAAGTATAAATCTAAAACGAGACAATAGACTACCTACAAAAACAGCTTAAACAAATCACTACATACCCATTAATAAAGTCCCAGGTTAACAAAGTGCTCTTTATAAGAAATCAAACGTCTTAAGAAACTTGGTCAAAATGATGTTTGACTGGCTGCCTTATTAAAAAAAAAAAATTAAAAAGTTTACGTTTTTTTCAAATCACTTATTTGAAGAGGAACACTTAATATCTGTACTCCTTACTTTAATATAGACATAAAACACTACTATATGTGTTTCTTATAGTAGTGCAAAATACTCTAACCAAAAGCTTTTATTTTTAATGAAATTTAAATACTTGTCATTATTTGAGGATACTTTTCAGCGCTTAAACTTTAGATGTTCTGTGAAATTATAACTACAGGACTAATTAATCAAAATAAATCAAAGTCCTCTAAGGTTTTTTATTTACGCATATTCCTCTTTCGTAAACATTTGCTTTTGCTCATTTTATGTAAAAAAAAGAAAAAAAAAGAACAAAACCCAGATTAGCTTGTGTGCAGAGATACCTATTTACTTGTATTTTTCTTTCTATAAAATAAAATATCCGATAAGCCATTTCTGATCACAACCATGCACCAAATTAGACTAACGACTAAATTAGCCTTTGCACTGGTTTAAAAAAAATACTCATTAAAAACCTGCATTTACAATCCCCTTCAAATATTCAGGCAATTTCGAGTTTTTGCAGATTTGAAAATGCTGCCGGAAATGGGTAGGAAATTCAAATCTCAAACACAAAATGCGCACAGATTTAAGCAGGAACACCCAACATTGTTTACTGGTTAAACTGGTTTAACCTCAGTTTTGAATTCACTGTAATATCTATCAAGGATGTACTTTGACCGGCTTTAATAATCATCATAATTGAAAATGAGCCAAAAATAAAGCTAGATCAATCTAGAGAAAAGACCTTTCAACTTAAAAGTGTGATTTGTGATAGTGGATACGAATTTAAAGGCATTTTTATTTTTTTTTATCCGAGTACCAACTGGAAACTAATGTAAGATTAACATAACATGAGCAAAAACAAATGACTTCCATACATGTAACCTCAGTCATAATACTATTTGTCCGTCAAATATCATTTTATCTGAATATAATCCAAACACTACATGAAAAATTTGGTTATTTATAAAATGTATTAGTATTTTTCCAAAGGGCTAATTCTTTGAATAGTATCTTGCGTTACTGTACATCACCACTTTAATATTTTCGTTCTACAATGACGACATTCTGCATTACCAGGCGCACAGGCCCCACATGGTACGTACTGTTGGCAAGGTTGCAGAACAACGCAACGATCATGCTTTTCGCATGGCTTTTGACTGAAGCTGATATACTACCTATTGGGGGTTGGGGGGGAACTGGGATCAGCTGCAACCTAGGAAATTACAACACATGGATGTCTGGAACGGCTCGACGAACCGTCTCAAAGCTATGCACAGTTGCTACAAATGAAATGTGTGAGATCTAGGCTTTCTTACCCCATCTATAAGGTCTAGGTCATTACGTATCTGACTCTGGATGGAATGAAGCTTTGACAAGGGAAGCTGCTCTAGGTCTCCGTAGCTTCGAAGAAGCGGCGTTCCAGGTGTGCGACAAAGCATATCAAAGTCCCCCTGGAGCTCCTTCAGCTTGCGCTCTGTCTCTTCCCACTTCTGTTTTGCCAGCTGTCGCTCTGCCTCGGCCGTCTTTGCTTGTTCCTTTGCTTCAAGAGCCTCCTTCTGACAGGCTTCATACGCCTGGAATGACGGTAGGCATTTTGTCTGAGACCAATAACTCTTTAAAATGTCCTAATAAACCTTAATTTAGCACACTCACTTGCTTAACCTGATGCCAGGCCTCCTCCCATTGCTTGATCTTCCTCTTGGCTTCGTCCAGCTCTCTAAAAAGACGCGCCACATCTACACTGCTGGTGGTTGAGGTTAGGGTGCTAAAAACTGGGGACGGACTCGGCGAAAAGCTGCCGCTTACAAAGTCCCAAATGCTGCCTGCTCCTCCGTTTAGACCTAAATGCACAAGGCAAAAAAAATAAAATGTAAAAAGTATGGTTAATTTAATTTACAGGTGCACCTGAGACAAAATAATGTAACAAGCTTACCCAGAGAGTTCTGGGAGGTAGAGGTGGGTGTTCCCAGTAGGCCATGTTCTTGCTTGGCCAGCATGTTTGAAGGCTGACTGTGCTGGGAAACTGTCCCGAGCAGAGACTGTGACAGGGACTGAGAAAGGGAGCTTAGTGGGGAGGTGGAAAGGGACGATGAGGAATTAAACGAGGACGAACGGGCCAGAGATCCTGGAATGTTGACAGGAGCGGATCCACTGACCGCCCTGTGACCTGCAAGTGAACGAAATACAGAGAATTAGCAGCGCTCGCATCCGAGCGACTGATGAGACCGCTTTTACGGGCGCGCCTTACTTGTTAGTCCTAAACCGCCCTCTTGCTCCTCCAAATCTTTTTCAAGAGAAGCAACATTGATGTCGCTAAACTTGAGGTCCAGCGCTGAGCCTGATGAGAAACAGGATAAATCGGATTATCATTTCACATAAAATATAAAATAAATAAACAGTAGAAGTCGTAACATTTTTTATTGTTTTACAACAACCTACCTATGACGGATTCTACTGTGTTGCTCCCTGGATAGAATGGAGTAGCTTTTGCATTCATTGTTGATAAGGTGGTGGGCGAAGAGCTATCCGAGCCGATGCTGGAGGCCAAGCTGGATGTTATGCTGGAGGTAAAGCTTGATGCCAAAGGGTTGCCCATGGAGAAAACATTGTTCTGTGTCTACAAAGAAAGCACAGCTGTCACCATCTAACCCTATACGAATAAAAATATTCACACACATTTTTTTAAAACTCCTGCACACCTGCTTGTCTTTGTCCATTAATTTGTGATCCATATGACCCTTGCTCTTAATCTGCAGACGAACAAGTGACACAAAACCGATACATTTAAGCAACAAAAAGGTCATCTATATATCCAGTGATCGTTGTGATACTGAAGCAAAACGTTAAAGAAAACCAAAAAATCTTCATGCATTTTTTTCTCTTCCTTCTATCAGTTTGCAACATATCACAGATTATCGTGAACAGTAGTTTAGTCAAGTTTGATGAGAAAACCAGGACTCTTCAGCTCTCACTAAACAAATATGATAAAAATTAAGAAATGCTCCATAGAAGGTTAAAACACCTGAATTAACACTTTTTCTACTGATTCTCTCCAACTCAGAATCACCAACAAACTGTAGTGTGTGAGATGAAAAGGCTTAAAAAAGGATATAGAAATTTTTTTTTTTTGAAAAATTAATCCTTGTATTTAAAAGACCCTAAACTGGAGTATGATCCTTTTCAGATCGAAACAGAGTGATTCTGTGTACCTGATCCTCACGTTCAAAGCCGGGAGCTTTGGGATAGTTAGACGCCAGAGGTGAGACACTGGATGTGGTGGACTCTGAACATAAGCTAGTGTTAGTTAGGGGTACTGGCTTGCTGATGGATCCCACTGGGGATAACAAACTGTCGCTTCCTGTACTTGGTGTTACAGTGGAGCTACTAGAACATGAAACCTGAGAAAGACAAGCGAACATGACTTCAACAAAATGATGATTAAAGTAAAAATAAAATGAATAAAAATTTAATCATGTATGATAAGACTAAAAAAAGCAATGAAATGTAAAAATAATTAATACAAAAAAAAAGGAATTAAAAAAAACAGAAAAAAACGATTGCAGCAAACAACCTTTTTAGGGTTGGGTAACTTTCCTATCTCAGAACTGCAACACAAGAGAAAACATACATGTCCTACTTGTCCGTTGCAACTGGTTGCGTTGGTGCTAATGTACGCTCCACTGTTCCACTCGGAGATTGGACACTCAGAAAACTGCTGGGAGCCCAGCTGGGAGTGGGAATTCGAATGTATCGCTGACAGCAATGAGTTCATGGTCTCTTCTGTAGAGGGAATTCCTGAAAAGAGTTACATAAATTGTGCTTACAAATACCAACACAGAATTACAGTTAGCAAGTAAATCAAAAAATCATTGAAAAAAGCTGAGTGTAACATGTTTTGGAACATGTTTCATTGCCTGATCAGTAAGACATCGACTAATATGTATCATGTTAATTCTGGAGGTTGGCCATAGTGACATTATCGTGGTATAATCTTAAATTAAACACTGCCTGATCACAGCTTTAACATAAAAATGTGTTTTAATTTGAAGATGGCAAGCTTAAAAATGTAGCTGTATTAATAGCAGAGACACCTAGTAGTCCTGTAGGTCTGGATCCAAACAAACTAACTCATCTTAGTTTTATGTATGAGAACAGTGTATTAGCCTTCTTTTCAGCCAGCTGATCAACAAACAGGAAATGGGCTGTACTATATTAGTCTATATGCTTCAGAAAAATCTGATTTCCCCACTGCTTTCTGTGGAATCTAAATAAAAGGAAATTAAACCAGGGGAATGGTATACTTGCAAATTTGAATGGTTTTATAATTGTAGCTTCACAAAACTGAAATCCGGGCCATTCCTATAGTGCAGCTGTAGAAATTTAAAGGCTAAAATTACACAATAATAGTTTTGGCTTTGTTATTGTACTTACTTTCTACATGTGCAAATGCACAAAATGGTCCTCTGGGACAATATCCTGTTTGTCGTTTATCATTGCATTTAGTGGATTTGTAGATCTGCAGCAAAGAGAAACCAATCACATTAACAATAACGCATTATTAATACACCTTTGCTTAAACGAAACAATAATCTCAACATTGTCTCTAAGAAAAACCTAGTTTAACAACTGTTTTAGGAGGTTTTTATATTTTTACTAAACCTTTTCTTGCAATTACACACAAATACACACATCTCACTCACCTCGGGGTGAAACTGCTGTTCTGTGCGAGAGTGACAATACTGGCAACAGTCTCCGCTGTCACACTTAGATGGCTCACCCCATTCGTCCCCATGTTTCACGTTAGGGCAAGGTGTTGATCTGCACGCGCAGTCATAAATTTTAGCATGCGAATGTAACAATACAATACAAATCTTTAAGCTATCAATAAACAACAGCTCACCTGTACTTAAACTTCCGAGGATTTCGCCTTCGATCCCTACTGTTGTGGTAGTGGGGACATGCGTAGCCCTGTCTGCATAGTCTTGGCGGCTTAGTACACTGATCTGTTTTATAATTGGCTAAAACAAAGTTGGTATCTGCAAAAAAAGGATACATAAGGTTTAAAACAATTGTAATTGTTTTTGAATTCACAACTGAAGAGGGCTTCGAATGCAACAGATCTCCATCTAGGTGTGGGATACTCACCTTTCCACCGGGGATCTTCTGTCAGAGTTTTTTCAATCATAGCTTGGCTGGCTAGCACACCGGGTTGCAAGTCAGGAATACCTTCCCCAGATCCCAACTGGCCATTCTGGAGAGCCTCTTGTGCTTGGATCTCTCTGTAAACACAGAGAAAATAATAATAATAAAAAGAAAAACATTTAAGCTGTGAAGAACACCATGTAAATATCTAAAAAAAAACACAAACATATAACATTTTAATATTATCCTTGCCCTCACTTACTCTTAAAGGTTCGTAAAATCGGTTTTATTGTAGCACTGTGCACATGAGAAAAGGTCATCATTTGCTTTGCACGTCACCTGATATCATAGACAGGAGGTCGGAGATCATGTGGCCCATGAGCAAAAGCACAGTGGAGACCATTCTTCACGCAATGCCCTCGAGCGTCCGTCTCATGAATACAAGTGCCAGTCTTGTAATATCGTAGATGGTACTTGCGCTCTGTGTCGCCAGTAGTGCGGTGTAAATACGGGCAACTAAGGAAAGGGGGGCACAGAAAATGCATTTATTTATTCAAATTGAAGACCTAAAAATCTGGATGAGAACATATTCATATAAAATATGGACGGTTTTGAAATTATATAACCACAATATTTGAAGTGCAAAAAAAAACTAAAAACAGACTGTAACTGTTGAGAAAAAATTGTCTGGATATTTAATAAGAGGTGAAAGCCACTAATAAAAAAATTAAAAAAGGGCATTAATATTACATATCTTGATTAAAGCAGGAAAGTGTTCCAGCTCTAGACCTTTTCACAGATAGCACTCGGGCTCTAAGAACCGTGTGACCACCAGCAAGACTATTGAATAAACCAAATTTTCCTTTCTAGAGTTGCTATAGCAACACACAAGTTCATACGAAAATAGCTTTTAATACAGAAGAGGAACTGCAAGCATTGCATTATTATGTACATGTTTCAATAGTCTGGTGGGAAATTGCTACAAAAAAATTAAATACATTTTTTTGTTAATTTATATACCTTTAATTAGCTATCACCAAGAACATTGCATTTACTTGGCACAACACGGTCAAGGCCGTCAAGTACTTTCAATCAGCTTATTTATGGAAATAAAAGGGAATAAACAAACATCTTACTGTAAGCGCAGTATTGTGGGAAACCGATAACATTTTAAGAAAAAAATGATCACCTTTGGTTTAAAAACAAAATACATTCTGCAGAAAATGTAAGATAGAAAGCACACCCAGATGGTCAAACAAGAATCCAGTCCCATAAAAAAAAACGACATATAGAAAGAATTCCTAGATCCTATCTAGTATAAAATGTTTTTAAATGCACAACATATATGTAGGAACGCTGCTACAGAACAATGTACTGTCACTTTACTTCCTTCAACACTACAATGGTGTTCAATTAATCATACTAATAGGTTATATAAGTTTTAGGTGTTCAGGTCAGGCCCAATAACACAAACAAACAACTGACAGAACTTGTAGTCACTGATTTCAACATTGGAAAGTAAAGAAAAGCTTTCAGAAAAAGGGAGGTTCAATAGAGACGGTCTGAGGTGACATCATGTTAAGGTTTTACTTGTCTGTTGTAAAACCAAAGTACCAGACATTTAAAAAAAAACACTGTTTCGGTAAAGCACATAACATGCATATGTTTTTTTTTTTTGCATTTACTCCAATAGTAAAAGTCTATTTTCCACAAAAAAGGGGGTGTGGTTGTTTCACAACAGCTTCATGTTGAGTTTTTACTTTTTAAACTAATTAATGATCTCTGAATTCATATTTTCAACTACCAGTACACACAAAAAAAACAGTAAGCACAAACATACATTTATTTAGCATCTGTTTGTCCCGTAATTACAATAAAAAAAAAATTCCGTTCCTATAACACATGTTAAAGGCTAAAGTCTTGTTCTTAAAAAAGAGGAGCAATTGTCCATCTGGTCAGCTACCTATGTTTTATCAGACCAGCTGAATACATAGATACATTTTGAAAAACAAAACATACAACTGTTGCTTTAAACTATCTTTTTTTCCAGTATCCTTTCAATCTATTTTAGTTTTCTGTTTCTTATAACCCCCAGTCGGTTGTGGCAGATGGCTGCTTGTATTGAGCCAGGTTCCGTTGGAGGTTTCTTTCTGTTAAATGGGAGTTTTACCTCTCCACTGTCGCTACTAGCATGCCCAGTATAAGGGATTGCTGTAAGGTCAACAACAACACAAGGAATTGTTTTTCGGTCTGCTGATTCCAGAGGAGTGAATTCTGCAAGTCAATCTGACTGAATTCTGCAAGTCAATCTGCTGGGGTTCCTTAGATTGGAAACTTTTTCAAACTGATTTTTTGTGATGTATCTATGATTTGAATTGAAATTCTTTGAAAAGTGCCTTGTGACGCTATTTTGGTGCTATATAAATAAACTGAAACTGACTGTTTACAAGGAGAAAGTAGTTGTGGTTCCAGGCACAATGTTCCCCGCCGCCAGTTCTACTGGGTAAAAATACATTCTCTAGTAAAGGACGTGACCTTTTGGCCCGATTAAAATGACTATTACAAAGCAATTAACTTACGTTTTAGTCTGTAAACATTCAAGTGAACATAATGCAAAATCCTGATTTGTTTCTGAACTTACTTAGCTTAACAATCTATTTGAAGTTAAGCATGCCAAGTAAATGAGGCTTAAATAGAAGCTATAGCAACTTAGAATGGCAACTTATTGATTATAAATAAAAAGTTTATTTAGGATATGACCAAACATGCCACTTTCTGAAGCCACATGGTATTAGCATCCAACTTGGAGTAAAGTGCTTTGCTCAGGAGTCCACTGACATGTCAAAGGTGGGGGCGGCTGGAGTTGAACCTGCAACCTTGCTCGTCATTATTATTATTATTATTATTATTATAGCAACAGGGACTCACTCATCCCCGTCCGGGCAGATGCCTGTGGTCTCGTCGTACTTCGTGCAGTAAACGTCGGGGCTGTAGTTGAAGGTCCCGTCCCGTCGCCTGATGGGTCTCCTTCGTCGCTGGTTGAGAAAATGCCAGTGGAAGCAAGTGAAGGGTCTGTGCTGCGAGCACTTGTGCTGCAGGAAGAGCGGACACTGCTCGGTCCGGAACTCCTTCAAGTATCTACAACAGCGACGGCAACAAAGCAGAGAAGCTTAAAAAAAAAAAAATATATACATATATATATATATATATATATATATACTTTTTTTAAATTTTATTATTTTTTATGTTTTTTGAAGTAAAGCTCTAAGTCATGTTAACTACTGAGTATTTTTTTTGTTTTTTTTTGGAGGGGGTTTGTCAACGTTTGCTTTGCTATTCTGAGAGCGAGCTACGCGTTGTTTCCTACGCAGCGCCCGTTCGCGACGTCTCAGCGTACGTCCAAAACTGTGCGTAGCAAAGAAGGAACTTAAAACCAGGCCGAGCTATTTACAAGCTTAGCGCGTTCCTGGCTAATCATTTAGCAAAGCCAAAAACTGCATAATGTTAAAGTTATAAATTTAATTACACATTCTATTTCTGGTGATTTATTTTTTTTGCTTAAAGGGAAATGAAGATGCTGTTTTCCCTGTCTCGGCGCTGTTGTTGTTAGCATTCGTTAACGTGAGGCAGCGACAAAGCAAGGAAAAGCACCATGTTTGTAACATACGATAGTTTAGGAAGGCCAGACGTGCAAACGCGTGGAGATGCGTGAGCTGTGGGCATTTCCGACATTTATCCTCCCCCTAAACACTTGGCAGCAGCGTTACTCACGTATAGTGGGTAGGTTTCTCGGTTTGAGGAGACGCATTGGCCGCCGTTTTCGAAACCGACGGCATTTTCAGTCAAAACAATGAACTGCGCATGCGCCCCGGATCTGTCGCTTGCCCGCCTGCACGACTACACTCTGCAGACGAGCATGCGGATGTAAGAGCACAGAAAAACAGTAGAAAGGTGGCGAGTTCATTTTACTTTTGCTTCTGGATAGTATGAAATTCATATACATTTAGAGAAATATATGTAGTATTAGTATTGTTATTTTTTTAGTTGGTGAAGACTTCCGTGAAGTAAAAATTGTATAATTGTGTCAGATTTACTTTGGTAGTCCTGATGTTGCAAACATATTTCATAATTAGTGCGAATGTGATTTTTTTGTTTTGTTCTAAATGGGAAAGTTACTTTTTTACTCTTAAAGCTCTTAATTCAAATCAAATTTCTCCAAGGAGAATAATATGTATTCTCAAATTTGCAAAGTGATAACTTTGAACCCTTCATAGTAAGAGTGGACATATTTTAAAAGTTTATTTATTAATAGACTATAGTTAAACAGATGTTACCTTAATTGATCGAAAATATAAATTACTCCAATCACATTACTTCATAAATTATCATGTCTGAATTTATATTTCTTTCAGTTATTGCATGACTTTTTCTGTTGGACTCCAGTGTATTTCACAGCTTAATTTGAAAATAAGCAGTACATTTAAATGTGTTGATGTTATCATGATAACATTCTTTTAATTGCCTTTCCTTATCCTGCTATTTACAAGAAAACCCTCTTTAAAACTTTAGATTATTTACCTCCTCTTAAATGTCCAATTTATGTTTTCCCTCTAAATCTGTATGGCTAATCTTTCCAGCATTTTTTCTTCTGAGTGGTTTTAAATATACAAATGCAATTATGTGTCTAATATATTATTCAGTTGTTACAAGTCCATTGAGTTCACATTCTTGTCATCATGCATAAGCCCAGGTTAGCCTCTTGTAATTGCTTTGACACAACACACCCCACCCAAGCTCAGTTTACAGTTTGACCAGCACCTTTTCATACAACACACACATATTTAAAGGGGAACCTTTACATATAAAACAATGTGAAGGTGCAAAGGTAAACTAGCTTACTACAGAACATGTTATTGCTAAATCTGATATCTGCTTTAAGTCCAGAGTGACTAAAATATAAATAACATATTTGATTCATTCTACTTTGCAACAACATGATGCAGAGAAGGTATGGCAAGCAGAAAAGTCTCTCTCGTTTTTTTTATTCTGCCTCTGATGTCAGCTGCCACAAACCCTTAACCTTGCTCAGTAGTCTCAGCTGTTCATAGAGTCCACATTCAAGTTCTTCTCACAGCCTGTCAGATGAGCGTGTCTTCCTGTGTGCAGATCCGTGTGTGTAGGTTGTGTTTCCTCAAACTCTGAACACGAGAACACAGAGAATTCTGTTCATATCAATAACCTTGACAGCCTTCTTTGCATTAGTAGTTGAATGACTTACTGCTTCTAGGTCCCCGGTGGCTCTTTTAAATTATAGCAAGTTTTGTGTTGTTTTTTTTGTTGTTTTTTTTGTTTTGTTTTGTTTTTTACAATTTAATTAAAACAGTAAAACTGTTGTATGTTGGACGGTTTTACATTATTGTAATAATTTATCCATAGTGTGAGGCACTTCATTGAGTTTTGTCATTTCTGTAATCACAGAAAAAAATCCCAAACATGCCATTCCCAGGACAAATACAGCTGGAATAACAGCTTGTGGGTTGGACTACTGTTCTTTCCCAGTGACATAAAAAAAAGAATATGTTAGTATTTTTGTAGTATTGCGTTAAATATACTCTAGAAATTTTAGAAAGGAAGGGGGGAAATAAATTATTTAACATCTCCTTCCTTTGGCGAATGAGAACATTTTGTCTATGCATAAGCAGAACCTCTAAGCTGGTTGGTTACCACACATCTGGAAAAACGTTTCCTACCAGTAAGGAAGTTGTTTTGCAGACAATACTTGATCCATTTAAAAAAAAAATGATTGGACAATAACTGCAGTTAAGAACTGCATATTAACCCAAAGAGTATAATGCGTTTTAAGTTGATTTGTTTGTTAATATAAGAAAAAAAGAGAGTAGATCAGTTCAGAAATACTGTCATAAAAAATTGTCATAAATATGCAACTAATTTATATAAATAAGTGCTTATCAAAAACTTAATGAATTATGTTCCTTGTTTTTAAATGCAATATTATTGAACAAAGTACCCTCAAGTTGCCAAGACTGACAAATATGTTTTCTCTGCTAATGCAAAGCAACACCTGCCCCTTCTAGCCAACCTCAACCTAACCAGATCCGACAAAAAATAAATAAATAAATCGCCAGCTATCTTTTTTATAACTCCTTGTATTTCTAATATATTTCATAATATATTTACCTCTGTTTTTTTAATTTTCAGCTCACAAAACAAGGAAACAATATGTTTAGCGTTTTTTAAGTGCCTTGAAGGTTGAGTCATCTCAAAACATGACAGAGGATAACATTTTTCTTATGTCCATAAATAGTAACAAAACAAAGGCGATGACCAACATTGGATACACAACGTGTTTTCAAGGTGGAAACAGATCAAGCATGTGAACATTCATTTGGAAATTCCCAGGGGGAATATGTGTTACTTAGAAGCATTTACCCTACAGAATGTATTTGCAATGTCTGTCTGTTCTTTGTATGTAAACCCAGATACTCATTATTCATGGGTATAATGTGGATGGTGCACACGTGTGGGCTTCTTGATAGAGGCCATTTGTACTTTTTATACTGGAAGGGACATGTGGGTTTCGTAATTGAAATGACCCCCCCAGCTCCAGTAGCTCGAATTGATAAACTGATTAGATTCAGTATGATGGAGCACTTCCTCCACGAGACGCCTTTGGCTCCAACGGGGGGTTTCGATTTCTTACAGGTGATCTGTCTCGTCCACAAAATTGGTTGGCACAGCATGCAGTGCCTTATTTTTACTTATCCGGTGCAAAAGTTGTCCTCTTTGTTTAAGTGACTTCACATTGTCTTTATCACAGCAAATCTTTGAAAAGAACACGTCTTATAGCAAAAAAAACGAAGAAAAAACTCACTCCAAAACAGTCGTAACTTATCTTTTGAAAAACACACACACAAATATTTCTTTTTATCCCTACTTCATAGGTTTTTTTGTTCATAAAGCAAGCAATAATCTAAAGCATAATCAGATGAAGCGTAGTAACTCTAAAAGAAAATCAATATCTGACATGATTATGAAAAACTTGATGTGTGAAGATGTTTTATAAAAACTGTCCTACTTATTGCAGTCAGACCTCAGAAACTTTATCCCTGACGGGGAGGCGTAAATCAAGGCCATGGTGGCAAAAGCGATTCACTATTGACCAGCTGGCTTTCTGCTTGACAAAGAGACGCAGCTTATCCCTGAAGGTTTCACCAAGAAAGCTGTAGATAATGGGGTTAAGGCAGCTGTTGGAGAATGCTGCTAGGTTAACTATGTGGCCTGTGAGCGGGTAGTCGTGCCACAGGGTGGTAGCAGTCCTTTTCGATGGGTTGGCCGTGCCCTGGAGCAGCTGGATGCTGATGAAGACATTTTCTGGCAGCCAGCAGATGAAGAACACCAGAACCACCACCACTATCATGCGCAGGGCTTTCTGTCGCCGGGGCCACAGCCCACGGTGCTTCTGGGCTCTCATGAGGATTCGAAAAATCAAAGAGTAGCATAGGCCGATGATGGAGAACGGAACCAAAAAGCCGATGGTCACCTCCAGCCACTGTATTTCAAAAACATTGGCGAAACAAAAGTGCACCTCACCCCGGTGTTGGGTCTGCACTATGGTGAAGGGTAGGAGCGTGGCGAGGATGGACGCCATCCAGATGAGCCCACAGCTCAGCTTGGCGTGCTGCATTGTTCTCAGCGGGCAGCTGCTCAGGGAGCTGGCCAACGCGATGTATCTGTCAAAGCTCATCCATGTCAGGAAGAAGATACTGCTGTACATGTTGATCTGCAGGAAGAGGGACATGAAGGTACAGAGGACGGCGTAGTCGTAGTACTTTTCGTTCAGGTTGAAAACCTCAATGAGGGAATCCGCCACCAGGATGAGGTCGGCCACAGCCAAATTCACAAAGTAGAGATCGGGAATGGTCATCTTGTCCCTGTGCGTTAGGTTTACCACCAAGATTAGGGTGTTCCCGATAAATCCAATAGGAAACAGAAGGATAGTGTACAGGCATGACAGAAAGAGGCTGATCATGTAAAACTGGTATTTATCAGAGTTCTCACTTGTGGCGTTTCTTACTGAAGTGTTCAGTTCCTCTGTAGTGTTATTATGTATCCAGATCAAAACTGATGACCTTCCTTCCATACTGATTTTGGTGAACCTGTTTTAAATAATAAGCTAAATGTAAATCACATCCAGCAGCTACATCATGACATAACACCAGTTTCCAGTTTCCTCTCTTTAAAAGGAAATTCATCTATGCTGTGTTGAAATGGTGACAGAGGTCAAGTTAGTAAAACATTTATGGGATTTTTGACCCCATACTGACATCAAGTCTCATCCGCCAGTAAGGTTTTCATGAAAAACAGAAGGACTTCCATGTCTTCAAGTCAACTTTGACCTTTGCCTCGGACGAGGCGCATCATTCCAATTGTAAAAATGTCTGAGTATTGGATTAAGAAGTGGCTTTTTTTTTCCTCCTTTTTTGAGTCATTTGATTGGAGTGCTGCCTGTTCTTTCAAGTACATATGGACCTTAGTCAACCAGAAAAGCCTTGAGCTGCTACTGCAGAAACACCTGAGCTGTGAAAACAATACAAAAGGAGAAGTAATCAGTGAACAAAAGCGTGAAATGCAACACTCGTCATTACTCAACATCTATAAAAAATAGCATTACACACAATCAGTTTGATGGCAGCTTTTGTAAGTTAGAAAAAAAAAGTTAATAGTAAAGTCTATAACCACATTAAACATTCATGTTTTGGACTTAAACAGATGCATTGAAATGCTGCTTGAAAATCCAGACAGTTTAAGCCCCCCTCGAACCTGTCTGTGCAGACTTGATGACTATTTGTTTTTAAAATGAATGAGGAAAAAAAAAAAAGCATATTTACTTTTAATAATCCTTGTTTTTGAGATTGCCATTTAACACATGAACACACACACACATACACACACACACACACACACACACACACACACACACACACACACACACACACACACACACACACACACACACACACACACACACACACACACACACACACACAATCTGAATCAAATTTGTTTTAAATTAAAAAAACATACTGGATCATTTTTAGGACCAAAATCACAGTTTTTTCCCATAATACCATCCTTTGTTTGGTAAACATGACCTCTGATATTCCGTCTTCTGGGATTTATTTACTCCTTACGGCAGTAATTTTAGACCGGAACAATAAATAAAAGAGCAAATTGATTTGAAATTGGAGGAAATAAAATATTTATTCAGTGGTGTTTTTTATTATTATTATTGTTATTCCTGGTGGCAATCTTTTGAATAAATAAAAAATAAACTTTATGTAAGGGTATTGTATTGGTCTAATACAAACAAGACAACACAAGCGTTACTGTAACTTGTTTCCGATTTTAGAACGATTTTTACTTCTTTTTATAACACTTTGCAGGGCAGTTGTGTTTTCAGGTTTAGTTTGTTTCCCACCAGTAGGAAGCCAAAACTTACATAAATGCTCTTAGAAAAACAGCAATCAAGCACTCCAGACATGTATTAACCCAAATGAGAGCTAGCTGATGAGATAACCTAAAACTTGAGTGACCAGTACTACCAAGGCAAGAATTTAAACCCTACTATATTTAGTGCCTTTATATTGATATAAAAAGTTCGTGACTATTCATAAAACATGTATAAAAAAAGAGATTATTAAAAACCAGACTTACTTCACGTTTGGGATGAATTGCTTCCCCATGCTTGTCCAGTGAAGAGTCAGAAAGTCAAAGATTTGGAAATCCCACTTCCAGGCTTCTCTTCTGAACCACCTACTGTTTAGCCCAGCCCTGTCTGGGGAAGAGAGAAGGGGCTGGGGGGGGGGGGCACGGAGGCAGAAGATGATCTGACTCCCATGTTTTGGCATTAAGCTTCATCAGATCCTTCATCTGTTTGTGTTTTTTTTTTTTTTTGTATCATCCCAGGGGTTGGACGGAGAAGAGCACAAATCTTTAAAACTCAGCATTCTGATTTTTAAGTTGAACAAGCTGCAGGTGGTATGGGGAGTTTGCATCGTGAAGGTTGTGTTGCTGTGGCAACCGCTTACATTTTTAGCTGTATTTGTTCCCCTGGGCAGCCCAGCCTTTAGTGTTAAAGGCCATTTAAACCCAAACTAGCGCGTTAAATAGGGTAGTGCATCAAACACTGGTGGAAGAATCTCGTATCTAATGTTCAATTAAAAATGATGTTGGATGCAACAGATATTTTAGATTGAGGGATGGACTGTTAGGTTTCACCCTCAATCAGTGCAAAATAGAGCAGGCTCTTTGCTCCTGGCCAGGATCAACACTATCACATCTTAATTCTAACAGCATTACGTGTCCAGACCGACAACGCTGAGACTGGTTATTGTAGAGGTGTCTTGTTTTTTTTTTGGAGTACCGGGAGAGATCAATGAGGATGGGTGCAGACAAACAATAACCATCTGCTTTGACCAAGATATTTATAACATTGTTGCGCAGAAGCAGGGAGCATCCAAGAAACTATTCGAAGAAGGTCATATTTTTCTACATTTCAATTTCTATTTTTTAATGTGAAATTTAAAACACAACTTTTTTGTCTGCACACATTGCAATGATATGAAGAAGTGATTACATTTGACTTCAAATTCAGTGAATAAAGTAAGTATTCACAGCCTTGGTGCCATACCAGAAAACTGAGATCAGGGGTATATTGATTCCACTGATCATCCTTAAATTGTTTTAAGTTAATCTCTACAAAGTTTGGTTATTTTAACATGATTTAGAATGGGATAACCTTGTCTATACGATGTGTCTTAGAATTGTGCGTATCAGTACGGAAAGCAAGCAAGAATGTCAAATAAATTGGCATGAATTGGAGAAAAAATGCAACTATATTGTGGTAATACTGAAAATACTGAAAAAGCACTGTAGTCTCTGTAGTTTGCAGTTTGTAAATAAAAGAGGTCTGGATCACCAGGACCCTTAACCAAAATGACTAATAAGAGGAAAAACGTCATGATCAAAAAGGTGGTTTTGTAGACAGAGCTCCAGTCACACTAACTGGAAACAGGGAAAAACAAAAACGAAACTACTGTATTTAAAAGGTAAACCATTGCTAACGCACTCCATCAATAGTAGTGAGAGTCTGTCTGAATTTTGCCAGAAAGTAAATTGTAAAATCAAGCATAATGTCTGGGGGTGGGGTGGAGGGAGGGGGGCCCAATTGTCACGCGTGGTGGCAACAGCATCAGGCCATGAGTTTTTTGTTTTTTTTCCAGCAACACAAATTATGTAAGTAGACCTAGAAATTGAAATAATATCATCCAAATGCAGAGAGATTGTTCAAGGTGGCTTCAGATGAAATCCGTCAATGAGTGACCGAGATTGCTGTCTACCAACATTACTCTTTCAACTTGAAAGGCTTCTACTGGATCTCTGGGAAAGGATGGTGGAAAATACCCCAAAACAAAGGTTTGCAAAACTTGTAGAAACATACCTGCAACCAAAAGCCATAAAGTCGTCAGTAAAAGGAGACTCTGCCTTCCTGTGCAGATTACACGCATGTTTGATTTGTTATTCGTCCACAGAAGCAGATTATAATGCTCACAATTTGGAGCCGCAGTTATAGACTTCATTGGCACGTTAGAACACCTGCTGGGATAAACAATGCCTCATTCCCTTCATGGCCTGTGGAGATTTTAGGCAGCTCAGGGGTTATCTGACACATTTACAACATCACTGTTCCTTGCTAGCAGTTCTCACATCTTTTTCCTGTTGGGTTCAGTATCTTTACCGCCTCCATGATCAATCGAATTCTATTTTGGTTTTATTCATGCTGTTTTCGCAGTTATGTGGGGAATTTTAACCAAACTGATACCTTCATAAAATCTGATCCTTCTGATCCTATGTAAGCTCTCTGTCATCTCTGGCTTTAACAGCAGGATGAAGACAGGAAAAACAGAATTTATTCTAAAATCTACAATCTTAACCAGTATACTTGATGGAGAAAACTCAAAAAGACTGACTGCTAATAAAAAAATTAGTAGATGATTTATCAAAGTATCAACGTATGGATTTGCACCCCTATGCCATCAGATAATAATTTTTTATATTGCTTTTCATTGTATTGGAAGGTAACGTTTATGCATTTCTGCATCACAAAATATCACAAAACAAGTGCAGCTTTGTGCTGCGCTTCAACACGAATTAAGATAATAGGTGGATGAGATGCCAGTTGCATCAATTTGCTATGCCTCTTTGTGTCCACAAGGTGGCTCGCTGACATTACAAGTGAACGTTTTTATTGGACTTACTGAAAGCTGAGGCCTTGACTGTTAGAAGCTACTTATGAAGAGTACAAAGACAAACAAATATGTCTTCCAAATAAAAGTTAAAAATAAAACTTATGGAATATTATTGGCCATAAAGTGCAGACTAAGAGTATTTTGGACAACCTAATTTTGTATTTACAACTGCAGCCAAAGGATGTTTATACATGAAATTTGCTTTCTGGGTCTGAAAAGAGAAGGCACAATGTTTTACCTTATTTATAGAGGAGGAACAGTGTGTTGGAAGGAGAAACACTGTCATCTGCCTCCACTTATCCTGATGTGCTGCTGGCTCCATGCAGCATCCCTAACAGCCACAACCACAAACTGTCAATGAAACATCCTGCCAAGTCCAGCCTAGTTTTCTCTTGCTTCCAGAGCAATTTATGCAATTTAGTTGATTAAGGGATTTTAATGCTAGCCTATCTATCTATCTATCTATCTATCTATCTATCTATCTATCTATCTATCTATCTATCTATCTATCTATCTATCTATCTATCTATCCATCCATTTTTACACAGGAGGAAAACGCAGTTAATTGCATGTTCAAGGGGAGGAAGGGTGGACTGTTTTTCATGCATCTGTTCTCATCCACTTGTTTTCCCCAGAGCCCCAGTGATGTGTTGGGTAATGGGAGACTATTTCCTTGAAAAGAAAGTCTGCTGAATTTATCGTGTTATTTTCTTTCCTGTCGTCACGTTTTAGATATCTATCACCTCAGAGTTTATGTGCATGTTTTGTCTTGCTTTGTTGTTCCATTTTGAAAAACCTCATGTTTAAATGCACCATGCTGCTTCCTCGTATACTCCGTATTATCTCAAAACCCAACCGTGCCCTGCCCAGTCATGTTCTCGTCCTCATACTCTGTGCCGTCCAATTTCCTCCGTATTAAGGGAAACATCAGTGGTCTAGAGTTGCGGTCTGAAGTGGTGTGTGAAATGTGCTGGACAGCCAAAAAAAACATTAAAAGCCGGACTCCAAATGTTCTGTCTTCTTAGGTGGGCTTATGCTAGTTCGGTTTTTAACTTGACCCTCATAGTTTTGGGCCGGCCGAACCTCTTAAGAAGGAAAAACAACATCAGAACTCATACCACACATTGAAACTGTGGAGTATGTCAGAATGAGTGATGCAGGTGATTAAAACTTTAATAAGAAAGTCATAGCTCACGGTTTGTGAGACTTATACAAGTAAATATTTTTTAACAATATAAAAATTGTTTCTGATGCGAAATGTACAATGTTAAGCCTCATCAATGCTCCATCAAGGGCAGTCATAGTGACTGCTAACATGTTATTAGTGCAAAAAACAATTAGCAACACAGGCTTTTAATTTGTTACATTTTCCTTTCCTTTATTATATATCACTTACAATATCTAAATCTGCAGGGCTGTGGTTGTGACACCATTATTTCTATATTTAGACTTTTGAAGGGTGACCTCAACCACTTAAATCATCTAAAAAATTTGATAGCTTCCCGTAGGGTCACTTTCCACACACTGGAAATTGCACAGCTCTGCACCATTGTAAAGATGCAGGCAGGGTTTCTGCTTTACCCAGGGAACATGGACACATTTCCAGAAAGTGGGTATTGCCTTTGTTTTCCATCAGTTTGTTTGCTGTGGTTAAAGGATCCTTACATAAGCTTTGACATTAATACTGACACCCACTGTGGCCGCATCTCCGGGGGGAGGGAGCAACCAGCACAGCCCTCTTACTGCCGTGATCTGATCAGGGTTAAAGGAAAGACAGCATTCATTATTTTTCATGTGATGCACAGAGCATCTAGTATTTAAAAAAGAAAGAAAATACAGGAAAGACAATTTTTAATGGATGCTGAATTTATGCAGCGATTGTGTCTGTTGGATATACAGAACAGCTCGTTTGCAACAGGTTGTGCTGCAGCATGTGCGCGCAGTAGTACATAACACGTCACAATTTGTTGAAATTAAGCAAAAAATAATAATTGGAGTGTTAGTTTATCTTTTATTCAATCTTTGAGTCAGGTAACAGGAAATTACTTACAGAATCAAAATATTTATCTAAAGAAAATACTGCAAATTTTGATAAAGCCTCGCATCTTTTAAGCAAAAATATTTACATACAAAATGTACATCTTTTATACATTCACACACATCGAGAAGAGCATAGATTTATTTTGTTTTTAAAGCACGTTCAAAGACGGAACGATCAGCAGGGGAGAGCCTTTTCTGTCCCAATAGACGCACATCTGCACGCGTTCATCCCACAAAAAGATGGATTCAAAACATCTGTTTTAGTGAAATGAGTGACTTGGATTTATCTGCGCCATTGTAGATTTGAAGCCACCCTCCTCCTCCTCCTCCCCTGAAATAATAAACCTCTCTGTGATATTTGGACCATCTGTCTTAGCTGGGCGTGAGTTTGAGGTCTGATGATGGTTTCATTCCCATTTAAGAGGCACGCAGTAATCCCACACGGCAGTTCTTAATTACTCCTCCTGCCAAGGATTTGGTCAGTTCGGTCTCCAGGGACGATGGTTCAATATTCACCTTATTAGGATTTCAGCCATATTCAAAACGAACTAATTGGATCTCAGCATTTATAAATTTAAATTAAACGGGTATATGTCCTCTCCTGAAATGAGCACTAGTGTATTATGATTGTCAATCAGTTAGTGCTTGATTTTGAACAAAAAACTAAAAATGTCATGGCTGAAGACAAAATATTCAAAAATAGTTTGAAGAAAAAAATTAACCGTTCACACAAGACGAGGTTATAATCGAATCTTAACCTTTCTCTGTCGTGTCGTCTCGGATAACTGTCTCAATTTGGGAGCATCGGTAAAGGTGAAGAGCTTCTGTTGTATAATGTAACAGTTACCCAGTTATCTGCAAAGATGAAACAAACACTGCTCAATTTGAACCTTTTTATTCATCTTCTTTTTTTTTTATAAGAGCTCAAATAATATATACTCTTAAATAATAGGCAGACCAAAAAAATATAATAAAAGCAAAGTAGCTTAAATGCATATGAGCAGCACTGTGGTTCATGGGACTCGCGTAACAAACGGGTGTTCGATACGCAAACGTTTCCATGTTTTCTACATCTTTAGAATGTGAATGCTTCCACTGGCCAAAACTTTCCAGACTCTGTACGGATGTCACCGCGTCTGCATACAGAGTCTGCATTTGACACTGCGTACAGAATAGCTGCGAAGGTGAAACACCGCTCAGAGAAAACTGGGCTGTGAAGCTCCCGTGAACGTGTTCATCTGAGCTGCTAAGGATTAATAGGTAATAGTGTTTCAGCAGACAAATGAAGAGGTATGCTGGTTATGTTGAGCCCTGAATACAAGCTTCACTCCTATCCATCAAGTGTGGTTTTAAGGTGGTGCCAATAGATCTACAGTACTGAATCTACAGAGGAGCGAGACCTATGTAAGCATAGTCTCTCTGAAACAAAACAACATGCCTTGATGCCAGCACTCGTAGCTGCAACGTAGATCTGCTGCTAGTAAACGGATTTGACTAATTTTGACTGAAATGCGGAAGTGTCTCTTAAAACAATGTGGAGATTAGTTAATATTATAATCAGGAATCCTGCAAAGCAACGTTAAACTGAGCCGATCAAAATAAGTCACCCTCCAAACCAATATGGTGTTAGTTTAGAGGCAGTCATGTTTGTCGCTAAAGCTGCATGTTTGACACATTATTTAATAGAGACGCACCAATCAATCAGCCAAAAATCCAAACAAATAAAATATGGAAGAATCTGACATTTGCCTGCATTAAATGCACCAAAATAATAATAATTTAAAAAAATAAACTTTTTGTTTAATGAAAAGGTTAATGACATTGATTTTGATCTACACTTGTAAACTATAACGTCTACCAAAAAAACAACATCTGTAAACATCAGAAGGTACGACCTCAAATAAAATACTGGTGAGCGTAAAAAGCAAGATTGGCGCTTCTCTATTATTTAATTTCTTGAGTTTATAGCTTATTGGTTCAGCTTGTGTGTTATAAAAAAAAAAAAAGAAGCTTTAATGCTTTAAAAAAAGTTACGATTCAGGTGACGAAATTGAGCCAACCGTCCTATTTGATGCATATAAACAAACCCACATCCGCCAGGATATGCTACTTGAAGATTGAGATCAGATGATTGTACAAACCTTTAAACTACCACAAGTCTTTTGTCTCCGAGAAAAAAAAAAGAAAAAAAAAAGAAAGCAGCAAGAGTCTTTATTCTAATTTCCTTGATCCCCCCCCCCCCCTCACAGCAGAGAGAGAGAGAGATGGATCACATTAAGTTCTGGAGAGGGACAGGAAATTCCTCAGTTTGCAGTGACGCTCCACACACAGCCCAGATACTTAAGGAAGCCTTGACACGCAGCGGGGGTGGGTGGGGGGTAAGTGCTGCCTGGGCAAAGACGTGGAAAAAAAGTGTTTGTTGATCTCCCAACTTGTGGTGATGGAGGGGTGGGGGTGTTTCACGTGACCACTTGCTGCACTGCTGAGTGTTCATGAGGGCATGACCGGTCCCTGCAGTGCAGCCTCCTGAGCAGCCAGCGAAGCTTGCCGGAGAAGTTCTTGTTCATCCGCCTGTACATGAGAGGCATCGCGAAGCTGCTTGAGAACGCCAGGAGCTTCGACACGCACCTCAGGAAGCTGTAGGTGGGCAGGTAGTGGCCGTTGCCAACGTGCCGTGGCGCACCGGCCACGGTGTGCACAAAAAGAGTCATGTAGTACGGGGTCCACAGGACGAACTGCACGCAGACCGAGGCGAGCAGCAGCCGGTGTATAGACGGGTCCAGGCGAGCCGAGTCCTGGTCCAGGGGAGCGGACTCCTTCCTGATGCGCAGGATGAGCACAAAGGCGTACAGCACGGCCACGGCCGGCACGGCGTAGCCGATGAACATCATGATGGCGTCAGCCGCCTCTTTGTTCTGCATCTTGGAGCACTCGACCATCTTGGTGGAGATGTGGTTGCACACGTAGAAGAGCAGCGAGGAGAAGCTGGTCAGCACGGCGCCGCCCCAGATGAACCCGCACACGTGCTTGGTGTTGTAAACGCTGGACATGTACGTTCGAGGCAGCGCCCGCTCGATGTAGTAGTCCAGACTGAGCAGGGTGGTGGAGTACATGATGACCAGGGACGAGATGTTGAAGAGGATGAGCAGGGTGATCTGGACCTCGTTGGTGTACTCCCACGCGTGCCAGCAGGTGAACGCCGAGTCGAGGAGCTCCACGGGCGCCACCAGGTTGAGCACGAGTCCCGCGATGGCCATGTTGACAAAGTAAACGTCCGGCATGGTCATGGAGACCTTGTTGGAAAGGTTCACTGCCACCAGCAGCACGTTGTAGCCTAACCCAAAGGGGAAGCAGACCAGGAGGTAGATGAGGGAGAGGACCGACAAGATGAGGCCCAAATCCTCGCAGAGCTGGGAGTCCACGATGGCGTCCGTGTCATTGTAATGCATGCAGATCCACATCGCGGGGCTCTGACGATGGACGAGCTTCCTCATCAGATCCACTGTAACATAAAGAGACGCAATTATTTAAAAAAAGAAACATTTCATCAATGTTAAATATCTAAGCAGATATGTAGCTCTGCTTTTATTTATTTGTATTTATCTGCTATCCACTAATGAGCAGATTCCAGCTCGCTCTGTTATTTCTTTCTGTGCTGACAGGCTGGACCAGACACAGCCTTGACACAAAAGCACGTCAGCGACGAGTTAGCTATTGTGCCCAGGGTAACGCTGTTAATTTCACTTCACTGCATCTGACTGGCTGAATACAAACGCCTCACAATATGTTTTCCAGCTCGGCCTCCGAACCCCACACCACTTCTCCCTTACTGGCGAGAGCAAACCAAGCCCTTGCTCTGCTACGAGCAAACAAAACGGCATTTGTGTCTCCTCTGGGCAGCGCGTTCCTTCCTCCCACCGTAGCGGGTCACACGCAGGGACGGCCTCGCAGGCCTTTCGAGCGGCCAAGGACGGCATCGGCTGCCGCTCTCCAAGCCGCGCTCGCGTTGCTGCCAAGCTCACCCAGCCGGGAACGTGGTGACGGGTGGATTAATAACAAGCGAAATGCGAGGCAGGCAGAAATGGTTCAGGGAAAGGTTAAAAACAAGACACGAAAGACAAGAGCCGCAAATAGTCAACACAAAAAACTTCCATTATGCAGCCAGGTGATTTTAATCGTATCACTTTAGAGGGAAAATGAAAAACAACGTTGCACAAGGACGTTCACATTTGTTTCCTTTCATTTCGAATGTTTATGAAATGTTTCAGGTTCAGATATGTTTTCTTACGAAACATCTCGCTGGCACAACGCACAGCGGAGCGAGTTTGTTTTTCGGGACGATGAGCAGCTACCCCGGTAAAAAAAAGGGAAACATTCTTCCGTAAGCTTACGTAACACCACTACAGAGGGGCCGTTTCTGGCCTCCAGCCTCAGACACACTACGGCCAACTCTCTGCTCTGTAACGAGCCTAGAGAGGAGGTTGGAGCTTAGAGCTAAACTCCAAGTAGGGGGCCTGGAGGGGTGTAGAGTTACCCCTTAAAAAAAAAAAAACCTCGCCGGCGACGCAGAAGCAGAGGGAAGTCTTTTTGTAAACACAGCAGCTCTAGGACACATTGACTAAAACGGACACTGATCCAGATGATGATGATGCTGATCCAGGAGCATCGAACTCCTTCTGTACCGCGAACATGTTCCATGTCATCTCTGGCTCCTTGTCCAAAACATATCTAGTTACTTCAGGAAAAAAAAAAGATGACTTTAGGGGAAGCTGGTGCTTATTAAAAGAGACTCTGCTGCACCACAGCTTGCTGTCGTTATTCATTAACACCTGCAACATGGCGACATTTATTCCACCTTTTTCATGAAACGCATCGGCTCGCACGCTTCTTTCAAACTGCTGACGGGTTTATTAAAGGAAAGAAAAAAAAGAAAAGGTGTCTTTTATTAGGCCCTGCAGCAACTTTCCCGTTAGTCCTGAATTTACTTGGCCAAGCATCGCAAGTCAGAAGAGATGCTTCCTGTTTTCCAGGACTGTACACACAGCATGTAAAACAATTGCCTTATTGTCTCCCACGAGGCGGAGGGAAAACAGTAACAACGCCGGGAGGGAGAGATGTCCCACATGTTAGTTTTCAACGAGAGTTGGTCAAGTTCCTTTGTTCTAGTGAAGTAAGGAAAAAGAAAGAAAGAAAAAAAAACAAGCCAGAAGGAGAAACGACAATGTTGTTAGTGAGGCGATGTCACAAGCATCGAGGGGGAAATGCTAAGGCGGAGCTTATCTATAGGATCTGCAGAATTGATGGTTGCTAAATGTTTGGTGTCAACGCTGCCTATTCTCCTGGTTAACAGCAGAAATAGACGCAATAAATAACTGATGTGATAAGAGGGCGTCTCGTAGGGTGTTCGTGTTGTTTGACAATAGTAGCTAAGATCAGGTTCCACATTTAAATCTAATTTGAATGATTTAGTCACGATAGTTTTCAGGGATACTCTTAATTAGCTGAATTCTGCAGATACAAGATAATCTCTTTGTACCCATGTTTCATACCTTAGTTTAACAATTTTACAACTTCCCTGCTTTTATTTTATGTAAAGTGTGTTTCTGTATTACACACAATTCCTACTCATTTAGTCTTTTTTTTTATCCCGATTTAAACCGGTTGACTTCCATAAAACGTGGTAGATTTATGGCATTTAATCAAACAAGCCCAAACTTATCTGATAATAGAAGTTGCAGAAAGTGGCTACGAGTTCTCCTTTCGGTAGCTACAAACTGACTTACACTCGGTACAAAACGTCCCGCAGACAACATGAAATAGCAAGGGCTTACGATGATCAGCAGCCAAAGACAACAGGACTAGCAGAAGAATAAACACCAGTTTGCCACTTGATACCCTTATTTTGCACCATAAACATAAATAAATGAAAAGAATTGCCTGCATCGGCAAAAACAGAAAAGACGAGGTGGAGAAAGCGGGAAAAATGGCACCCATCAGCATTTTTTCCCTAATATGTTCAAATCTTAAATTGAACACATCAAACCTCAAAGCAGATAGGCTACAGCAGCAGAACAACCCACCAGGTGCCAATACTGCGCCTTTAGAACAGGAAAGTGAGGCTACACGTGACACAGCCTCGAAAAGTTTGGGCAATAGTTTGGAAACATGTTGGCTCATCCAATGGGCCTAAATTATAGCTAGAACATCTACACGGCAGGATCCAAATTTGGCACAAAGTTATATCCTGCATTGGATTAGCAATTGTAGTTGACCTTTGAGCTTTTTGAAACTAAGCATCCTTTAAACCCCCCACTGTACCTGAGCTTTGTTGTTGACAATATCCATCCCTCGGTTTTAAGCAGCATTATACAAAGCAAGCAACTACCATGTCTCAGTCCAAAAAAGCCTCTAAACAAAGAGGTGACACTAGATGTTCGCATCATGAACGCGCACGTAAAATCTGTCCATAATATTTCAGTTCATATTATTTAATTCCAGGCATCTTTAAAAGCAACATGCCAGGGCTGTACAAACCATTTACAACCGGGGATAGCACGGCATAGCTTTTAGTTAATCTGAATTACATTTCAATGCTAACATCCAGTTCTGTTTTGTTTAACTGTTTTGATATTTTCTTTCCATGCCATATCTACCAGACTGTTATCCGAGCTATTGCACTTTAGCTATGCACATTTCGCCAGCAGCCCATGATAATGAGAGCTCCAGTTTTCCACTCAGCTGGGGGGAAAACAAGCGAGGTGGAAGTTCACGCTGTACGAGCAGCGTCTGATTTAAATTGGTGTCATGAGAATCCTTCTCATCCAAGCCTATTCAGGAGTCTGGAGATAGGGTTGATGTTTCTGGGGTTGAGTAAAGGCCACGGAGAAAAGATGAACAGCGACAAGCACTAGATCCAGAGGCTTTCACAACAAAAATACTGTTCTCAGGTCTATGTTGATAATACAATAATAATAAAATTAGATTACTCTTTCCTGCATTAATATAAAGCTTCACTTATTGGATTAAATGCACAGATTTGAGTCTTTAACTTGATGATTATAGCATGGAACGAAACCAAAACCCAATCCTAAAGGCATCGGCTGTAGTCTTCATCCAATCCAAATCAGACATGACTCTCACTCGGATTAGCTTCATCTGAACTTTGTAAACGACTCAATGTCAAAATAATTTAAGCTAAATACTCCCAGAGGGGGGAGGCCCTGTTCCAACATGCCGGATTCACCCAAAACATGATCCTGGCAAGCGGATGAGAAGAGTGTGAGATACTCAGCCCGCAGCCCCTAGCATATGCGTCCAGGAACTTGCAGCTTATTCACAGAAGGTGCAAGATGAAGTCACACGATTTTTCTGGTCACGCCTGCGGAGGAGCCGCAAGAGAAGCATAAATGACGGAAGATTGGACAACAAGAACTTCTAGCGGAGATTGTAAGAGAATAATCATGTGATTCAATACAAACTGCAGTCTTTTTCAAGCTACTGATACACATAAATTATTAACCTGCCAGTTAGTCCACAACCGCAAAGAAAAAGCTGAACTTGTACAAACCGTTGTTCTTTTTCTGAAGCACCAATCCATCGCCGCCAAACAACGTCAGACTGTTACCCGCAGAAGTGAACGTATTTGTTTCATGGGGAACCAATTGATTCTGGTGAAAAAAACCCAAAAAACAAATAGCGCACGGCCTCCCCGGTGTGCTTATGGCAATGATTTTGACTGTGACCTACATCAGCGGAGTAAGAGTTCAATGGTCAGCACAAAGCTGGCTTACTGCCTCTAAATTGGGCCCCTCGTACGCCCGTGTACCCTTTAGTCAAGTGGATGAAACTGACGAGTTCCAAGATTCATTCTTATGGGCTATTTAATTTCTTTTTAAAGAGCAATAGCTGTATATATCTTGTTAGCAGCAAATGTTATCTAATATCGCAATTAGCTTTGTTGTGGTTACAGTCCATGCCTTAGTTTTCCCCTTAAAAACAGGAATGTACCCATTTATCAATTAAACGTGTGTTCTCCAGCAGATTTCGGTGAAGTTCTACTATTAGTTAGGGTTTATTATTACACATTTAAAGCAGAAGAACATATTTAGTCTTCTGATTCATTTATGGCCCCCTAGAAACAACCTTTGTTGACATTAACCTCCTTTGGCAGCAGAGGAGTGTTTTGAGGCACAAGCCTCCAAGGAAACATCTCCAAGTATTTGTTTTCTGGATGTAAACGCATAAAATAAAATAAAATAAATAAATCATTCATCTATAGCTTAACCACACTTCAGTGGGCAAATTTAGAACTTCTTCACCTCTTATTGTCCAATCTTAAAGTCGCATTTTCCTTCCATCTAAACTCTTACCGGTGGGTTAAACTCTCCTCAACTTCGTGTTGTTTACCAGATTCCTTTTAAGCTTTGATGTTACCTAAAAACAACAACAACAACAACACAAAAACAGGGAAACTTACCACAAGCGTATGGGTTTGGATTGGTGGCAAACCTAAGGAGGCATCGGATTCGGATGCTGCCTTTCCACTGGCATTTCTCGGTCGCTTCATTTACACAAAAAAACAAAACAAAAAACGAACAGACGAATTTAAAGTATCCTCTTGTTAGTTAAAGATGAAAAATACAATTTCGGAGCTGCTTTGAAAGATTTTTCGTAGAGTCCAACGCCATTTATCCACTTTTAATGCGAGGCTTTCGGTCGGAAAAGTCGTTCATCGACCGTTAGAGACTTTACTACGGTTGGGGCTCCGCGGCAGGATCTTACACTGTATACACACACACAAGCCCCTCCCCCCGCCGTGTGCCCGCGACGCTTCTACTCCGCGGCCGTTTTCTACTCTGATTGGCCAGAGTGCAACATGAAGGGGGCGGAGCCTGAGGAAACGCCAGACGGATTTAAAGCATGACTTTAAGAATGGACACCTTACATTTAGCATGTTTGTTCATGACCTGATTTCAGGGTTTGTTTTCAGTTCAGTGATTTTTGTGAGCAATTAGCACAGCAATTAATAAATTGAACCTCACTTTGGGATTACTCCTTGAATTGTGACCAAATTGTATGTTATGCATTTAAAGTAAAATTACTTGTCAAGCACATCAGTTGTCATTTAGGTCCGGAGTATGGTGCAGCCTCTAATATAAATAGCTCTTATATTTTTAGATTTGATTCTATCAAGGCTAAAATGACCTATTATCTTATCTCCCGGAAATAACTCCGTGTCATAAATACAGATAAGCAGGTCCTCCAGCATAAACCTAACTGGGCATAACTTGGTTCTAGAGAACATGTGTTTAATAAACAAAGAACATGTCTTCCTCTGGTTGGCATGACTTTTGATTCTGGTTTTATTTTGGCTGCACTAGTTAAGCCTCTGGTTTGTTCCTGAGAATAATCAGAATCAATTTATCTTGCAACGCCTAAGAGGAATTTGCTGTGGTGATATAAACAGTAGTACAAATAGTACAGACAGTATAATAGATATTTAAAAGATCCAACAGCAAAGAGGGTGTTAACCAGTATTTTCCAACATTTTCCTAAGAGAAAAACTTGATGTTACAGCTCTGAGGGACAAAACTGTTGTTTTTATTGTCCTGAGTCTTCTGCCACATGGAAGTGTTTAAAAAGGGTGACGTCCAGGATGAGAGGGGTCTGCTGTAACTTTGCCTGCACGTTTCAGTACTCTGCTGCAAAATTAAGTAACATTGCCTTACCTCATGAGCAGTGATAATCGTTCATGCTTTTATTCCTTCACAATCAGATAGTTACTTTGCATTCCACAGGTTTTAGTTAAAACCTCCCCTAGAAGAGTTTCAAGTCCTTCAAAATGCTCTCAGGTTTCTGACAAAGTCCCATGTTACTCCAATCATGTTGCAGCTATAATGGCCTCTGGTTTATTTTAGAGGGCAATTAAGATTCCCTCTAAAATAATACATAAATCTGTTTTTCATAAATTTCTTCTTGTGAAGAACTTTGTGATTATATATCCTAAAATTAGTTATTTGAAGTTTTACTGCTTTACTCTTCCAAATAGTCTTCTCTGGAAATCTAAACAAATTAAATTAAAATGTTGCACAAAAATAGCTTTTTAATTGAAATTGAGTGCATGACTTTGAAGAACATGTGTAGAAATGTGTGATTTATAAAAGAAAAAAAAAACTTAGTTATTTAGTTTAATTTAGTTATTAGTTCTGTAGTTATTTTCTTTTTTTTACACACAAGAAGCCAAGGCTGTAACTATAACATTTATTACATGACTTATCAACAGAAACCGGTTGCCATCTGTGCAAAAATTTGGACACCTAGTCTAATTCTAACCTCACTCATCTAGCTAAACATTTGTCATTCCTTTGCTTCAGAATCATAACAAGAAAGATGCTGCTAGTAAAAATCTAGTATTCATGCTGATTGACTTATTTGTCACTTTATTGTAGAAATACAAAAAAAATTCTTGATGAATAGCTTTCTAAGACTTCATAGCATGAATTCTGTCTATATTTTTATAGTTTAAACTTATAAATGTCTGATATAAAGTTGATTGTTATCACATTTTTCTTCATGTGATGATTGACCCTGATGACAGATAAATTAGTACAGCTTGGTGTAAGTTATATTGTGTTGTCAAAAATGACACCAACTACTATGTGTTCTTCCTCCCAGCACTGATATGTAATTATCTATTAGAACAAAAATGGAAACTGGCTGAAGACAAATGTGGGATTTTTTTAAACAAATGAGCTTATAAAGCATCTTGCCTTACCACTGCATAAGCTACAAACTCTCTTCTTTGAAAGCAGGAAAAATGATGCTTAGGAGAAAGAACTTCTTTTTTTTAACGCTATCGATTTAAAAGAAAAGGTCGAGCTTCAGGAGAAAGATGTATACAACTGCATTTCTTTTAATCAAACTAAATCTTCGCATGCTCAAAATTATGAAATATATTGTGTTCTATTTAATTACTCATTAGCAGAGTAAGTAAGGTTGTTCGCTCTTCTAGTTTAATTAACGCTGACTGAAAAAAACATGGAAACATGGTTATTAAAATGATAAAAAACATATAGGTGTTGCTTTGTTTATAGAAGCCTTTGACAAATCATATGTTAAATTCTTTGCTGCCATAGGATCTTGCACAGACAAGACACAGAAAACTCTGATGCAAGGCAAGACGGTTTCAGTTATGTCTTTTTGTCTCCTAACAAAAGTTAATTACACCGTGGACCGCTGGGAAGATAGATGACATACCCCGCCAAACAGAACAAATAACATTGTATGTGTTGCCATAGCTAACCAAGATTTACAATCAAAAATAAGAAAAAAATCCCAGCAAATCATTTAAATATACTTCATAGCTATAAATACAAGATGAAAAGCACCTAAGCACTTATTGTTCCAGATCAGTTATAAATAACAACTAAATGCTGTGGCAAACTTTATTGGAGTGGCAACTAAAAGCCCTAAAGTGATCTAATCTCTGGGCTTCATTTTATGGCCAGTTATAAGAGTGTTATGCATAGTTTGTTGACATTAGGTCCTCGTTATTGCCTCAAAGATAATGTCCTGCTTTTTACCGAAATGACCACAAACAAAAAGCTCAGAAATGGCAGCACATGCCATTGCTTTTATTACATTTGTTCTAAGATAGCGAACCTGTAATGTTTATAAGTTGTGTTCTTCTTTCTTTACCATTCCCCTTGATGTCATTTTAAAATAGTATGCTATTATAACAGCTGGTACCCATGTTACTCTCCTTTATGGTCATCAAACTCCTTGGTCCATAATGAAAATTTTGTTTATTGGATAGAGACAATATATAATTAAAAATATGCCATTTATGCAGAATGATCTTTTGAAACTCCAACACTCCTGAAGATTTGAGCTATATATGTTTATCATTCAAGTTTATGGATTAAGCGTCAAAAAATAATTTCTGTGGGAATCTGTTCTTGCAATAAGATACATTTTAAGTGAAAACACAAGTATTTGTCTGTTTCCTAAGCAGGAGGAAGTCATGTACTGTGAATAATAACATTGTAATCTATCGTTACATGTGACAAATTCTGAACGGCTTTTCTTATAATTAGATACAGCTATATAAAAAGATCCCTCTGTCCTAAGAAATCCTACCCCTAGAGATAGAGTGTATTGTTGAATATTAGATAAATGATTGTCAAGGAAAGTTTAAGAAGCCTGAATAAAAATGAAAAAAAAAAAAGTAGTTATACTTTGTTTAAGCAGCATTTGTTTGACTTGTTGTAAATCTACACTGCTGTCACTTTAAACATTGTCTTTTTATAACTACAGCAAATGTATTTATTAACTCATGTGCTGCTCCTTTTCTGAGCCGGCCAATGGGATGCGGTCTAGTCAGCTTAAAAACATATATATTTTTCTACAGTAGATTTGTTTTTACTTAGTGTGTTAGATAACAGAAGGCATGCAATAAAATTCAGAATGAAGGTTTTGTAAAACAATGTCGAACTGACACGTAGGAAACATCTACAACAAAAGCTCTGATTATGTTAGCCATTCTGCTCATTATTCTTCAGTTTATTTTATTTTCTGGGTACTATGTATACAGTCCTCTGATTCTTGGATTCCTGTCTTTTTAATAAATCAGTATTGCTCTAATTCCTGATTAGATGTTTAAACAGGAAAAACTCCTTCATGCTTGCATTAATGCTCACTCATCTTTGCATGGACGAGAGTGCGTGTGATGTAGACATTTACTGCTGCATGGGAGAAAGTGTGTGTGTGAGTGTGTGGACTGAGTGGGTGTTGGGTTTAACAATAAAATCAGAGTTGATCACCAATCAAGCTCAGAAATCTGGGTCTATTCTTGGACGCTTAATTTTCATTGTAAGGCTCTGTTTTGTGTCGGGGTTTTTTTCGCCTGAGGGCGTTTGGGTGGATATCAGTGCGTGGTTTGTTTACAAAAGGTAGTTCTTAGCATTGCAGTAAATGCATGCCATCTGTTTGAAAACTTAATTTGGTACCAGTCCAAGTCTGATGACAACGTATGTCATCTGTGGGATCTCATTAGGGCCTAAATACACCATCATATAACAAACAACTGCCAATTTAAAGACAGTTTTTTTTGGACAACGTCCGATAATGATGGTCAGGCAGAGCAGCACTTATATCTCAGTGATATATTGTTTATCCAGCTGAGTGTATGCATTCTCCCAAATGGAGGCAAACTGTACAGCAGTGCATCACTGTGCACAATGTGCTCATGCTTCTAATCTCTGTGGCCTGGGAGTGCACATTAAGCTCATTAAGTCTGTGGTGGAGATTATGGTGTTTCAGACGAGGCACCAGCATCCAGTGGCTTGGGCGTCTCATCATTTTCACAGTGCAGGCAGGAAGTGGATAGATTACTGCAGAAGAGCTCTATCTGACTCACTACCCAGTCAACATTTTCTAATCAGACATATGGCTGGCTGAAACCTTGTAGTAATATTATAAATAAGACAAAAATATACATGAATATATAAATCACTAATCCATTGGAAAACATGCTTGATTTAATGATTGAAAGGCGGCTAAAAATACTCCAAATAGCATGATTTTACAGACTCAAAGCACAGACAGAAAATGATTTTACCTAATGCTGAATTGTACATCAAGGAAGGTGGAACACAACAACCTCAAGCCTTTATGATAATCCGACATAAAATCAGATTGTAAGTACCCTGCAGCTTGGTTTCGTTGTACTATTGCGACTGATTTTGCTGCATGCTGAAGTCTGTCATCCTGTCAGGCAGCTTCCTGTAGAAGCAAGGGCTTTCCATGTGACAGGATGTGTTTCTGTCAGCAGATTGGAATGACGCGTCCATGTGTATGTTAATGTTTTGTGCCAGGTGACTTTGAATGAAGTAAAAAAATACTTGAACAGCAGCACATCTAGATGAATCCATATGACAGTGAAGCTGAAAATGAAATTCGGGTTTATTAAAACAAGCCATTACGTTTCATTGGTGTCTGTCTGTGTTTTCCTGCTGAGATGAATTATTCTGTAAATATTTATTTTTTTCATAATAGTTTTGGGAGTCATCATCCATCTGTCCATGGCTTCTTTCCTTCACAGGATCCATTAACTTTTTGCATTTCTTTTACGTTGTCTTGGCTTACTACGGTGTTTGTGTTGAATCATGAAGTATGAATTGGCAAAGAATGTAAAATAACCCATGTGCTACACTCTTTTACCCCAGGCACTACTGGAAAAAAATCTGGAAAATCTAATTAATTATTATTGAAATCCAATAAAATGTCGGCTTTACACTAAGGCAAGAATTTAGAAGTAACTGAATTAAAGCGTGTGCGTGCTCATACACACGTTTTGTAAGGTAACATGTGGGGCAAATTAGCCACTGCATACTTGTAATCGACCGGCAGGCATGGTTGTGTGAGTAGTAATATTTTCTGCTAAGTCAGTCAAAACAGTTGCATAACAATTTTGATTCTTTGCAACTCAACAGAAAAGAAGAGAAAGGAAGAAGCAGTAGCCCCGCAAGGCTTCCTATTTAGTTTCTGCTTTTTTACTTTTTAGGCTGCTTATCAGAGAAGGGAGTGGAAGTCTAGCTGGGCCTTATGTTTATATAATTTCTTGATTTAAAAATGATAGGTATGACTTACACTATTAGTTATTTTTAGGATTCTGTAGTTGGATTATCCACATGTATTAGATGACTAGAATAATGAATGAATAGAATAAAAAGGCCTGATAGAGGGCATAACATTTTAACCACTCCTTTATCCTCTTCTGTGTGAAATAATTTTGATAGTGGTTAATACATTGCATGTACGGATTATTACTGGAATAAGGTGATTGTAATAACACTAATGTAGAACAGCTGATATAGGTAGTGAGAGCACAAGTTAGCTGGGAAAAATAACTGTTTAAAATGAACAATGGAAAACATGTTAACACGTTAAACAAAAGATAGATACAGTTATCCCTATGTCTTAAAAATGAAGTTTAACATTAAACACAAGTAAACTGAAAGTTGTACAGGTTCTGCAAAAGGATCAGTTCAAGTTGTCGTTTTTAGTAACAAAAGTGGCTCATTCTCAAGATCAGGTAGCGTTCAAGTCCAGTTTTATTAGTGCAGCACATTTAAAGGTATTTATTCATTCATTGACCAAAGTGATGAACTGGAAAAGATCAAAGTATACATAAAATGATTTGATATCTTTCCTTCCTCCATGTTTTACAGTGTGACAGTAAAATGTGCATCATCTTTTCTGCATTTTTTTAAAAATATTGTAACTTACATTAAAGTATATAATAAATACATATGACTATTAGACATGGATGTTAAGAGGCCTACATAGCTCAGTAACGTTCCTATAGCCATTAAAGCTAAATTATGCTTTGATAATTGGCATGGTTCGAAAAAAGGATGCAGGGTGACAGAGTTAGTGCTGAACTGCAGGCAGAGATAAAAGCATGCAAGCAGCTGCTTCTCTCCTGCTAGGTTATCCCTTGTGACGGAATGTGCACTGACCCCAGGTCAACATTGTAATGCATCCTTTTCAATAACATCCACCTCAGCCATATGCCTTAGCAGTAGTTTTATGGCACGTTCCATGGTTTTTCTTGGTCTCTCGAGGGAAATTCAGCCGTTGGCTTATGTTTTGCACTTCAGACCAGGTTGTGCAAACAAAACTGAGAAGATGATAGTGACCTTTTTTTGACATTTGAGTGATTAACTAACCTCAGCCTTTTGTGCATTGTCTGAAAAAAAATGGTGTTTATTTGCTAATTAAGCTTAAGAGTCCCTCACGAGTAAAGACGTTTTTTGTTTTTATTATTTACATTTTGAAAGACTCACATAAAAATAGCCCTGTTCCTAAAACACATGTAGAGTACACAGAACTTTGTTGAGTATTTTACCTCTACATAAATATAACTTTACATATTAAAGCTTTGACAATTCCTTAGTTTTCTAAGAAAGCTTAAACTGTATCAGTCATAAGGTTAAAAAACATGTAAAGGAAACAAAAAACAATACTTCTAAGAGTAAAACTGCTATCCTTGAGCTAATGATGGCTTGTAAACACATCATAATTTGAAAGGGTGAACATTTTTCATCAGTGTTTTGCTCTCATTAGGGATAATAAGTCCAAGCAGACCTTTAGACTCCTCATGTACCTAATAGACTCAGGAATTTATTGGATTTACACACTACTGTTCTGGAGTTTTGAGCTTGTTATTATTGTAATTCATATAAGGTACACAATTACTTTGAGTGGAACATTGTTTTTCTTTTTTTTTATTACTGGGAAGATTTACTATTTTCAGACTTTATGGACAGAATGATTGGAGTGTTCAGTGAGGGATCCTGTGATGGGGCCCCCCTGCTGCATTCTGCTGCTCTTCAAAGCACAGATTATTCTGTCGTTTGGTTCCCCCAGATGAAACAGCGGCTGCAGCACAGGATGCTCACTGTCTGGCTCTGATGAGCAGATTTAAGCAAGATTAGTCGGCTGTTGTGGTGGATTGGCAAGAACAGTTGGCGGCTGTCCACTCACAGCTGTGTATTTGTGTGTTTTACAATAGCACTGGTCTCTGGTGTCTCTTTGTTTTTGGTTCCAGCCATGTGGCACACTTTCCTCCCACTGGCCCATAAGCTGGGCGAGCTCTTGAACTGGAGGATACCCTATATAACTTTAACACTATGAAAGCTTTGAAGAAAACTTGACTCTCCCTTAAGAAAAACAGAGAAGTGTCATCTGTAATCTTTCCCTTGTTAGGTCGCATCAGCTGATGACTTTTATCAATCATTTTATGTGATAAGATTTGTACTGTGTCACTGCATACACTGCAAGACAATGTTGTGGTAATAAACTATTCCGGGCAACATCTAAACCAAAAAAGTGCATAAAAAAGTGCATAAAAAAAACAGTCTTTCAATAAAAAACATCCATCAAAGATGGATTTTGGTCCCTTGGCACCAATTCTTGTTGCTGTGCTCAAGACGGCAAGTCATATTTTTGCCCATTCCGTCACTGTAGTCATATTTCACATCCCCATAGCAGCCATCGTTAGCTAGTTCTATTTACAGAAAACAATCGTCATGTACTGAGAGCTGGTGGAAAGTATTAGATAATAAATGTCTCCTGAAAAATAAATAAAAATAAACGCTCATCTAGTTGGAGAAATCCTTAACATGAAGCAGTTCTACATTTATCAAAGGCTTTGCTTGTGTTGGAAACCAGTAGGATCCAAATAAGTCACATCATTGTGGAAAATTTATGAAAAGCTAGTATTTTTTGGAAGTCAAGCCTCAATATGCATGAAAAAAAATGTAATGGTCGTAATAATGTTTCTGAAAGGCTTCATCAGATTTTATTTTAAGAAAAAAATTTGTTTTTTCCCTCACCAGTGGGACGTTCAGACCGTTTATCTTGATTTACATCTTCTTGGGAATGACTGAAATGACTGTTTAGACTCCAAATGTGTCACTTTTTTAGAAAGTGATCAGATAATCCCTTGAGTACTTCGCATATCAGACAATTTGATAAAACCACAATTTGTTTATCTTTATGTTTGTTTGTTTTTTGTTTTAACAAAAACGAAATAATATATGACCTTCTGAAAAAACTGTCCCCAAATTATGGATTAAAACCAACCATCCATCGATGGAGAAAAGAACATATTACAGTTGGGAATAAAACTATTTGTAACAGTAAGTTGAGGGCTATTTAAACAAAACAACTTGGAAATATTTTATGATTTTTTTTTGTTAAAAGGTTTCTGTAAGCACATTCCAACAGAGTAATCCTTACCAGCAGAGAGATCAATCCTCAAAATCACCTTCAAAGACTGTAGCTCAAAATGTGTTTTGTCTAAAACCTGTTTAAATATCCAGTAACATGCTTACTTAAATACTGCACACATTTACCCCTAAAAAAAAAAAAAATCTTCAGTGTTATCAGATCTTTTTTTTTTTGGTGATCTAGAGTTGGGCTTTTGACATAAGCACACATTTTCCTCAAAGACTGTCAGAAAAAGAATGTCTCTGCTGAACATTTTTCTAGAAGGCCTCGGTCAGCATACAACATTGATAACAATTTTCGGGCTGCAGAGTCTCCGCGCTCTTCCTCTATGTGTGTCTGCATGTTTGACGTTGTGGTTTGGCTGTCCCCTGAAGTGTACATTTCAAAGTGGTTACTTTGGGCCTCAATTGGACTCACTGGCTGTCTGCCTGCACACTGTGGTCTACCATCCACTACAACAACCGACCATATTTGTGGGGGTCTGTGTGTTTGTATGTGTGTGTATTCTGAGTGTCGGTAGAAGACTTCTTCCTGTCTACCAGAATTGTAAAATCCATGTTATAAAAGAAAAAAATAGACGTGTTTAGTCTGCATTTAAAAGTAAAGCACACAAAAGGCTTCTTGAACCCTAAGCGGAAAAAAAAAAAAAACTTCTTTAGCTCATCCTTTGCAAAAATGCCCTAGACAGTTTGTCGTCTTAAGACCTTCAGAGCTTTTTACTGGTTCACCGGTTCAATGCACCTGAACCAGTGTCTTTATCTAGTTCCATAACAGAGAATGCTCTAAGATTTCTTCAGCAGTTTTGCATCCACATTTGTATACAGATACACTATACACTATGTATTTTGAAACATCACTTTTACATTTTATTTTCCACAGATGGTTAACATCAAACAGGTACAATAAATGTACCCTTGCCCCAACATTCCACAATAATATTGCCCCATTGCAGCACACAAAGCATTAGCCTCACAAAGCATTTACCCAAAATCCTGGTACCTGAACAGTATAGAGAGAGTCAAAGTCCAGCAAAGTCCAAGGTCCTGTTGAGCATACAGTATGTGAATGCAAATCTGAAGCATGTGGTCAGGAAACCCCAAACAAACAGCAGATCGAGTAAAAGACTCGACAGTCTCCAGAAAATGTTACAAAAATACGAAAAACAACCTAAAACCATTTTGAAACTTAAATGGGGAAAAAAGGGTGCAAAACAAGGCTGCTCTATTATGTAACTGTTATTGACCCAAATGCAGGAAAGCCAGAGGCAGGAAGTAGTTTAAGAAAAACCTTAAAAAGTAATAATAATGAAACTAAAAAATCCGAGGAGAACATTGAGGTTGAAAGCAGGAATGATATAGGGACCAGATACCATAGGTTACAGAAAAAAACAGGCAGAGCAATGGAAGGACAAGGAGACAGAGGCAGAGGGTGCACAAATGTAGGAAGCTTGATGACTAAACCAAAACAGGAGGTTGACTGATAACAGGGTGTAGTTGAGGGAAGATGCCCAGCAGGCTGAGGGAGAGAGAGAGCGAGACCTGGCACAGGAGAAGCAGGAGAGGCTTAAAGACTAACAGGGTAAATACCAGACATAACTGTAACAAAAATAAAAAATAACTAAACAAAAGAAATAAACAAAAGACCAGATCTAACTAAAAATAACTAATACAAGGCTAAACTAAAGTAAAGCATGGCTGTTCAACCCAAAACAAGTATGTCTAACACGGATAATTAAAAAAGGATAAACAGAAGTTTTTGTTTTTTTTCATGAATACATCTTTTTAATATTTTCCCTATTGCAGGCAAACTTAAGCAGATGTGATTATTTTCTTCACTATCACAACCAAAACTCTTAATATGTGTTTAAAAGCCAAATTCCTTGGTCATATTATCAGAATGTAGAGTTGGTTTTAAATATGTTTCAGTTTCCAGGGTCCTCTTAAAATTTTACTCTTACTTCTGTAAAAAATCACTATCATCATATCCGAGTAAAATCACCCACTGCCCCACATTTTCTGCAACTTAAGTGAGGTGTTTCTCCAAATTTGGATGTGATGAATTGTGTTTTTAGGTATTTTCACTTTCAAATTATGCTTCCTTCCTGTAGGGGTATTTGTTAACTTTGCTCCGATCTTAATGGTTCCTCCCAGTCACCATCTGTTATTGAAAGATTTACCAGTGTTCCACCATTTTTCTTTTGCATCCCTAATATCAGCACTGGATTCAGATTGTGGCTCTCTAAAGCTTTGAAATCAGTGCTTTCTTTCACTGTTGGCGACTGATAAGATCAGCTCCCCTACTTTGGCATTTTCCCCTTTCCACTAAGCTCCTGAAAGTACTGCCTCAGTTGCATTTTTTTTTGTCCATTTAGATTCTCATTGGAGTTGTTCAAATTATTTTTTGTTGATCTTCTTTAAAACTATCCTGTAAATATTAACCCAAATTCATCCACCTTTCATTCTCATGGGAGCTTGAATAGATTTTTATTTTTTATTTTTGTAACTTTAGACACAAACCTTAAGAAGCGTATTTTTACACTTTTACCATTTAAACATTTACGAACTGACATTTGTGTCTTTCCTGTTGTCATCTGTCTCTATAATTGCCTTTACTAACTGGTTTTAAGCTTTTTTTTATTGCTTGATAGACATAATAGGCTTTTCTGTCTCTGCTAAAGGCTTGTTTTAACAATTTTAGTCTTGTTTAATTCAAATCTGAAGACATTTCTTTGTTTGGAGAAGCTTCTTACAGTAATCATGGATACAAAATCAAGGATCAAGTTAGTGATGTTTTATGGTTAAAAACAAATGTTAGTAGATCTAATTTACCTTTGGAGTGCTTTAGTGACAATGTATCATTATCCAAAGAGGATTAAAACCAAAAAAGGAAGGAATAAAAGCCACAATTTAATGAATTTTAATGTGTTTTAAAGCATTTCGGAGGACAACTGAGATTTTTCTGTTTATTAATTCTATTGATGTACCTTGACTATTTGCAGGAACAATATTGACTTTTCTGTTTCTGTGGTGAGAGACTTTAAGCACAATAAAACATCACAACTACTAAAAAAAAGAGAAAAAAAGGCTGTAGGTAGTTTATTATCTATACTTCCTGTAACAGATCTTAATGGAGCAGAACCCCCACGTTATCTGGTTTTTCTCAACTCCTTCCTGACAATCCATATTTGTAGTTCCACAGCAATGAGATTTTGTTATCAGACAACAGTTTTGTGCTGGTGATGCGTTCTGGAAAAATGTTGAGGGAAATATTCCATTGCAAACCCACCTGGCTGGTTCCGTTATTGTAATGATGAAGTTCCCCCAACTTCCTTTACTGCTTTGCATTCAATGTCTTACCGTAAAACAAACACGATGAGACATGTTATGCTGAAATTAAGAATCTTATTTCCAAGAAGACCATGTAAATATTTTCCCACCATCACCTACAGTACACTGAAGTCACTGGGGTATTTAACAATATAGCTCACCTATTTGAGAGAAGTTTCAGTTGTCTTTTCCTAACCTATAATAAACTGAATATAGTTTTGATAAAAAAATGAAATATTTAAGGAGATTTTTCTGACATAAATGTGTTCTTTTCGGGAGATGCCAAAACGTAGTGAATAAGCTAAAAGATGTCAGGGCTTTTATATTAGCGGTGTAGTGAATGAGATTGAAGCATGAACAAAAGCTGGTGACGACATCTACTGTATACCCATGTTGTACGAACTTGAATCTGAAAATGTGAGAACAAAACTGTGCCTGAACTCCAAGTATGACAGTCAATTAAATTTTAAAATATAAATAATAAATAATAACATAAACAATAATATGTATGCGTGTAGTTACATGTTTAAAACTGAGAACCGCGTAAATGTATCTATTCAATTTGATAAGTTAAACCACTCTCTTATGTGTGTAATAGCTAGGCAGTGGAGGCAGGTTTTTGTTATTCTTGCTGCCAGAGCTGAGCGGAGTGTGACAGGCTGTTGCAGGTTTAAAATGAATGTTAGCCTTTATTTATTTGTCATTTCAGCGCAAACAAAAATGTTGTGAATGTAGTGAAAATAGGAGCAACGGCTCGACACTTGTTAGAAAAGCATTAAAGATGGGAGAATTTTTTCCCCCAAAGCCATTACATTTTAACGCATTCAAGAACAAAAACTCCTAAAAACTATTGCTGTACCCTCATACTTAATAAAGGATCCACGCTGGTGTTTTAAGAGGAAAAAAACACAACGAATCTAACAAGAGTTGGATAAAGCCACTGGAAACCCATCAGGCAAAAGAATGAAAACAAACACCATTTAAAATCCGGAAAACATAAACCACTAAACAAATCTCAGTTCACCACCTTAAGAAAAGAACAGATATCATAAAGCAGACAGACACGCAAGCATGCACAGAAACACACTTGCGGTCAAAGATTCGGGGCTGTTCTATAATTAGCTAGTTGAGAAAGTAAGCACTTTTTTCCCCACATCACTTTTTATACTGTGATTTTAGAAAAGAACCAAATCCTCCCTTAAATAAACAAGATCAAAAAGTAAAGAAAGACAAGCTCACCAGCTTGTAGATGATCTCTCTGCTGATGTACATTTATTTGTAGTGTGATGATAAATAGGCTAATATTGTTGTCAGAATTATTATAACAGTACAATTACATGATAAGATGTGAGTTTTACTTTAGACTATGATTGTTTCAGGGTTCCAGTTGTCTCCCCCTAATGATGATAAACAATGCAAAGTGTGAACAACGAATTTGAATAGGATTAATGTAAAGTTTAGGGATGCTAATATTTACGGAACTGCTGTTGGACTCTCGGTTAGACCTGCAATTGTCTCCGTGTTGCTTTTTGTGCCAATTCTGGCTACTTTTTTAATTGCTTAAGATGGAATTTATGTTACTGCCTGAAGCAGTTCTAAAGCCAGAGTTATGTCAAGTGTCCACGCTGGTGTTTGTTGCCAAAACAGAATCACGTTTGAAAAAAATCACAAAAAAAATCCAATAAAACCAACCAGAAATGGAAAAAATGCATTATGTGGTTCAAACCTAGCCTCATTTTATTGGCTTAATCCAACCAGGTAATAACTAAAGTGCCTTGTTTGTGTGATTTGTTACGCAAATTTTAAAACAACTGCTCTGCTTGGTCTGTTTTGTACGTATGAGCAAACAGCCCCATCCTTTTTATTGACGAGTAAAAAATGTAAGTTCTCATTTGAGAAATACTATAGCCTCGAAAATGTATGTGGACTTTCCTACAGTTTGTAAGACTAAAACTATAACTTTCAACTCATTTTATCAAGAATTTGATGTGAGAAAGCAACAAAATGTAGATTATAATCAGAAACGGAAAGTTTTTAAAACCTTTAAAAAAAAGTGGTTTTCTTTTGTGTACGTCACATGTTTTCTGAGATTACACATTTTTATCTAACTTAATTACTAACACTCCCTGTAGGAGTATGTAATAAAATAATTTATCAAACTAATTTCCAGTTTTAGACGTCTAATAGCGCGCTGATAAATCTTGAATCAGCACATAAAAGTTATGGTACACCTGTAAATATACCACAGCCAAGCCGTCAATCTAAGAATCAGCCAGGAGTGGACGTAACCCTGGAGCAGGCATAATGATCCACAGCCCAAGTGGGAGAATTCAAACTCAACAAATGTGGTGTGTAACAGTGTTGGCAGGAAGTTAGCTATTGTTGAAAGAAAGCCATATTAAGTCCCAACTGTATCTTAAACAAATACAAGATGGATCAAAACAGAGAAATATTGCAAGGAAACCCATTAAAGGGATGCAAAAATCTTAAAAATGGAGAGGATGTTCGGCTTTAATAGGAATATGAGACTGAACAAAGAATCTGAGGAAGAAATAAATTAATTTTGATCATAGTACTTTTTCAAGGATTCTATTTGTTTCATTTCAGTTGTGATCTGAGGAGGAGAAGTTCTACACAAAATGTTTTATGTTGCAGTTAACTTTGCTCCATGGTTGCTAAAATAAATGCTCTTCTCTCTAAGGAAACTGACACAGCTGTGGAAGAGACTCGGTGTACAAGTAAGGACACAAAGGGGAGAGAGCAAGACATGTGGTATTGTTTAAGAAACATTCCCTGACAGTCTAAATCATAAACATAACTTCTATGAAAATATATATGCTCGAGGACAGGACTAATACACATATGTTTCCACTATACACGGAATAAGTCCCAAACAGTATTATGAACCTGAACTCTAATTATTGGGGGAAAAAGTCCTCAAAAATCAACTTTAAAGCATATTCCTCCTAAGTTGTGAATACTAGGCCAAGTTAATAGATTTTGTTAGAGGCAAACTGATCTGCCACCAGGTGAAAATTGGCCGCATACCACTTTTTACTGACCTTTTTTCTGACAGGGTTTCTGGCTGGGAATTTGTACATTGGCTTTCCTCTCTTTGTGCAGCTACACTGTAGGTCTTTGAGCTGCCCCACTCTGGGCCCCCTTCTTCTCCGAAGTCCTCCTACTCTATTGTTCTGCTGTTTAGTGCTTTGTTTGAGGTTTTCCCTATCATGTGTTTTTGCAAATTTTAATCTTATTTACCATATAAAACCATTAAAATTGCATCACCGCGGTTCACTTTGAACTTTTTAAATATTATGATACTGTTAGTGCTGAAGCTCCACCTAGTTGCAACATAAATTGCATGATGACTAATCATATGTTTCGATTTGATACAGTTAACATACGTAGTTTTGTAAAACCCAAACTGTCATTATACTGTTTTTATTTAGTTGAGCTTTCTGAGCTGTCATAAGTATTAGCTTCAACTAAACCTTCAACTTGCATGTTGGATCCAATCCATCAATTTCAGTCAGGTTTTATTACTGAAAGTTACCAATAGTATTCTCATAGCCTCGGATAATGTACTTTTGCTTGTTGTAGTTATGTTAGATACCAGGGCTGCTTTTGACACAGTTGATCACAATATTCTTATAGATTGACTTGAATATATTGTAGGGATCAAGAATGTGTCAATTAAAGCCCATGGTAGACAGATCTTTTAGTTATCAGACTCCTATCATGTGGAACCAGTACCCAGACTTAGGTAGAGACCCTGTCTTGTGAGAAGGATCATAATCATAACCACATGCTAGAAATCAAAGTATGTAAATCAATATTAATTTATTAAGGTTCTGTAGACTTTAATAGATTTTGGTTTGAAGGTTTTCAGTTGCTTTGGTGCATTTCTTGCATCATTTAGTACAAACAGAAAACCTTATTAACCTGAAAAAGTGAATTTTTGTTCAAAATGGATACTCCAATCATCAAATGACCGTATACATGTCAATAAAAATGTCAGTGTCATGGAAATGAAACATCCTAACACCATGTTTATGTACAACCCTTGTCTATCAGATCTAATGAACTGCTCATTATAGATGCAAAACCTCTTCTAAATACCTGAATCAAATGAATGACTTGTTATCAGACCTTTGCCAAACATGATGGCTTGCTGGAGGACTGGAATTAGAGACTCCCTATGTAGAAGACAGTCAAATGTTTTTTTCACGTTCTAATGATGGCAGTTCACTCTTTATTATTGTCTAAAAGAAAGTATTGAGATCTTGGTAATACAACACAAAAAGACAAAGACCGAGACAGTACTATACACTGTTTAAATAGTACTAGTAGATATCCATGGAAATCTACAGTAAAATCTGAGGTAAATCTGAGTTCCAGACACTGAATACAATCCTTTATGTTTTTACTGTATATGCTCTTCCACAAAGCAGTTCTACTAAGACCACAAAGCATTTGTGCTTAGGGCATCTTAATGGTGAGTATGATATAAACTGAAGCTGATTTGAGGGTGTGTCTGTCAGTTTTATTCTGTCCTATACCCTGTACCTACCAGCAGCATTATTTACTATCACTTCTAACTCTTTGTGGGAGGCTTGTGTGGAGGAAGAGCTGAGGTGGTCTCCACTTTCTGGAAGGCTTGTTTTATGGGAGGTCTGAACTCACCACATACGATTTTCTGAAGACAGACAAGTTAAACAGATGACAGAGTGCTGTATGTACTGACATTTCTCTCCCACACATACGGTTGGATTCAGTGGAGCGATGTCAATTACTTTAAGATTCTTTGCGTGCACAAAAGTCTCTTTTCAGTTTTTCAAGATGGTTGAATGATAAACTGAGGTATAATGAGAGGTTATAAAGAGGTGTCAATAGAAGACACATGGGAGAACCTAGCTGAACCGCAAGGGTGTTATTACACAGTTTTTCTGACATCAGCCACATTTCCCTCACACCCAAAAACACATGACTGCAGTCCAAACAAAGACAAACTGCCAGCTAGAAAACCGTCACTGCAACATTAAACTTTCACAAACTTTCCAGAATTGCTTGGATCGTACCGTGGACTTGTGTAAACCGATAATATTTGTGCGTAGAAGCTAGACTTCAAGCTTTACCAGTATAAAAAAGAAACCCTGAATAAATACAAATCAGACAAGAGTATGTACAGGAAGTTCATGAAAACATTCCTTGACATTTCCCTGCTACTACATTTGTATTCATGACCGCTATTTACAAAGCTACTTCAAGGACAACTGTATTCAATTTATTTAGTTCAGAAAATGCTGTTTGTTTGTGCATAACTAGATTATGCAGAGTTTATTTTTACTGGTTATAACGAGCTCCCACAGCTGAAGGTTGTGGAATTATGAAAAAAGTCAGCCAGATTGCAGAGAGATGATTTCAGGCAAATTAAAGGCACAAACCAAAAGTATATATTTTGTGAAAAGTAGTTCTACGCTTCAACATTATTTATTGCAGAGTAGAACTACAACTATACAACTATAGCTAGTGTTTAGCACATAAACTTCAAATGGCAATTTGTGTTTGTTCAAGTATGTGCTGAAAGTTTTTAAGAAACAAAAGTCAGCTGGAAATGAAGGGGTTAATGTTCTTTTCTGCGACTCAGGGAGAAATGGTATCATTATATTTGAAGCCCTCTGGGGTATTTCTGAATTTCTACACCTGGTTCCATTAAAGCCAAAGAAAGTATGCAGGCACAAGTAAAAACACTGATGGGGCTAAAAAAGATTTATATCATCAGGCAAATGGAAAGTCATTCTAAAACGGCAGATATCAATTTAGGATTTCTTTCAGCATCGCATGTGAACAGACCAGCGTTGCTGTTATCTTTTTTTTTTACAGTGCTGTGAAAAATAATATTTTTGGCTACTTTTTTTCCACTGTCAAACTTAAAGGTTTTAGATTTAAAAAAAATGTATATCAAGGTTTACGTCAGTGAAAACAGAAAGTTGTTTACAAAGCATGCCACTCTTTGAGAAAGGAAAAACAGCCATTTAACATTTGAATGTTATTAACCATATTTGTTTTAGAAAGCTCAGTTAAATTTGAATAGGCACACTTAAACCTTATAAATGCCAGACCAATAGCATCAAATTTTTTTATATATCTTGTCTGACAACATAAAGCAGACAAATAAATCTAAGGCAACACATCAGATCTGTAAAAAAAAAATCCGTCACAGATTAGAAACAAAGTCATTAACAATGTTAAGTTTGGAAACAGCTAAAATGGCCTTTCAAACACTTTATTAAAACACAGTTAAGCCTTTATACACAAATGGAGAAACTGTGGACATTGGGGAAGCCTTCATAGAAGTGGCTGAAATACCAAAATTACTCAAAGACTCCATCAAACACTCATCCAGGAGGTCTTAAATAACCCAGAACAAACCTCATACCATATGTCCCTCAGTTAAGGTCAAAGTTAATTATTTACCAATAGGAAAGTCTGTAAAAGAGTTCCAAGCCCAAAACCACACACACAGTAAAAATAAAAAATAAATAAACAGCAAAATGTTTTAGGAAAATATCCTGTAGACTGTTAAAATAAAAGTGATTTTTCTTTTTTGAAGGTCTAAGGATTGACATGACCTTTCTCAGAAATAACTTAATGGTTTTGGTGGTGCAGAAATGTCAATCTGTAATCGAACTGTTAAAGAAGGTAAAGTTGAAATGTTTATGACCTAAAGGTTAACTGAACTTTAATATGCAGCAGAACAAATATTTGGAAGTAAACCAACAAGATCCCCACAGAATGTAAAAACAACAGAGACATGGTCAAACTTTGATCTTAAAACCAAGTCAAATGTGGCAGCATCACCTCAAACAAGCCATTCAAGCTTAGTGTGAAATTACTTTTACATAAGCACAAATTGGTTTAAAATGTGCATTTTTGATTTATTAAGGTTACGGTGTTCTGAAAATAATATATAAAAAAAACTACATGCATTACATATTAATAAAGACGGGAAGCAAATGCCTCCCATTGAAGTTATAGTTGTGCAACACTTTTCAAAAAGAAATTAGGACCCTTTTTAATGAATGAAACTCTATAGAGTTCTTGAATCCGTTAAATGGAAAACAACTAGTCATAATACGTCATAATAACTTGGACTAATAGATTAAATATAAGCCCTTTTAAATAAGCAGTTGTGAATATAATAGCTAAACATGATTTACTCACAAACCTTCTTCACTTTGAATTGTTTTTAATCCTAGCATTAAATGGAAAATATTGTTCTTATAGTTTTAGGCACATATTGTAATTTTAGCCAGACCAACAAAAATGTTTCCTAAACTGCCCGACTTGTTCCAACAGACGTACATCCCTACTAGACTATACGTAGATAAATCATAAAGGAGATAAACCTGAAATGCAGTCATATACGCACAACGGACACACCTTCCTGAGACGCCAGCATTCTGTCGGTCCGCCCTCCTTACTCCAAATGCAGTGCATTCTGGGGCTAACTGCTGGATTTTTTTACTGTTGTGTAACAACCCAGAGCTGCAACCAGGATTTGAGTGTAACTGTGGCTGTCTGTGTGGGTTGTTTGACCGGGCTGATATGTGTGAGTGTTAGTGTGTGGGTAGGTGGGTGAATGCACTTGATCTGATAAAGCACTGTCTGCCTGCCCATGTGCTGATTATCTTTGTGGTATTTTCCATAGAAGGTTTGGAAAGCATTGCAAACTGATTGGTTAACCTTATCCTTGTGGTGCATGTTACATAGAGTGTTAACCAGTGAAACAGATGGGATGTCCTTTTTTATTTGATAAATAATCCATCCTTTGATTTCTAAAAATAGTGAGGCATGTAAACCCCCCCCCCCCAAAGATCTGAATTCAGCTCAGTTTCATGACAGTGCTCAATCTTGGAATCCTCTAAAATTGAGGCAGGTACACAACAAATTAGGGAGAAACTGTTTGACATTATAACAAAATTCAAAATAAAGACACTTGCAAAGCAAGGTCTGGTATCATGTAAAGGAATCAGTCATGTTCGTGAAATCCACCCCAGAAAATGTATTTGAGACTGAAACAGCTCTCTTATTGCCAAATAGAAAGCATCTGGGTTGAGTTTGACCCTGCAGGGGTCTGGTCCTCAGCAGATGGTGCTCTCCAAACAAGCAACACTGATTAAAACCAGAGAGGCGGTGCTTTCGCTTACATGCACTCAATTCATGCGTGCTTGTCAAATGGCCAGTTTTAATAACATGTACTTAAAAGAAACGAGGACTTCCAAGCTGGTCTCTGATCAGGGCCATGAAGGGTTTCTTTAAAAGCTGGTGATGACTGATCAACAGTCTTTCTGTCTGTTTTAATTAGCTTTTTAAGTAAGACGTTGTTGATGTGTACGTTGTTTAGGTTTGATTCATTTCCCGTTAAATTGGCTTTAGTTCCATGATCAGATGTGACTAATCATGTTTAATGTTTTTAGAAAGAGCTGTGCAAACAACTCAGTTTGAATGACAGAAACATCTTAAACAATTTAAATAAAGCATACCTAGTTTTTCTATTTCTTTATTCTTATCCAGTTTAAACCTTTCTTAAGAAGCTTTCCACTTTATTTTGCCAAGTAAGATGAAGAAATCATTGCATACTGTTTTTTACAGAAATTTTTTTTTTCAACTCTCACCACATGATGTTCACATGACGCAAGAAAACACTCCAGTCGTGCGTTATAATGACCACAGAGTTTGTTAGGTTTTTCAGAGTTGATGAGAGCACATTGTGAGTGTGGGCAGCATTCATTGTGAACCCAGGGACTCAGTGACATTATTGTGCAGAACCAAGTGGCTTAATTTGGGATTTTGGCTAAAGCCTTACAAAGTGTAGAGCTTTGTAGCATAATTGGAACATTAAGATTTTGTTTGGAGTATGCTGTCATCTTGAATTGGATCAAGGCACAGACGTCTAAAGTTAAGACGTGGACAGGAAAATTAGTTCTGTTTGACCAGGAAATGAAACAGGAAAAATGAATCTTGAAACCTAAATAAAAACCTATATACACCTGTGTGTATATGAAATAGCATGCCAAAAATTACTACTTCAAGGCTCGAGTAGCTCCTAGCCATCACCCTAATATTTGGAGTCAAAAAATATTTATTGGTAAAATTCTAACGTTACTCCTAACCCTTATATCCCAGTGGTTTTAATAGCTTTTGGGCTTAACTGTGCACACAAAGTGTTACTGAACAATGAACCCATTAAAATAAGTGGAGAAACAACAGCAAAATCATAAATAGCAGAAATGTCAATCAAGTACATCCAGACAAAATGACACATACCACTTAATAATAAGTAAAGCCATTGAAACAATTCATTAAAAACAATTTAATAACTCTTGTTCGTCATCTACTTCCCTCAGGTCGGTAAGTGTGAAAGCACAAATCAGAAAAACTTGCCACTAATAATTTACTGATATTCCTGTAACTATTTTAAATGTCCTGTGTGTGTAAATGTAAATGGTGGATGATGCTTCTGAATGCGGGGGATTTTGTTTTATTGAAAATATTATTAGATTATTTTGAGCCAGTTTGACCATTTAGGATAAAATTTTAACAGTTGTCCCAGTCTCAGGAAAAATTACTATGGACCCAGCCCTGAAGAAATGAACTTTTGCAGAACAAAAAAATAAATAAATAAATGGTGAACCTGTTTTCCACAATGTATTGCATGAACCTACATTCCTTCGAGGAGCGTGGAGTTTCATTAACGGATAAAGAGACATGTATATATCAGCAAATCAAAGTTTATTACTAAACTTTCTTCTCTTGTAAACTGCATAAAATAGGTTTAGATATCCTTAAAAAATGCTAAATTGAGTTTTCTATCATATTTTTTGTGGGTGGCGGGGTGTTTGAAATATAGCTTTTTTCCTTCTTCATGGTGTCATTCTTAAGAAATTGGAGGCATTTATAAAAAGTTAAACTTAAAATTTGTGGGGTTGATAAAACTGAGCCAAGGAACAAGTTTTGTATTCATAAACAGAAAGCTTCATTAAGTAACTAACACTGTAAAGTAGTGTATTATTTCCTGATAATCTATTTGTGCCTCAACTAGGGAATATTGTGCAAAAATGCTAACTTTGATAATAATGGAGGATGCAACGTTGTGGTATTCATAGCCAACGAAAACCAGGGTTGCACAACACTAAGGGAAACGGTCATGCTAAAATGTTCTCATGCCCACCTCTTCTGGGAAGCCAGTGTGGATCTGTACGTAGGTCTGGGAGCATGAGAGAGAAGCTGACATTGTACGCTGGTGCTCTGATTCACATACTGTACCCACAGGCGGCAAGAGCACAGATCCTGTCTTTGGACTTGTGTCATACCCTTTTCTTTCTTGTGAGAGAATTCCTGTTGTCCATTCCCACAGCCTCCATGCGAGGGTCCGGTCAGGCTAAATACCTCTACCTCCCACCTCGTGCCAGGGAACGACTTTTATTGGACTGTTCTCTATTATCATAAATATCTTGGCATGTAACAAAAAAAGCAGTGAACAGTATCTCAGTAGAAATTTACTACCACCTCAAAGAGATCAGGCAGAGAAAGTGAGAGAATATGTCTGACAGTAAAAAAAGTGTGTAGAAACAATGCAAATATTTGCAGCTTTGCTATAATAAAAAAAAAAGAATCAGACTATAGCAAAAGGGGAAACACAATGTGCCGAAGATTGCAACTCTGTTTAGAATTTCCTGGATAGTTTACAGAGAGCAGCATTGATATGGTATGAAAAATAGGCATCTAATCCAACATTGTTTGGGAATTAGTGCTGCCCTAGGATTGAACCAGCAGATTTTAGCAGTAACTGGTCGCATTCTCGCTCTTTCACCACTGGTGACCATGGATACAGTCGTCTTTTGTCTGAAAGTGGCCGTCACCGACTTCAAAGACGCTCCGGCTTTCCGACTGACCACTTGACCCTCGGATTCCCCGTTCATGGAGTGCTGGAACAGGAAACAAACCAAAGCTCACTCTCACTCTGTCTTCACAACAGAGAATATTAAAGCAACATGGAAGCCACTTAGAAATTGATATGGCGATGGTGTTCTTTGGGATTCAATTAAAGCACGTTTTGAATGACATGGCGGTATCTTTAAATAATTTTAGAGTTTTGAGTAATAATTTCCTGCCTCTGAAAAAGGGCAGCAGTGATAAGAGTGAATAACGAGGGGGCTCAAGAGCCCTGCTCAAAATGTCACCTCCGGCATTGATGCCATGGTGTGCATGCTTTGATTAGTGATGAATACAAATCTTCTTTTTCTGCTGCCTTCTTAACCTTCTGTGAACTTCCTGCATGATGTTATTAGACGAAGGGTAATTAGCATATATTCTAACGGAAAGGAAAGCTTGCAAATCTAATGCTACGTTTGCTTTTTCAAATGTAAAGGAAGGGTGTCCGTTTTATTTTCAAGTCAAAGCCACGTTACTGCTTTGATCTCTGACATCTATTTTTCCTGATCTGCTACATTTGAGTGTGTTTTAGAAATGTAAGCTTGACATGTATTGCAATTCTTATGTTTTAACTCCTGCAGCAAACATGAGATTCTGTTGGCACCATATCTAAATACACTTTTTAAATACACTTTGGCTCGTTTGAACAGAAAGTTGTCATATAAAAACCAAAAAAGTGGCAGAAGAAAATACCATATGTGCTTAACACCCCTTTATATATAAGAAACATATCCTGGGAACTGATAAATTATGCATCACATTCCCTGCCAGTTCTATAATTACTGTTAAAGCATTTAAGCAAAGATACATTCCAAAGTAAGCTCCCTTGGTGTCAGCCGAACTAAATAAAGCAAACACAAAGTCGAGCCAGTTAATTTAAAACATTTTTCTTTACCCTGCTCTTATTTGTTTATGAATTTCAACTAAGGCGACTCTGCAATGAAGACATATAACTCCTTTACATGGAAGCAGAACCAGCATTTGCGTGTTTGAGAGCAGCTGAGTGAGCTGCTGTTTGTATACTTGCTGAACCAAATTGATAAGCTGACGATTCATGTGGTTGAGTTTTACCACAATAATGATCCTCCCTCAGAGACAAACAGTTCTGTTTTTAAGTAAGATCCTCAAGGAAAGATGCTCCTCAGAAGATTCATAACTATTTTTCCTATGATCTTTTTTTTGAATCTCCCAAACCAACCATTTCTTTCTAAAGTACTTAAAAAAACTCCCCAGGGATGTTGCTATTCACGGTGAGTGGAAAAGATCAGATGCTGCTCATGTGATAACTGTATTATCTGGTGCTAAAATTCCCGAAAGGCAATAAAACTTCTCATGCATTTGGAGTAATGAATTTTTTTTTTGTGCTAAACATGATCTACTTTATATACCTGTTGTAAGTTATTATTCAGAACTACTGACCCTTTTCTGTCTAATTACTGTTTCTGCAGAAGCAAAACGACAACAAGAACCTGGAGGGCTAAGAGATGAATTTGTATGGCTGTTGGTGAATTTATTGCTTTATGTAGAAAAAAATGATTTCACTTCTCTAATGAACAATCATGGTGCTAAAATAATAAGTCGCCACAAACACCTCAGTTTTAATCTTTGACATAATTTTAGCAATTTCCTACAATTGTCACTGTAGTGACAAAAATGCAGTTTAATGGTCGTACATGAATCTGCGAGTGGAATTCTAACTCTTCCTGTAGGACTAAATTTTATTATGAAAATTTCAAAGTATTTTTGGAAACCTAACTTGAGCTCCATTTCTCATCTTTTTGTGTATTTATTAGACCTTTATGTAACCAAGTGTGACATCTGAGAACTGTTTCTCATTTAACTCTTCAAGCCAGAGATGAGGCAGCAGTGTCAGAAATGGAGAATCAAAAACAACATTGCAATAAACTAACCTTGAAGATGGGAACCATAATAAATAATGAATTTCACCTTAGTTGAGATGGCTCTAGCTGCTAGTCAGAGAATATCAGGGAAAATATTATCAGTACAACAGGTAGAAAATGGTCTGTCTGTGTAGCTTTATAGTAAATGAAATTAAATTAGTTCGTCTTAATTTGGGAATTCCCCAAGTATTTAGATTTTTTCATGATTAAAGCACAAAAAAAAAACTTAAAACCTGGACTCATGTAAATGTGCATTATGTTTCTTGTTCACTTTTGGCTTTTACATCAATATGAAAATCCATTGGATCATTCTGACGATAATCCTGACCTTTCTACCATTTGTTTGCTCTGTACCTCAGTCCATATTGTATTGAAACTCAGTCATTACAGAGGCTGGTCAATATAATAAACAACACCTCACCTAATCGACACACTATTTTTGTATTGGGTAACAAATATTTTCAAAGGTTTTTCTCTTATTCTCATACAGCAGCTTTTTTAAATGAAGGGACTACATGAATGCAAAAAAACTCACAGTATAATTTAAAAATACAACAGTATTTTTCATCATTGGCAATTTTTTGAGCTAGATTAAGGAAGATATAAGATGACTATTTGCAGGCTTAAGCAAGAATTGGGACATTATCCTTATAAATTTCTTATATGAATACCAAATGAATCAACCAAATGACTTTTATTTATTCTGAGCAAAGTTCCCATTAAAACAAAGCCCAAGCTTTAAAGGTCACTCTTAAAATTAAACTTTGCAGCACCAAAACATTACTGAAAACAACAACACCTTATAGAGACAAAAAACAGCTCAAAGAAATTCTAGTAATAATATTTTGTTGCAAATTAAAAGAATGAACTGTTAAATGCAACATTGGATGTAAATAATATATACCAGCACTTGTGACTATGTAGTATAATAGTTACGATTTTAACTGAACTGAATTTTAACTGAGGATTGCAAGTAAAAAACAGTGTTGAGCTTCGTCCGATGAACCATTCTTCACTTTTATTTGAGTATATCTTTAGTTTTGAATAGCATCTAATCAGAATAGGCTGCCTTTATCCGGAAGGACTCAGTCTCTGCTTTCACAGCGAACTAAACCTAATGAGAATATATCAAAGACTGTGTGTTCATTTTAATGGTCTCATTCAATCACTATATTGGTATCAGTCAACAGAAGACTGTATGAAGATAAAGGGATGTTTCTGTGATGGATTTGGCTGAAAGACAGCAAATCACTGGCCTTGGCCCAAACACTATCCCATTTGCATTCCTCAAGGGCAAGCTGTCTAATATTATCTCTTCTCACTCCAGCAGAAAGCCACAAAGGACTTGCTGTGTAGGCCTCTTCCCACATCACAAACACTGGAGAGCAAAGGCTGACTTCAGAAGTGTCTAAGTATGCAGAGCTGTCAGCAGGAGATGCACCTGCAGGCACAGGTGTTTATGTCCTTGCATCCATGCAGTGATCTTTTTTAAAGGTATATTCACAGTCCGCCCTAGCGATGTAGACCTTTAATTGTATATCATGCGCAGTTTAGGGGCAATTTGAACAACATTCTGAATTTAGGTTGTATAAGTAGTTTTACTTTTCTTTTTTTGGAACATAAACTTCAAACTAAATAATTGATACATGTCCACACATGCGTACAGCGAATCATAGATAACTTATTTTGTATGAATTTACAGTTTACCTTTACCGTTGTCTGATGCTGACACTGCTGCAGCTGCAAAATCCCTTATCCGTGTGAACGTGGGGGATCCAAGTTTAGCTGCTAAAGTGGGAGGAGGCTGGAATTATGTTGCATCTTTCTGCATGGAGGATTAGCCTTGTCCAAGGAAAGATAAGACCTTGTATGATCAATGCTGTGTTAAATGTATCTGCCAGAGCAGGAAAAGGAGTAACAGCAATGCAGAGACTCTGCCAGCATTCCTGGGGATCAGAAGCAGTTACAGACTTCCAGCTTTTCTACAAGATTTACAGACAAGTTTATAAGAGAAGATTAGTGTATCTTAAAAAAATAAAAAATAAGAAAAAAGTTATGCACCTGCATTTTGGATCTCATTCCTTAAGATTCCAAATCTATTTTTACTTGGAAGACAAATATCCTAAATAATGTCAATTTTCAAATGTAAATAAATAAGAATTTGGCCTTTTTTTAATTCTATACTTACATTTAAGAAGCAGTCAAGTCTATTTATTTTAGCAGACAACAATATTTTAGATAGAGGTTGGTTTACTCATGGTGTTACTCCTAAAGAAGATATTCCGACAAAATAAAATTAATGAAAAGATTACTAACAAATCTTCACTTTAGTTTTTTTATCCAAGTAATCTTTTGTTGAGCACATATTTTACTTGTCAAAAAAGTGTTAATAAATTGTTATGCTAGTCCCACTGGTGGTTCTTAGGTTGCCTGTAGTTGGCAAATGATTATTCAAGGTATTTGAAAAAAGTTAAAATATAACATTTTCACATTAATCAGTTCTTGCTCAGAAATATCTTATAAAATTGAATGGAGTGGTCAAAACTTCAAGAACTTACAGCTGGAAATCACATAGATGCAAGTCAGCCAGGAAATAACATTAGTGGCTTCTTTTGCCTTGAAACTACAATTGGGGTCTTTGAATGACACCAAATCAAGTATAAATGTTTTCCAGGTTTTCCCAAAAGTTCAAGGACTTTTGCTAAACAAACAGCCAACTGCAAGGACTAAGATGTGTTAGAAAAGCAAATTACTAATGATATGTTTTGTTGAGCATTGCTACTTGCTAAAGCATGAAAAGTAAAGAATGTTACACTGCAGGTGTGTAATACATACTTAAATAAAACATAAAAGTTTGAAAACTAAACCTCCTATTATAGTATAGTGTATATGTAGTATAGTGTAGTGACTAAGCTGATAATTATAGAGTATTCGTAACAATGTCAGAAAATTATGATTGAAAAACGAAAAAGTTTGGGAAAGCAAGTGTTAAAATCAAATAAAGAGTAATAGGATGATTTGTACATAAATCACTGTTCTTCCAATTGGAAAAAAAAGGTTTGTAATATTTGCAAGGTATTTTCCTTGCATTATAACAATAACTTTAGGGAACCTTTTAATTTAATCCTGTCATGTGGTTTGCTTTTTTTATGACCTAGTACTGCAAACTGACATAGTCAAATTGCTGTTGTCTACTATTTAAAGATTAGGACTGTTAAGGTGGACCTTTAAAGAAATAGAGAACCAGAACAAGATCCTTGTATGTGAGTTTTTTTCACTACTGAGAGACACAATGGATAATATAAAAGGAATGATTGAAGAAAATAGAAAATATCAGAGAAACTGTTAGTGTTCCTTTTTGCTATTGTTAAGAGGGCAATGTAAGCTCATGAGCTACTGAGTGGAAAAAGTTCATAAAACTACAAGGACATCTAGTGGTAGGAATCAGAACCCAACAATTTGTTTTTGTCCAGCATTTCTACTATTCATGTTGTCAGACAAACAATCAATTCATCACAGGGAACCAGTGTTACCAATCTACAACAGGCGTCAGCTTCTCACATGCAGCAGCTGATGCACGGGTTGGAGGGCATTGTGCCTTTATTAAATGACAAGGTCCTCTCCACACCTGAGCCAACATGCACTTCATAACCCATATGTTTCCAGCAGGTTTCTAATAAAAACAAACAAACATAAAATGTATCGACTGCCAGTCAGTAAAGCACGAGTTTTCATGTCTTGCAGCTATGAGAAATCTTTGTCTAATCCACTATCACAGCAGTGCGTTTGAGCGTTGTGGACACTAAGGTGAGTGGATCCTGGGGCTCTGCATTCTCACGGTGGACAAAATGAACTCTGCTGTTTTCTAGTATTTGTGTGGTGCGTTTCTGCAGAACTGCCGCTGTGGTGCAGGACGTGTTTGATTTCCGGCTAGTAGTGGCAGTTGGGCAGGAAAATATTAAAAGGTCAAGGATTGCCAGAGACACAGGACTGAGAGGAGTGTTGTGAAAAAAGGTGCGAGATTGACAGAGAGGATGAATGGACAAAAAGGTCAAAATCCGCCTGTGGATTTTATTATTTATTTATTTTGTCAAACAAAGATCTTGTGCTGGGTTGAAACATGTGCCAACGTTGCAGCCTTTTTCATATTACTAAATAAAAACAAAAATCCATTCTCAGAAAGCAAGACGAAATTTAAATACAGTCTTTATTGGGTAAAGTACATTTTCTAAAGCTTTAATCTAATAAACAGCAACACAGGCATTTACAATTCAATGACAAATGATTCACTTTAACAATAACAATTTAAAGTTGTTTTTTTTGCCACTTGTAGACAGTTTATACTGGCTTTAATCTCTAAAATCTGATCAAAAGTCCTTAAAATGAATAATCAATAATTCATTGTGCAGGGGGGGGGGGGGTTACAGTTCTAATCTGTGCAAATTTAAAATAACAAGTTAGACAAGAATTATTTGTTTAAAAAAAACTTTATGCTTTTTAAAGTATATTCCTCATACTTCTGCTTCAGTCGTTTTTTATGCTGGTCAGAGACTGAGTTCACAAGTTCTTAATAGTAAGACCTCGAACTATTCACTGTCTTTACAAAGTAGAAATGGCTACCATGTTGTGACCCTAATCTAAATTTCATTTATGCTTGTTTACACTCAAATGAGGTCGCATTGTTTTTTGTAAACATTAGGTAGGAACAAATTAAAGTTCTTGAGGAAGAATTCCTATCAAACAATGTTAGCAATTCAAGTATTACCCTGAAACCTCATAATTATCATATCCTGTAGGGAGAAACCATTAATACTGTTAACTGGCAAATAGTCTTATCGATCCTAATCTAATTACCACATCTCAAAAATAAACAAAACAAACATAAATGTAAAGGCTAATTCCCTGCACCAGTACGAAAGCAGGCTTCCTGAACACCTGAACACACCCTGTAATGCTAAACACATTTTGTTTTTAGGCAATAAAGTCTTGTCTTTTTTATTTTACCAAGAGTGCTTTATCCTCAAAATTTCACAGGGTACAGCAAAGCACTACACAAGCAGCTACTGTAAAGATACGTCACTATCAAAATGCTGTCGGTGTGAGGATTTTGGTGCTAAGTACCTGCTACACTTTCTTTACTACAAGTGTGTGACTGTTTTGCAATTGTGGTAACACAGCACTTTTATTTATATCAACAAACCTCCGAGGCTTATATTAGTGAAAGCTCATCTTTATTATAAGGAATAAATACATATGTGTGTGTGTGTGTGTGCGCTGCAGATCAACTGGCACCCTTGTAGAAGGTTTTTAAAACCCCTGAAATAAGGTTGTTTTAAATGAATTTAAAACTGTAAATTATGTAAATTATGTAAAAAATGACATATTTAAGCCACCAAGCATTGTGTGTTGGTTGGTGAGGGAGGTAAAAACAAATCTCCATAAACGTTTCACAAAAATGCAAGCTATTTGTATTTGGGGAATTATTTTTTCTTGTACAGTAGCAATGTTTAGTTTTTTTGTTTTTTTAACAAAATTAACAGGCTTTATGTTTGAAAGCCTTTTATTTTTACGGTAAAAATTTTATAGAAAAAAAAAAGTGTGTGATTTGAGCAGCAGAGTTCAAAGCTCATGAATAATCTGCCAAATCCTCTTTGGGTAACAGACCAGACACAGGAACTTAACATCCAGCTAGATACCAAGAAAGGTTTACACTATTTAATTATTAATTTTTTTGTCTTTCATACGTATGTCAAAGAATTAAACGCTGGAAAGTGTTTTACTATAGCAAATCAAAGTGAGTAAAATTGTGCTAAGTGCAGCAGAGGAGGTCAGTGTATCGGATGCAAAACATAAGTCTTTGCCAATGCCAAACAGCTGATTCTGCTATTGACTCTTGTTTGGTGTTGTTAATCACATTAGATAATTAATCTTTAACATAAAAAATATTTTTTCTAATTTAATAGTCAAGTTTTAATGTACTGAGCGGGACATTACAGACTCAAAAACAACCACAATCGCACCATCTCCTTAAGGTTTAAAAATCCAAATTGATGTCTCTGTGCAGAGTATGCCTCCCTGGCTGACTACCCCAAAAGCCTATTTAGACATTGGCTGAGGCTAAAAGTATTATTACATGAAAAAATAATCACTAATTCCAAATGTTTAAGTTACAACCAAAATGAGTACTCTTTCTGATATTTTCCTGGGATCATATGCTTTGGTCTGATGTGACTAATACTGAGTGTTTCTGTAACAGCAATTGTATTCAGAATTGTATTCAGTTTGGCATAAACCAAAGAACCAAATGTGGCAAAGCACAACATTAATGCTGCTATGTATGGTGGATTATCAGTGATGCTGTGATGATTCCAAACCATGTCACAGTGGAAGCCATCATGAACCTTTTAAGGTACTAGAGGATTGCGAATAAAAAAAGTGTTGAGCTTCTTCTGAAAATTGAATTGAAATTGGTCATTTCATAATGATCAAAACTGCACACTAAAATGAACACAATGATTGAAAAGGCAAAAACCAACCTTCTATCATGACTATCTCAAACCTCAGATCTATATCCCAAAAAAGGAAAGAAAAACTAATCCCTGTGCTTAGAGCTGCAGAGAAAAGAGCATGAGAGAAAACTTAGACCTTTAGACAATTTAGAGAGATTCTGCACAGAATAATGGCCCAAGATTATACTCTTGCTATTCCAACCTTGAGAAATGTTATATTAGACGACAAGGTACTTGTCTACTGAAAGAGGCGGTTGGTTAAAAGCATGGCTAACAGCATTGTGTGTGAGTTTGTGTATGCTTATGAGAAATTATGTAGAAAAAAATTATTTTAGGGATTTTTACACATCTTTACTCAAATTGCCAACAAGTTTGCCCATTTTTTTGCTTTTGGATCCAGAATCGCTTTAATAAACCCAAACATGTCTATTTAAGACATTTTACAATAACCTAGGCTATAGCTAACCAATATTTACCTCACAAATTCTTGACTCGCTATAGGGGTACTGACACTCGAATCAAGGTGAATATTTTGTGCTTTTCAAAGGCGGTAAAAATAGTTTTATTTCGCATTACTACGTAATATAATTTTCGTTTTCACAAGTTGAAGTGGTTGGTTTCCAGGTCATAGTTTGGCTTTCATCTTTTTTTTAAAATCAGAATTAAGATCCCAGGGTTTCAGCTACACTCAAGGAGCTTTGGGAGTTCAATATGCATTCTGGCTGTCAGGCCAGTGAGAGCTGCTACAGACGGTAGGACATTCTTTTCCCCTCAAGTGCAATTATACCACTGCAAGTGTCATTATTCTTCTCCCTTCTCTTCACCTTGAAAGATAAAATGCCACACTGTGACACAGATGCATATTTAAATTATAAATGTAGGTTTGTATCGAGTTAAAGCTTTCATATAATTGTGACGCCTGGTAGTCGTTTTTCTGGTAATTCTGAATGCTACACGAGATAATCCGAACCAATTTACCTGGTTTTCTTTTAAAAAATGTTTCTAAAGTGCTGGCACTTTGAAAACTTGGTTACATAGCGTGCCTCATTCTTTGCCTCAATCAGAATAAAAATGTGAATGAAAAAGAAAATAAGGAAGGTCGAGGAATTAATAACTTTAACTCTGTAGATCCATCTCTTCATTTTTTCTCCAATTCTGCTTTTTTCAATGTTTGTTAATCATTTAAACTGCATACAGAATATCTTAACAAGTGTTTTATCAATTATTTTCACTTTAGCATTGGGTAGGTAAGATATTCTCTATATAAAAGCTTGCATAAACCTAAAAGAACTTTTAGTTAACCTAATATTCTTGTGAACACAGGAAAGAGACAGAGATGAGTGACCAAGTTTTCATATCATTTAGGTTTCTAATGATTGGTTTCATCAGTGACTTTTGATAAAAAGAAAAAGTGGTAAAACATTTAATGAAACCAAGCAGTGGGCTATAAACGTTAGACCTTCTTGCTGGTGACCTCTCACAAGCTTCAAGCTGTCTAAAAGGTTTGAAGTACAATTAGTCCAGCACTGTCCACAATTACTGGCACCCCTTAGATGCATAATAAACCCTACAATAAATAAAACTGTGCCACATTCGTTCTTGCACTACTGCCATTGCCATCATAGATATAAGAAAACAATAGATGGCCATGAGGAAGTAAATTTCTCAAAACAGCTGAAATTTTAGAATTAATTGTTTACAGGAAGAAAAAAATACTTGATTAATTTCTGATGTCCAAAAACAAACAACAAAAAAAAAAAATGTGATTACATGCTTAAATTTACTATAATGAAATTATAAATATATTCTGGCGGGTAGATTCACTCTCTTTTCCTGAAGCAGAATAACATAATAATTTTACCATAACTTCCCCAATGGGATCAAGAATAGACAACTGAGGCAGTGAGATAGAAGCTGCAACATGGCTGCAGTGATTCTGGTTCAAGGAGATGTCATTCTGATACAAGAAAATAGCCCAGATGTACCACTTACACTTCCAGATGTGTTTTCTTGTCTATTTACCGCTTCAGTGTTACAGGACTTCAGGCATTTTTAGTTGCAAATGTCTCACTTAACAATCCTTGTAATCTTCTCAGGTTTTTTGCCTGTAATCGTTTTATTTTTTCCTGTAAAAATATACTATTTTCAATTTTGGTGTAAAATTGACTTTTTTTGGCCCTAATACGCGATAATAAATTAATTTTAATTACCGTTACTAAATAATTAAAGGAGCATTAGAGTGCTGATCAGCAACCCATGATATGTTGTTTTACTGTAGTAAAACTGGGATGTGACACAGATTCACTTACACCAATTCAGAAAAGTCAAAAGAACAAGAGAAAATGTTGTGCAAGTTGGGCAGTTGTTTGTTAATTTTAGTAGTTAAAAAGTTGAGTAACTTAGTCTAAAATTGCCCATGTCTACACATATCTAACCAATGTAACAATTTAACAAAGTGAACCGGAACAGATTAAGACACCCTCTCAGGGTTGCCACTAATTATGATGGATTCTGTAGCAAGTAACCACGCTAAGTAAGTTTTCACACAATCGATCTCCACATCATCTTTGAAGAACCTTTTCTTAAATTAGTCTGTAACCAATAACTATATCTGAGGTACAGATTTATACTTAAAACTTATACTTATATCTTGGCTACTTTCACAAAATAGTTTTTTTTAGATGTTAAATCTATCATATCAAATGTTATACAACAAAGTTAACAATTACTTCATTACAAAAAAATATAGACTAGTAACATTCAGGATCAACTATCCATTGACTTTTAAAATATAGTTAAACTGAGACAGCATAGAGTTGCACAGTGAGAGGATGTTCATCTTCCAGTAAGAAAACATTCTCATTTTCTTTTCATTTTGGTATAAGTACAGAGCAAACGTTACACTGGAAAAGAAAAGGTAAATATTGTAAACATTGTTACAAGTACAAAAGCACATGTCACAAGATGTAGTCAGAAAACAGGAATACAACCAATACTAACAGCTTCTACTCCTCCTCCATTGACTTCTCAATCTCTTTCAGCCTGCGGACAAACTCCTGAGCCTCCTTGTCTCCGGTGCGAGCATCCAACATCCTCATGATTGGCTTTTCTGGAGAGAGATAAAGCAAACATACCTTTCATATTCCTAAAATGTTCCTCTAAAGGCAAAATACAATACTAAGGAAAATAAAGCATTCTCAGCTAATGTATTTGTACCGCTGGGTTTGCTGCGGGATAAGTGCAGAATGACTGGCTGAACGTTCTTCCCGGCTGCCGAGGCGTTTGGTCTCCCCGGCCAGCAGAAGTCGCTAAGTGGAGCGACGGCTTCTCCGGCAAAGTCGTTGGTAGACAGCCAGTCATAGTCCATAACAGTGAAGGTCAAACAAGCATACCTATGTCTGTACTGTTCAGGACTGACGTGACTAATACAAAAAAATATATATATAGAAAGACAGAAACAAACAGGTGAGGAACAGAGTACGATTGCTCCTTAATGCAAGACATTGAAACTAAGGGATTTAGCTCACAAATAAAACAGTTCGTCAAAAACTGGATGGAGGGTCTTCAGCTTTACTTGAGTGCGTTGACTCTTTGCTGCTGGAAATAGGTGGTGAGGACAAAGCTCCACTATGACGAATGGGTCACTAAGGCCTGGGGAAGATGAGAGAAGTATTGCAAGATATTTGGCAAACTCTTTTGTCTATCAAACCCCTTCTTTTTAAATCCTTTTACCATTGGCATCCAGTGCGATAATGTCGGCAGCGTGCAAAATCTCCACGGTGACTCTCTGCTCTGGAGGTTCGTAGTAGCATTTCACACTGATACGACCAAAAGGCGTATGTTTGAGTGTTTTCTGCAACATAATTATAACATTAGAACTAAATGCAAAAAATCTATTATGTAGTAAATATACATCCACTAACATGATAAATGATCTCATAGGCTACAAAAAGTATTTTAAATATCTTGCATTACTTGATTGCGTGATGTTTTAGGGGTTTAAGAACAGGCAGACTTTCAATCAGGGGTGATGCAACGGGGCACAGAGTATTCAATCAATACCTCTCTATCCACTTAAATGAAATTGTCTGTCCGGTAGCTTAAAACGCACCTGGAGGGAAATCTTCTCCAAGTAGTACTGCTCAATTAGATCAAAGGAGGAACATTTATTTAGCCTGAGCTCTTCATCCAAGACCTACACAATGGAAATCATTTACAGCAGCACAAAAACGACATGAATTAAATTTATCAGGCACGTGGGACTCGGCTGGAGCATTCGCATCGCTGCATACCTTGTAGTCTCCACTTTTCATGTCCTCCAAGGACAGACCGTCTCCCTTAACATGGAAGAACTGCAGCAGTGTCTAAAAAACATTTAAATGACAACATAAATAGAACATGCTTGCCATGAGTCATTACACAAACACCTCAAATATGAATTGGCTAAAGTCACAGCTTCGTGAAGACGTTGTTCACGCAAACACTGTGAAACCTTGGGCAGGCAAACGTGATGTTTGTGGAGGAGGGTGTGGAGGAATGGTGGAAGCAGCTACAGGATCTTAACTTAGCCCACTTCTGTGGCTGGTCTTGAGTTCTTATGGAAATGTGTGACGTCCCCTGCCAGCTTGTTGAATTTGTTGAATAAACAACAGTTTCCACATTGTCATTCATAAGGGAGCTCATGTTGGCACAAAGCTGCTATCTGAGGACTTCATGAATATCTGACATATGCTAACTAGTGCATTACAACCAGCATACAAAGAGATTATTAAATAGGGAAGGGAACAGATATTTATTAATAGAAAAATAAATCAAAGAAAGTTATGACACTGACCTCCACCGTGTACTGGAAGCGGTTGTAAAACTCCACTTGAACACCCCTGTTTTCTGAGACCGTGTCCAGGATCATTCGCAGGAGCAGCTCCCACAGGCTCTGCAGAACTCTGTGAGGCAACACAGCAATCTCAAAAGCAACGCTCCCAGACCACTTGATGTAACCCATTTCCAAAATTATGCTGTTAAACGCAGACATTTCAGAGAAACATATTAAATGCAAATCTAAAACTATCAATTGTTTTCAAAGCTACCTGGATGTTTTTGACCAATCCTGAATATTCAATAATTAGAATAGAGAGCCAGGGCTTTTTCTGCCATGTGCCATGTAGAATAAGTAAATATTTTTTCTCCTTAATAGTAATTACATAGACAAGAAAAGTTCCTGATGCCAAGTACATTAAAGCGCCCTATGCCGTGATACATACTGACATTGCAGAGTTCTCATAACAAAAGCAGATGCCGTCTCCTCTTTTTAGGCTTGAGGAAGTGCTGTCCATCATTTCCAAGATAAATGATTTGGAAAGGGTATAACTTTACATGACAGATTTTGTATGTAGCTCCAGCCTGCTGGCTTTGCTCCAGGTTTTATGTTTTATGTTGACTGTGTGTTTACGTGAGTGGGAAACGTGCAGGAGATGTAGTGGTTTACTTCTGGGCTTAACTGTCCAATCAAATTATATTTTAGCTATAGAAAATAAATAGTTATAAATAGAGCTATCAGATAACGTTAAGTAATCTTATGTAAAAACATTAGGGATTATAACTGTATTTCTTGCATTAGTTACTGGTTTGTATTTTTGACATATCAGACATGTTTGGCAACTAACATTGTGTAAAAAAATCCCTCAACCACACAGAGCTGTCCTCTGATTATCCTGGTAATTCATGTTGTGTTGACATGAAAATAGATTGTTTATTTGTTTTACCTCATCAGGTTTTCCTTAACAAGGTTTGCTGTCAGGATGACCATAGTGTCTTGAAGATACTTCATTAGAGGGGAGACAGCCTGGAAGAAATCCACGTGAGACATATACCCAATAAATGAGACATGTGACATGGGAATGAAGACGGTTGCTGCTACTTACATCGTCATTGTTGATTGAGTCTGGAGACAAGCTGATGTGCTGAATGTACCTCCGCAGCTCAGGCAGCATCTGCACACATATATGGCCATTTACTGATTAACACATCTAAGTATGGTAATCTACTTGAACACAAACATAGTCTATATATATTTTGTCCCTCTGGTGACTTTCCATCGACTTCCACTCATTTATCATGAGTTTGAACATCCTAATCCTAACTGTAAACCTTTTCATTGAAGTAATACATATACGTCGTACAAACTAAACTAATCTGCTGCAAAAAAAGTCCCTCTGAATTACTGGCTCATGTTTTCACCTTGTCGGTGAGCAGTGTGATCAGGCGCTTGGCTTCTCTTTGGAGGTCCAGGTCCATGTTGGACAGCTGGCCGTTGAGTGCCTTGTAGACCTGCTCCTTCCCCTCCATTCCACACGATTCCTCCATGGCTCGCTCCACGCCGGACCACTCCAGGTCTCGAGGCAGATGAGCCAGGAAAACGCGCACATGTTCCACATTGTTCAGGCCAATGCAGAGCTAGCCGAAAAGCCAAAGGGTGCAGAAGAGGAGAAAGAGAAGTATGGTGGAGGAAAGAAGGAAAAGAAGCAGGGCTACCAAGAAATACAAAGATGATCAGTGAGTATAAACAATTCCTGCCATCAAGATACATCTGCTTGTTTTCAGTGTGTATAAATTTGTGCTCTCCTACTGAGCTTTATGTGTTTACAAGATTTGACATTGTCATGTGCTGCTACCCCCCGCATCGCTCTTATGCTACAGGCGTTACCTGCACCGTGAAGTTCTTGGGGTCTCGGCCCAGCTGGTTCCTCTCAATCTTGCGCGTCATCATCTCCGAGTAGCAAACAGCTTCACTGCAGAAGTTCTGCGTGAGATCAACACAGGACTATTTATATAAGTCTGTAACTTTGTTGGGATCTCGTGACAGGGCCAATGCATAATAGACAAGTGGAAACAAAATACAGATGGTTTTATTTCATTTTATCTATTGAAGACAGCGTGAAACCTGTGGGATGCGACTGTACTCAACCTCTCTGAACCATGTTTTGATGCAAATGTATCTATTTCTTTCGGAGTATGACTCTAGGCCCTTTGCACAGTCAAGTGATTGACCACAACCTGACTGTGACTGACCGAAAGACTCAGCTAGTTCAGTTCAAGCTCTGTCTATATGCTTAGGGTTTATCCTTAAAAACCTCCTCCCCCTCTTTCAATCAGCTTGAGCCAATGTTTACATTAAGTATTAAGTATCTCTGTCTCTGCTAAAGAAAAGCATCACCATACCATGATGCTGCCACCACCACATATCCCAAATTAATAATAATAAATGGTGGTGTAATTTGCCTTAAACATCTTCACAACTTATCCCTGATATTTGGTCTTGGTTATTAGTGACGCTCTCAGACCTATCATTGGAAAGAAGTATACTAGTGCTTCTGCAAGGCACCGAAGGTTTCTCATCTCACTTCGACCGGTGAAACCGTTCTTTAACTCTTGCTCTATGTGTGTCTGCAAGGAGTCATCTCTTCATGACCGCAGGATATGAGTATGCATGTGTGACAATGCTAAAAGTGGCACTCACGTCTGTCAGACAAGTGACAAAGATGAAGGCCCCCGCAGAATCTGGCCAGGACAGCTGGAGCCAGATCTCACGTACCTGGCTGAAGCAAGCTGTCACTTCCAATGCTGAGGTACTGTGCTTGGCTTGTTGCAGCGGCTGTAGCTGCTCCCAAAAACACATGGTATTCGGTTATCACACAGGCAAAACGTTAACATACGATACGCATTATAAAATTGATACTAGGATTGAATCAGGGGAAAATTAAAAATACCTCCTTTATCTACTCAAATAAAACACAATGGTGTGGTCAAAAGCACAACAAATACTATCTAAGGTAATTTCATAATAATATACGTTAGGGGTAGTAAATTAACCAGAATGGAGGCCTGCTCCTAGTTACAGTTGCTGTCATCACAGATCAACTCCCACATTTTAATTACATAAATAATTGCATCTGAAGGGCAGAAGTGTCCCACCTGATCTGCTTCCACTGCTTTGCGGATTCTGTCACAGGATCTGTCATGAACAATCTGCAGGAACTTATGAATTGACGACTTGAACCAGTTATGAAAGCCTGTCAGGGCCAACATTTTGGCGTCTCTGTTTGAACAGGGCATACGTCTTTATGAGTAAAAGAGGGAACAATCAAATGATGAGAATGGCATAAGAGCGGTCGTCGGAATCGGAACGAACTTGAGAGGAAGAAACTCTCGAAAGCCCTTCAGGATCTTCAAGGACATGAAGAGTTCAAAGATGGTTTCCCCCATGGTCTGAGCCAGTCTGGAGCTCTCCTGCTCCAGTGTGCCACAAACTCGCTCCATCGCTACATTTACATCATCTGCTACCTGCCGGGAGAGAGAATTGGAAAGAGGGAGAGTCAAATTTAGCAACAACAACATCGCAGCATGACTCACAAAGACTTCAGAAGACATTTTCACCTTGTTTCAAAGCCTTACCTGTTTTTCCAGCTGCCTGTATGATATGCTGAAGAAATCTACTTTCATGGCACTGTGAGAGCAAAGGATGAAAAAAAACATTAGACTAACCACTAGGCAAGCACACAAAATTAGTCTTTGCGTTGGTGCACAGCATTTTAACACTGGGTTACATTTCATAAAACACATAGCAGACACAATTGCCTTAGGTAAAAAGAACAAAAAAAATCACCTGTAGAAGAGTTTGTTGTAGATGTTTTGGGCTCTCTGTACATCTGCACAAACAGCATCAATCACCTGAACCATTTTTTTAAGCTGCTCCTCCAGAGACTGAATTATTTAAAAAAGATTGACATGTTTAGACACATTTAGTCAAACATGATTATTTTTGTCGTTGCACATTTTAAACTTACCCCTTCCTCTGGTTTATACTCAGCAATTAAGCTTTCATACCACTCGGATGTTCCTTTCTGTTGATAAAAACAAAACAAAAAAACAATGGGTTTGAATGATGATGTAACAGCATTTCATAAAAAGATATTTTCACTATTATATAAACCCAAAATATGATCATGTTTGCTAGAAGGTTTCCACTCTGTAGTATGAGACTCGTAAACCGAAAAAAAAGGAAGGAGTTCTTTACTTCTTTAGATATGTTGTTTTGAAAAAGCCTACCACACTTTTGGTTAAAAAACTGTGTAAAATGCTGTGAATAGTAGACCTTTGGGGATTTTCTATAGGTTAGGGTTCCCGACCATCGTTTAAAATAACGACTTGTTTAATAAAGGATGTGCTCCATAATAAATCACACAATTGTTCTGTATATTTTAAGAGTTAGTAAGAATATATTCATTGAGTGAAACTACCTTGACTGATAAAAGCTGAACTAGAATATTTTACATGTATTTTATAAATATTTACTGTAGCATATAAATATGTTATCTATTATTAATAATTGTGTTAATAATAAATAAAAAGCTGTATGTAAATCTAAAATTGTGAAATGGGGTCATATCTGTTGGCATTTGGACTTCCTTAAAATTAAAGGAACATAATATCTGCAAAAAATGAATTGAATAGACACTGCAACTTTTTTTTTTCTTTTCAAAATATGACAAAAATCCTGTTGTTTTTAGGGAAACCCAGTAGTTTCTATCATCTTGTTGGATTAACTTGATATTAAACTACTTGGTTTGACACCCTCTATATTTTTTACGATAACCTATCTTTCTATGAGCTAGCTTTACATTTTCTACGTATCAACAATATTGTAAATTATACACCATTTTCCAGGGTAAACGTTCCCATTATTCCTCGCAGACCATACTACTATGCTCCTGTGGCGTTTCAGTGAGGTGTAATACAGATGTTCTGTTCTGTTATAAATGCTCTTCCATTGTTACCTTGACAGCAGTCGTGATGTCCAAATGAAGCTCATTTCGGAGAGGACAAACAGTCTTAAATGCCCTCATGTTTTGCATGTAGCCAATCCCCCTGGCATGCACAGACAGGAAAACCAATTACATGCCAAAATTGCTATTCAACTCATCACACAGTGACACATTGTTCTCAGAGTTTAGCAAGTATAATAGCTGCAATCTCACTAAATGAAATTTAGTCTAATTGTATGCAGGAGTCTGGATTATTTATGCAGGAGGAGAAAGACACGTGTTGGGTGTGTATGAGCGTTTGCATGATTGGCAGTTTGTTTTTATGCCATAATGGGGTTAATTGCCTTACCAACCGCTAACTTGGGGGACCTTGTAAATATGTGGACAAACTACAATTTTCATTTGAGAATTTTTTTAAGGATCTTTGTACGGAATCAAATAAGGGTCAGAAAGAATGTATACTTGTAAAAAATATTTTTTCTTGTAAAAACGATTTGTAAATGTAAAAAAAAAAGATTTGCACTCGTAAAAAAAAGATTCGTATCTGTAAAAAAGATTTGTAAATGTAAAAAAAAAATTCCAACAACAAGTTACAAGTTTGCAAATCTCAAATTACAAGTGTACACAGTACAAGTACGAATTTTGACCCTTTTTTCACGCATGAGTGAATAGCCAATCAACACGGTTCTTATTGACTTGTCCATTAACCCGGTGCCCACCCACTAGCCAACCAGCTATCCAATCAAGCAGCAGCAATTTTTGCACGCTTGTAATTTCAGATTTGCAAACTTGTACCTTGAGATTTGCAAACTTGAAGGTTGGAAATAATTAAGTAATAATGAAGTAATAATTACCAATCGTTTTTACCGATACAAAATTTTTTTATACAAGTACAAATATTTTTTACAAGTACAAATATTTTTTTTACAAGTACAAATCTTTTTCACAAGTACAAATTCTTTCTGACCCTTATTTGATACCATACCTTTGTTCCTTAAGTTTAGATCGTTACAAGTATCGGAGAATGAAGCTGATCTATATCCAAAGATGTTTGTAACTGCACTTTCATTCTTTAAAAAGACGTCACTATCTTCCGATTAGTTTTGCATTGCGACGTGAGTGAGTGTTGCAGCATTTCCTCTCCGAGATGTGTAGAAGCTTCGCATGATATTCATGAAAAAGAATATAAAACGATAGGATAAAATGAAATTATGTCAGGATACTGGCACACAAAATTTTGCTTTTTCTTAGCATTTGTGCGACAATTTGTAGTTAGAAACAAATAATTGTTATTTTGTTTCAAATGAGTAATGACAAATGATTGGGATAACATTGTAATATACTGCGATATTACTGCTGCCTGCCATAGTGCGACTGACTGGCTTTAGTCTTTTTGTGGTTGTTGGAGTGAAAAAGGCTCTTGGTATGAGAGCGCAGGCGACAGCCTGATGTGATGGCGGTGTGACTTTACCTCAGCATGAGCTCGTAGCGTGTAATGGCAACAGCGCTTGTGCAGGGGAAAACCTGACGCATGTTCTTCATCAGGTACAGGCAGTGCTCTGTGTACAGTCTGAAGCTGTCTGACAGCTGCCTCTCCTGGACACAGGAAGGGCCCTCAGTTATAGCTTCCCGTACACTGGCTGCGAGACATTTTTGGCTGAACCAAAAACTTTGATGAATGTCAGTGAAGGGCTGAGCTAATGAGGTGACTGTTTTTAGGCGATGGAAGTTCTTATTATTTTTTCTTTCTTTCCTATGGGGAAGCCAATAATGCGGAACATACCAGGTCTCCCCTCACGGTGGGAGGGTCCCAATCTGCATCGATAGTCCTCAGGAGACGCAACAGCAGGGAGTAGCACAGCCTCTGGTTCCGATGATGACTGCTGTAGCACTGCCAGCGCCTGCATAAAACAAAGAAAAATATGCACCTTCCAGGCAAATGCTTCAGGTCTCATACTTAATTTAATCAATGTAATTCTGCCATTAATACCTACACAATAGCCTGCTGCAGAGGTGAGAGATCAGTTTGCACAGCATGGTGAGTTAGTATAGTCCATGCTGGAGCAGAAACCTGTCCATTCCAGTTGTACGGCTCTCTCTGCGGTTTTAAAAGAGCTACAGTATAAATTCAGTCACACTTTATCCAAGGAAATACTAATATTTTTGATGGTAGTTTCTAAACTAGTATAAACATCTGGATATTAAGCATGATCTAATACCAAACAGCGCCAAAAAGTAGCAATAACTATAATAGGATTAGACTTTTTATGACTGAAACAACTGCAACAGTCTCTACGGAGAAATAAAAGTTTCTTAAGCTACTCATTCACAAACCATATACACTATTACACACTGTCTTGCCGTGTATGTGTGATATATGTTACGGATGTCATGAGAAATGAGTTCAAATTTTGTGCACAATCAAGTCCAGTCACAACACTGATGTATGCGTGTTACAGTTGATATTATTCTGTTCTGAATAATTAGTTTTTATTGAGATCAGCGAGGTGGAATTCACAATTCGGCTGGCTCTTGACCCCTTTTCCCTGATTTTCAAAGTAATTTATTCATTCATTTGAGGTTAAATGATCAATTAAACATTTGGGAAAGAAACGCATGTGATCTAAGAGTGTATTTTAAGTGGTCAGAAACTTAAAGTGAGTCAGTAATATGTCTGAAGTGTGAGAGCTACAGCGCTGATATAACACAATATTTTGGCGTGTCTGAAAGACTGCGTAATGGCCGGCATTTGTCCTGATTAAACGGTACATGCTTCAGTGTTAGATCCTTAAGAAAGCAATGAGAGAGCATTACTGATTATGAATTTTGTGCTCCAACATCCCTAAAACAAAAAGGCTGATAGGCCACTGTTTGACGGGGGTATAATAATTACAGATGGTTGACCTGAACAGCTTAGGCATGATTTGTGTCAGTAGGTATTTCAGGTCACACTGTTTTTGTTTCTCTTCAGAGAAAATCATTCCTAACTTATATATTTCTTACAGAACAGAAGCCTCTATAAACAGGAAGCAGCGTTATTTCCAAAGATTGTGTGCAAAAAAACCCAACAAGTTTTAACTTTGGTTTTAAAAGCTCACAGTGTGTGAACATCAAATGTTGGAATTTAAACTTTAGAGACAAAAAACAAAAACCAAAGATACAATTAACTTTTGCACATGTATGTGTATGTACAGACATTATTTATATTAATGGAAATATAAAGAAAGTTAGGTTTGCAATAAAGTTATGTTTTATTGTGCTGTGTCTGAAGGTAAAGCTCTTTACAAGTTTAAATATAATCATAGCATATATAATCATATATAATTGTCTTTCTCAAGTCATTAGTTTCTTAAGTCATTAGTTTAGTACATTTTCAAGTTTTTTTCTTGACTTTATCATCACTTTAACTTTAGCTTCTGTGTTTGTTTGTCTAGTCACTTAACTCAAGCTTATGAATAAATCAGATATGAAAGACTCCCACTCACAAGAGATAACCCTTTAAAGGATAACTTAGCCAAAACATATTTAAACTGAAATCATTTGGGTCTTTTTCACACAAGGACTTTCCTAATGACATTTATTTCGATGAGTAAGAAAAGAAACATAATCTTAGTATTGAATCAAAAAGCTAGCAGAACCTTGCATAAAGTAGAAACTCGGCTGCACAATTTGACACCTCTCAGAATATATTTTGTATGCTTTTAAGATGGTGGTGCAAAATACACAGTTTTGATGAGAAAGAGAAACAAAGAGCAAGAGAAAAATACATGCAACCTTGAAAATATCTTTGGAAACTTTTAGGATAAATGGACCCCAGTGAGGGTTACAGTTCTGTGCTATTTGCTCTTCACATGCTTAATAAATAAAAAAAATATATGCTTAGATATAAAGAAGTGATACAGAATGTAAAGATGGCTGAAGGTTATAGTTTGTAGTAATGCAATTGGTGATAACTTGATCAAATAGAAAAACAGTTTTCAATTAATTGATTAACTTTTTTAAACGCCTAGGAAAATTTTGCAATGCAAATGTAGCAGATATTTTATTGCAGTGGTCAAAGCTAGAGGCCGCTAATAAAATGAAACTCAGCGGTTTTTTAAATCTCAGATTGTTTATAAAATAAAAACAATTACTTCAGCATGAAAGCCGGGTATGGGATTTTTCTCCAAATAAATGATGTGACCACCCTAATAAAATATTTTATCTTTAGTCAGATTACTTTTCATCTCATACTTAAAACTTTAACATTACAATCCGTGTAAAAAAAAGGATAAAACTGTTGAGGTCACAAATGCTTATTCTTGATATTATATAGTCCCTCCGGAAAAATGCGATTCTGCAATTGTATAAAATCCCGCAAAATCAAGGAAAGGACACACAGTATGGAGGGGTGCACATAACTCCTAAAAAGCTGCATATATTTGATGTGGCAGATCTGCCCGTAAACTAATAAAAGCAAATGGACTGAACTTCACACAGCGCCTTACTACACGGAGCTTTAACTTAGTTATTAACATAGCTTTGTTCTTAGACATAGTTTGTATTTCATAAATAAGCAATGTTGGTATATTGAACTTTTCCACTCTGCTCATAATATGTAATAGATGACCTTAAATGGTCCAAGACTCTAAGTTAGCAAAACGGGACTAATTAACTGGGTCAGCAATGCTGCTATGTTATGCCATGTTTGCTGCTTACTATATTTGAAACAATGTGTGGGAGAAGCATGTTTATTCTCCCTACAATTCAGACGTTTTTCAAACATTTCCGGATATTTTGGCACTTCCCTGCATTTTTGGGACTATCCTGCAGAAAACAGGATGAAATGCCGCAAAATTCACTACAAAATCAAGAATTTTTGCCCGCGTTTTTCTGGGGGGACCGATTACATCCAATCTGAATAAATAATCTGGTATCTTACCTTTACTTGAGCATGCTCATACTCCACAATCTGACTCAGAAGTTTCTTGTGAATTGAGACATTTGTTTCCCTCTTCGATAGAATCGTTTCTCTCTGATGTTAAAACAAGGGTTAGAAGTTGTGCAAATAGACAGATGTGTGTTTGACTGACTGTGTGTTGTAAAAGACCTGACTGGTGAAGACTTTGAGAATGAGATGACATTCTCCTTGAACTTTAGATGCACTTGACCTGGGCTCCAGTTTAAACCAGGTGTCATATCCAGGCACGGGAATTTCCTGGAAGAAATAGCCAGTTCAAAGTTGATTTGCAGTTTAATTTGGCATGTTTTGATGTGGCAGTGCGATGACTGGACAGACAGACTGCTCACGTTCAAAGGGATGTTAATGCATCCGAGGAAGTCATCAACATTGTCCTCAGACACCGATGATGCTGAGCCATTGGCACGCACCGACTTTGCTATTTGCTTAAAATACCTGGAAGCAAAAATAAATAAATAATTATTTCCAGTTATATTAGTTGAAATTAAAAT